>OY755239.1:77589044-78009334 GCA_963576725.1 Azorinus chamasolen
TGGTGTACTTTGTACTACTTGTGATTCGATAAAGGTTTGGAGAAACTATTAACCGAGTATCATACAGTTTGAATCATGACCAGACGCCGAGTTACTCGGCATCTCATCTGGATCCAAGCTGTTTGCAAATGCGAGTCACGTTGCGGAAAGCCTTCTGGCAACCGAGCTTTTCATGCAAAATATTTAACCTTCTGTTACCTATCTGGATCAACGATAATAGAATAAAGAACGAAGGGGCACATGTTGTAGAAATCAATGTCACATTACTAACATTAATTATATCGTACACTTACAATATCAAATAAGACCTCCCACTGTTATAAGCAATGCCATAATAAAGTCTCCCCTTCATTCGAAAATATGATTAGAAAAATACATGTGTATATATATGCTATTATATTTCAGAAGTTTGTGCATCATTTTTAAACCAATAATTTATCACGATTGTTGAACAGTTCTGTCATTTGAGGACATAACAAGGCACGTGTACAGTCACACCTAAACAGGTATAGGTCTGGGTCTTAAAGTCAGCTTGTTGCTTAACCCATTTATTCTGATATAATTTAAAGAAAAACCCGTCCAGGGTCCATGCTTATAAAGCTTTTAGTTGAGTAAACCCGTCCAGGGTCCATGCTTATAAAGCTTTAGTTGAGTCTGAGTTTCGTTCTCAAGCTTTTGATTGGTCAGATTTGAGTTCTCAAGCTTTTGATTGGTCAGATTTGAGCCAGAGGCTCAAATCTGACCAATCAAATGCTTGAGAACGTACTCAGATCTAAGTTTGGAACGCATCCATTTGTCATGTGCAGTTGACATTAGTGGAATAAGTCATTAGCATTGATCGGTTCAGGAAATAGTGCAGACACTGATGAGATGGTTCCTTGAGGAACCCTCTGATCTGACTCTAAACTGTTTGCCTATGTCTTTTAAGGGACTCTGGATATTAATGCAGAAAGCTCGTACAGAAACATTAGGCATTACGTTCGTCATGTTTTAACCCTTTACTCCATGGATACTCATGTAAGAAATAATGACATCATGAATATTAATTAGATTATTTTGTATCATGGCAAATGGACATGGGAATGTTTGGAAACTGTGGAAGCATATATATATCATAAGCAAACAGAGCAGATCCTGATCAGACAAGCCCTACATGATCGGTCTGATCTGGATCTACTCTGTTTACAAAGGTACAGAAAGACGTATTTATAGAATAAAGGATTAATCAACCACCTGCTGTTAAAGACACCAATGTATATTCGTTAAGTGGTCGCGCTTGTGAGTTTTGCTGCATACATGTACTATTGGTCGACGATCAAGACTTTTACCCTTGTCATGCTGAACACTTTGCGAACAGCTTCGGTCGAGACGAGACGCCGAGTAACTCGGTTTCTCAATATGACTCATGTTGCTTGGTAATCTGTTAACAGTATCTCAAAAGCTTGAACGAAACAGAAGTAAGAAAAATGCCCCAGATTAGAAATTGGGCAGACATATGTGTTTTTCAGCATTATAAGTGTTAGGTGTAAAAACACTTTGCCTGTTTATGAGCATTTTCCACTACAGTGTAATTAACAGAACTCATTGCACTGTACTAATCCACTTATAAAAGCAAGTTATATGATAACGTCGCTGTTTTATGTTAAAACAAAAGTTATGGCCGATGTCTTAAAGACAAATGTTGCAAAGTATATTTACACTACATGTGACATGTGAAGACATACCTGAACATTTACACTATATTTGAACTGTGCCGACATACCTGCACACTTTACATTACACATGACAAAGGCCAACATGCATTCAATGTTTACACTACATGTGCAATATCGACATACCTGCAATGTTTACACTATATGTGACAAGAGCCAACATACCTGCAGTGTTACACTACATGTGACAAGTGCCGACATACAAGCAATGTATACACTACATGTGACAAGTGCCGACATACAAGCAATGTATACACTACATGTGGCATACCTGCAACTTCAACCCTCAACAAAGTCATGTGTTATATTTGCGTGAGTTCAAATATTGAGGCAAAGTTACTTTCAAAACACGACCAGTGGGTCAGTTTGGATATTATTAACCCTTTACTCCATGAATATTAATGAATGACATATTTGCATCATGATTATTAATTATATTAATTGTATTACTCTTACATGGATACGGGGATTTGGGCAACGACATAACCTGTAGAATCATATATCTATCATACAGGAGCGGTCTGATCTGGGAATACTATGTTTGCCAATTTGAGAAAGGCGTATTTATGGAGTAAAGGTATAACAAGGGAGTTGCCTTGTTGTTTTTAGAGATGGTCGTTTGTGTAAAATTAATGCTTTACCTTTAAAAATAGTTTGCTAACAGTGCCATTGTAAGAAAGCGGCTTATTAATGGGCATGGAGCCATTGTAAGAAAGCGGCTTATTAATGTGCATGCTGCCATTGTAAGAAAGCGGCTTATTAGTGGGCATGCAGCCATTGTAAGAAAGCGGCTTTTTAATGGGCATGCTGCCATTGTAAGAAAGCGGCTTATTAATGGTCATGCAGCCATTGTAAAAAGCGGCTTATTAATGGGCATGCTGCCATTGTAAGAAAGCGGCTTATTAATGGGCATGCAGCCATTTTATTTCTTGCTAAATAATCATGACACAAATGGTAACCCTAAACTCCCTTATCTGTTCAATCATGAATATTTATTAGCTGAATTTTAATAATGTCAAATTTTCAAGGTATATTTTTGTTATGACAAAAAAACCTGTAGAATCAGACCCACATCATGTCATAAGCAAACAGAGCAGACCCTGATCAGATGTCTCCTATGGGCGTAAAAAAGGGATGAATACCATATGAAGTGTGGCGTTGACAACGTGAATCGACCTTTCACTATTGAACTCTTTCCCTCATACAAACGCTAGTTGATGCTATTGCAATCAGAGTAGACCAAGGTCAAACGAGTCCTACACTGGTCAGGGTCAGCATTATTTACTTGTGACATTATAATAGATCTGATTCTAGAACATCTTCCATACAAAAAATCTTGTTTTCATATGCCATTTCAATAATTCAGCTAATAAATATTCATGGTGTCATTGTTTCTTACATGAATATTTAACAGAAAAAGGCTTAGCAGCTGAGTACATTCTGTGTGTTGTGACGAGAGTTCCTGAAAACCCCTTTGACAGGAATTAATTCCATCTACTGGTCAGACTGCTCTGATTGGGTCTACATGGTTTGAAATTCCAGTACGTTAATTTCCCGCTTTCAGGGGTTACAATATAAATATTGTTCGATTTATTGGTTCCAGAAATTTCAATCTGGGCGTGGTCTTAAAGAAAGTGAGTCTATTAAACTCAAGGATTTGTTTCAAGTGTGTAACACATTTTGAATCTAAACGTATGGCTAGTTTGCTATAAACTTTAATTAATGTTTCACAGTCTTTTTCGTATCTTAATTGTTTACTCATAAGATTTCAAAGCTAATGTCATACACAGATATCTTGTTAAAGAGTGTGTTTTTTCTGAGTCTGGTGTAAAGTATGAACGAAATATTGTAAATTAGTCCAATATAACTTGAAGCCAGTGTAATGTTTTGTAGCCAGTGTAATGTTTGCAGCTTTTTGGATGAAGTATGGTGGGTCGCACAAGTTGATTTGACAAAATAAAGTCGAGAAACGGGTTTACTAATACTTGCAGTCTAGCTCAAGATCAGAGTACTCGCAATGGAACCCTTTGATTAGAGTCTACACTGTTTGTTATTCTATTCAACATCTGGCCAAAATTGGACCCTTTTATAGTGAACGAAAACAAGAATAGAACATTAAACTGAAGTCAACAGTGTAAGGGTTAATTGCCAGTGCCTATATCCACGTAGTTAAAGGGACCATGCCCCTGACAGTACGGCGGGTCAAAAGCCGTTTTGTTATCTATTGAGAACTGTTTTTCAACGGCTTAGTCTGATACCCGATAGTCCTGCTGGGAGAATGTGAAGTCGTGTGCAGTTGGTACATTTGCCGCTACGGGCTTTCTTTGTACTTGTCACAAAAATGATATTAAGCAAATATTTGCCCTCAGAGATAATGGCTCGGCACAAAAATGACATAAAATGTGTGTTGAAATATATGGCTTGACGAAAAATGGCTTGGACAGGATTGTTCTCCGTAGTCTGAGCTTGATGGCTAAATGGTACTAATTTTTGGAATTATGGCATGTTTATAAACGTGTAATTTGGAATAATTTGTTGTAGAATTTATGACGTGATTGACACACTTCCAAGGAAATTTGCATCATAACCGAAGTTCCGCCAATAAAATGTCAGAATGGTTACTGTCATAATTGGAAAAACGAACGTTCGTCATCAGTTCAAAACAAAATGAAATTTAATGGAAAAAATTACTGTCCAACGTAACTCTACACTTATCGAAGAAAATGCCTAATAGTGCTAATCAACAAATTATCGTGTTGTGAAAAACTATCTGGATCTGATACAATTTAACTACTTCCGAATCGACTAATCTTTTGTGAAGTATTGATCGAATGTCAAACAGCATAGATCAGGATGAGACGAGGAGTTACCCGGCTTCTCATCTGGATCCAATCTGTGCGCACTGCGAATGAGGTGGCGGACAGCGGGCTAGTGGTTAACCTGTCAAATCACTTGTAATTATTGAACCAAGACAATTTAGGCAAACACGATATGTTTACATGTAACATCAGGCATTATTATACAAAAATGAAATGTTTAGCGTGGATTTATAGATGAAATTACCTTAAATCTGATAGAACTTTGTCAATTAATTTCCGCTATAAAATTATCTATAATTGTTTATGGCATACATATATGATTGGGTACTAACCCCATAAACTATTACCTCGCTGTGAAAACATAATGTCTGCTCAAATTGGAATCTCGTGCAATCTTGACTACTTTCGATGCGATCAAACGTTTGAGAAACTATTTACCGAGTGTCAAAATGAGACACGCCGAGTTACTCGGCTTGTCATCTGGACCCAAGCTGTTTGCAAATGCGAGTGAGGTCGCGGATAACGGGCTAAGGGTTAATGCTGTGGTAACATCCTCATCATAAATTGGCCAATTAACCTACACTATTTTTTTTTTTATATCTTTCCAACAGTCTCGAACGTCATGCTTTATTGCAAACATCCATCAGACTAGTATGTTCTAAATCCCATTAGCCCTTAGTATGGTAAGTGTCACCTGACTGGCACGTGCAAACAGTTTGGACCCAGATCAAACGACGAGTAGTTGGGCTTCATGTCTGAAACTCGCTCAGTAGTTTCTTAAAACCAATCAATGAATCTAATGTAAGTAAAAATTACCCCGGTTTATAATTTGAGCAGAACTTGTTTTACAGCTCAATCATACGGTATAGACAATCATTTACAAACACAATGATTCCTGACATCCGTGTACCACAAATACAAACAGAATTGTAACTCTTACAATTTAAATGATAACTTCGTAATTCTTTCGGCTATTGAAAGCCAATATATTTTACTACCAAACAGAAATAATCTCCTGTCGGTAACTTATGCACTACTATCAATCTAACAATGATCTTCTCAAAATGTCACGTGTTTTCTGGGTCATGGACAAACGTTCGTTCACCCCAGTTTCACAGAGAGACACAAAAAGGCACAGAGGCACACAAAGACACAGAGACACACACAGAGACACACAAAGACACAGATGCACACACGGAGACACAGAGAAAGCCCCAAAGAGGCACGAAAAGACACGAAAAGACACGAAAAGACACACAGAGACACACAGAGACACACAGAGAGGCACGGAGACACACACACAGAGGCACAGAGAAGGGATACAGAGAGACAGCGAGAAATGGAGAGACAGACACAGAGAGAGACATACAGAGAGGGAGAGACAGTCAGAACAGACAGAGAGACAGACATAGACACGCACAGACAGTGAGAGAGAGTGGAGAGAGAGATAACATACAGATATACAGACAGACAGAGCCAGAGAGACACAGAGAGACAGAGAGACAGCGACAGAGAAAGAGAGAGAGACACACACACGCAGACACAGAGAGAGAGACACACACATACACGCACACGCAGACAGAGATACACATACAGTGAGACAGCGGGGCACACACACGCATACACAAAGAGACAGACAGAAAGAGAGAGAGAGAGAGAGAGAGAGAGAGACATACACACACATACAGTGAGAGACACGCATACAGAGAGACAGAGGGATACAGAGAGAGAGAGAGAGAGAGAGCCACATACACACACATACAGTGAGAGAGACACACAGAGACACATAGAGAGACAGAGAGAAGGATATAGGGAAAGGATATTCTGATGCCCTATGAGCTACGCTTTTCACCTTTAACAAAAAAGTAGACGTCATTTTATAATGTGTGCGAATAAATTCTTGTCTTTCAAAGGATACTTAAGCTCCATTGAATACTGTCTGACCTATTGCAGTCAACCAAAATGTAATTTGAAGTCCACTCTCTTCACCTTGTGCAAGCTGTGGGTTAATTCTAATATACATGTATAATTATGTAGTTTAAAATTTCTGCCGAATTCCAGTTAATGTAGGGAAAAGTGGCCAAACTGTAACTTGACATGTTGTGCAACTTTTAGAGAAGTAGAATGTAACAGATGTGTTTCATATAAACGCGTTTTCACGCATTTGCAAACAGAGTAGACCAAGATCAGACGGCTCCTATAGGAACAGTCTGATCAGAGTCTGCTCTGTTTGCTAATTGAATTTGATAAATTTGTTTCTAAAGTAGCCACAAAGTTCTACCTTACATATTTCATTATAGCTAATTTGTCCATGAGTATTCAGTAGGTATTGAAATTTGTAATAAACATAGAACGATGAAGCAGGTGAATTTTTGTTTCGCAAACGAACATTTGCCGGGCGTACTAAATGGAAACTCGCTCAGTGTCCAGTTACTTTGCCGCCTGCTTATATGCTGATGTGAACTCTCTTACACATACATTACATTACATTGTCCTGACTACATATATTCCCTGTAACATATACATTGTCCTGACTACACATATTTCCTGTAACATATACATTGTCCTGACTACAGGTATTCCATGTAACACATACATTGTCCTGACTACATATATTCCCTGTAACATATACATGTACATTGTTCTGAGTACACATATTCCATGTAACATATGCATAGTTCTGACTACACATATTCCCTGTAACATATTATGCATTGTTCTGATTACACATATTCCCTATACATTGTTCTTCAAACACTTTATAAGTGAGCAAAATAGTTAGCATCCTGATTAATCGCCTTGTTACTGTTTCATATATCCAAACTATTTGCAAATCTCAAATGGATTATAGCTATTAACCTTATTAACCTTTCCAATGCGAGAAGCCAGCTGCCAATGTATTTTGTAACCAGTGTAGACCCCGCTGAGAGGGCTCTTATATACACACTTGTCTTTAAAAGAATCCCCGAATATTCACGGTAAGCTTAACCTGTTTGAAGTTTGGAATAATCCATTTGAAAATTCAGCATTGGAAAGGTTAATATTCTTTAACCCTTAGCTTGCTGCAAAAATCTCGAGTTAGCCCTTTACTTGAAAGAGACATTCTTGATCCCTTTGTAAACAGAGTAGAACCAGATCAGACGGCTCGTGCAGGACCCGTCCCCCGACCAGGGTCTGTTCTTGCTGCTGATGACATTACAAAGGTCTGATTCGACATTTCTGAAGGCTAAACACTGACCTTAACGCTTTCCCTGTTCTACGTTTATTCCATATTTCAATACCTACTGAATATTCATGGACTAAATAGTTATTAATGAAATACAGAAGGAGGAACACTGTAGCCGTTTTAGAAACTAAAAAACAGATCTATCAAATTCCATCAGCTAATGGAACAGACTCTGATCAGACGGATCATGTAGGAGCCGTTTGGTCTGATTCTACTCTGTTTGCAGGTGCATGAAAACACGTTTATATGAGGGAAAGGGCTAATATGAATCCAATTGTTTGGATCCAGATGAGTCGTATTGTCACTCGGTGTCAAGGTGAGTCGTATTGTAACTCGGTGTCCAGGTGAGTCGTATTGTCACTCGGTGTCCATGTGATTCGTATTGTCACTCGGTGTCAAGGTGAGTCGTATTGTCACTCGGTGCCCAGGTGAGTCGTATTGTCACTCGGTGTCAAGGTGAGAAGTATTGTCACTCGGTGTCCAGATGAGTCGTATTGTCACTCGGTGTCCAGGTGAGTCGTATTGTCACTCGATGTCAAGGTGAGTCGTATTTTCACTCGGTGTCAAGGTGAGTCGTATTTTCACTCGGTGTCAAGGAGAGTAGTATTGTCACTCGGTGTCCAGATGAGTCGTATTGTGTCATTCGGTGTCACATCAGCATGTAAGCTGTTTGACACTATGTACTTTCTCAAAATAATGCAAGAACGAATAAGAAGCAAACAGTGTGGACCCTGCTCCTCCAGGAGCCTTCTGATGTAGGTCTACACTGTTTGCATGTAGATATTGCAGAGTTTGAGCAGATATCAGATATGAAGGACTGAGGACCCGGTATCCAGTATCTGATCTTCACATACACGTAATAGTGACATGATTTGACAAAACAATAGGTGGTGCGTGTACACGTGTATGTGTGTGGAAAACGTATTGCACATCTCATAGGCGTACATATGGTCATATATCTGGGTCTACTCTGTTTACAAAGGCGTTAAAACGCGTATTTATGAAGTAAGGGATACCACAGCTAATAGACTGCTATATATCAGGGTTTACAACTAATAAACTGCTATAGATCAGGGTATATAGACTGCTATAGATCAGGATATATAGACTGCTATAGATCAGGGTATAGAATGCTATAGATCAGGGTATATAGACTGCTATAGATCAGGGTATATAGACTGATATAGATCAGGGTATATAGACTGCTATAGATCAGGGTATAGACTGCTATAGATCAGGGTATATAGACTGCTATAGATCAGGATATATAGACTGCTATAGATCAGGGTATAGACTGCTATAGATCAGGGTATATAGACTGCTATAGATCAGGATATATAGACTGCTATAGATCAGGGTATATAGACTGCTATAGATCAGGGTATGGACTGCTATAGATCAGGATATATAGACTGCTATAGACCAGGGTATAGACTGCTATAGATCAGGGTATATATACTGCTATAGATCAGGGTATTAAGACTGCTATAGATCAGGATATATAGACTGCTTTAGATCAGGGTATAGACTGCTATAGATCAGGATATATAGACTGCTTTAGATCAAGGTATGGACTGCTATGGATCAGGATATAGACTGCTATAGATCATCAGGGTATAGACTGCTATAGATCAGGGTATATAGACTGCTATAGAACAGGATATATAGACTGCTATAGATCAGGGTATAGACTGCTATAGATCAGGATATATAGTTTGCTATGGATCAGGGTATAGACTGCTATAGATCAGGATATATAGACTGCTATAGATCAGGGTATAGACTGCTATAGATCAGGATATATAGTTTGCTATGGATCAGGGTATAGACTGCTATAGATCAGGGTATATAGACTGCTTTAGATCAGGGTATATAGACTGCTTTAGATCAGGGTATAGACTGCTATAGATCAGGATATATAGACTGCTTTAGATCAGGGTATAGACTGCTATAGATCAGGGTATATAGATTGCTTTAGATCAGGATATATAGACTGCTATAGATCAGGGTATAGACTGCTATAGATCAGGATATATAGACTGCTATAGATCAAGGTATGGACTGCTATGGATCAGGATATAGACTGCTATAGATCAGGGTATAGACTGCTATAGATCAGGGTATATAGACTGCTATAGATCAGGATATGTATACTGCTATAGATCAGGGTATAGACTGCTATAGATCAGGATATATAGGCTGCTATGGATTAGGGTATAGACTGCTATAGATCAGGGTATAGACTGCTATAGATCAGGATATATAGACTGCTATAGATCAGGGTATACAACCGAAATTAGATTCGTATGTTTAGTCATTTAGTGACTCATTACTTCATACGTATGCATTTTGACACATTTGCAAACAGAGTATACCTAGCCCAGACTACTCTTTTAGGAGTTTCCTATAGATGCTGCCTGATCAGGATTTGTTATGGCTACTTATGAAAAACTAATCTGTACGGTGTCTGCCATGTCCAAAACACCTGTGTTCATATGATACTGTATAACATCCCTAAATATTCACTGTAAGCTTGACCTGTTTGAATTTTGGAATGGTCCAATTGAAAAGTCAGCGTTGTATGGGTTACAGGTTAATTGATGCATCAGCTAATCCGGGTAACCTAAGTCTCACGTGGGTGTAACTCTAGATCCAAGTGTCTACTGACGCTTTCCATACGCCACATTTCATCTAAATAAAAAGTTTAACACACTAACATATCCTTTTAAATGAGCAAGCCATTAAAATATTATAAAACAAAACAAACACGGTAAAACATTTATGCAACAACTATGTAAAACTAGGACTAGCTCTAGATATTTACGGTAGGTGTAACTATCTAAAACTAGGACTAGCTCTAGATGTTTACGGTAGGTGTAACTATGTAAAACTAGGACTAGGACTAGCTCTAGATATTTACGGTAGGTGTAACTATGTAAAACTAGGACTAGCTCTAGATATTTACGGTAGGTGGTAACCTAATGCAGAACAAAAGAAATGCAGAAGGCTCATATATGGGCGCGTGTTCCGCATTAAGCAGCACTTGCTTTTAAATTATATTCAAAGGTAGCTCATTTGGAAAGATGATCCGGCAAGAATTTATTTGCCGGCGTGACCGTAATAATTTCTGAATTCTAATTATATTTCCCTATCAATAACCCTTGGCCAAGGTCTACATTATTTACTTATGCCTATAATAAAAAAAAAAGGTGTTTAAGAATAACGCGTTACAGATGTCTGCAAAATAAAAAACAAACAATTGCAGTTTGTTAAACGAAACTAAGTAGGATAGGGAAATAACTTGTGAGAAAGTTTGATTTGTTAAAGTATCGATGTCGCGATGTAATTTTACAAAATTCGTGTGTGCGTATCAATCATAGTTACTCGTTGTTCCGATTGGTTCTCCGAGGTATGCCGATTGGTTCCTCGAGGTGTCCCGATTGTTTCCACTTGTGTTAATTGGGCTGCGCCACGCACAACCCAAGTATGTGTTTATTCGGAATGGTGGATTCTTTGGCAATGTATTTTAACTTTTACAGCGAAGAGTTCACAGCAACGAACGACAACTCTGCCAAGCCCGTATTTTTATCATCAAATCTGATCTGGGTCTACTCTGTTTGCAAAGACGTAGAAAGGCGTATTTATGGAGTGAAGGGTAACCTAACAATAGGTCTGATAAAGAAATAATATCAAACTAATTTCAAGCTGTCAAACAGGATCCCTTTACAGCATGTCTTAGTTAGGTCGCAACCGTTTACAAATACAACAGTGTATATTGCTGTATATTGCCCCATTAATACTGACATAAAATTATATAGGTACACAATGTACACCCCGATACACGAAGGCGGGGAAGCTCTATGATCACAGTCTGATTTATTTACCCTTACAAATCAATTTCAAAAGATCACATCAGCAAAACAAACACCTCTTAAATGAAAATGATATACTGGTTTGTAATACATTAGAGTCTCGCTTATGCGAATATATAATGTAATAACATAGAAGTCTGTAAAAGCAGGCGGTTGCTTAACGCAGGGCAAAAGTAACGCAGAAAGCTCATATGGGAGCTTTCTGCATAACTTTTGTCCTGCATTAAGCTACCACCTGTTTTAAAAATCGAGAATTCGACTTGGTTTGAGTGGTCGTATTTGCGAGACTGCAAAAACAGTAAAAGTGTGTTATAAAATCAATACCACACACAACAATGTGTTATAAAATCAATACCACACACAACAATGACCACATCCACCTTGCTTGCTTACTTACCTCTATTAACTAGTTGTGTCACACCACGAGCGGAATAGTAGCAAACTCGGAGAAATCTTCCGCAAACTCAGACATATCCCCTAGGCAACAATAGATTAATCCAAGACCCAAGGTCTATCCACTATATTAGTAATTGTGATTTAGTCTATTCATATCCACACGGGGAGCATTGTCACTGTCCATTTCCATATACACACATGTCCACCATTCGCCAGAGTTAGGCGGCAATGTGACTGGTGGAATATACTCAGTATTCATATTCTCCCAAGAAATAAACTCATCAACTAGATGGTCGTAATATGTACATTTAATCAGGAGTTTTATCTGCCTCTTCTTTCACGATGCTTTATCTGCGTTAAGGTTTTCAGCGACAATGCGGCGAGAGAGTGATTCTGGATTTTTTCTTGCTATTTAACCCGCCTGCAAATCATGCTTAAAACCCTGCAAGAATTTCATGAAAACAAAACATGACGATAGAAATGCTAGAACACCCGAGGATTACATCATTTAGAGTCTTTGTTTTGTTTCAGAACGAATTATCGCTAATTAGCAATTGACAAAGGAAGGCTATTTATTGGTATGGGCACGTGCCAATTTCCCGAGTAACAAATCGAATGCTATTGAACATTCCTCAAAGAGATGTTTTCCTTCAAAATACAACCGTTCCTGACAATCATTTTCTGTCATAAATAAGCTCGTGTCTAAAGTCGTCATTTTACGTTGTTTTAGAATATCGCCTTCTGCAAATGATAGAGTGAAAACAATTTCTGTTTCATATCTAAGCATTGTTTTGATAAGTGTAAATTGATTAACATTTGCAGTGAGCTTGGATCCAGATTTAACGCCGAGTGTCCAGACACATGCTGTTTGCCACTCGCTCAATAGTTTCTCAAACGATTGAACTAATCGGCAAGTCAGAAAAAAGCCACAAACCAGAGTTTTTGTTGACGTCAAATTGTACAACAGAAAAGAGTTAAAAATGTTCTTGACCAAAATGTTTTGTGATTTTACTCTGATTTCCTCGTTGCCTTATCTGGATGCATACACATTGGACAGTTGTAAAATAGTATCTCAAATTTGTCTTTAGCATTCGAGGGGATAGCGGTATGTGTAATAATGTTCATGCTTCCGCACATATATTCAAAAAAGAATAATTAAAACACAAATGTCGCATTGATGAATAATGAGTTGTGTCTGTTACGTCTTTATGTTCATTTAGACGGAGATAAATTACTACTGTATAAAAGATCTCCAAAATAATTAGTCTGAACGTCGCAGACAATATATTGTCAACTCCAAAATTGAATTTGAAACAGGATTCATAGACATATACCGGTTTCATCAATTGCTTTCCTTACCTCTTGCCCCGCTGTGGAAAGATAAGGTCTGCTAAAAGCTGGATCTTGTGCAATTGTGACTACTGCAGATTTGATCAGGCTTTTCAGAAACTATTGCCTGGATGTCAAACAGCTTCGACCCAAGCTGTTTGCAAATGTGAATCTGGGTCCGAGGTTATAAAACTTCAGAGTTTGAGGCTGAGATCATTCTCAAGTACATGTATCTGATTGGTCAGATTCTGAGCAAGCTCAGAATCTGACCAATCAGATGCTTGAAAATGATCTCAGACTTAAGCAAAAGGTTTTATAGTCGAGAATAGCACGGTAGGGGTTAAAACTTAGATACATTTCGTTCAAACAGCTTTCAGTTCCATTGTTATATATTGTTGAATAGACAAACTAACGTAAAAAAAATAGTTTTTATTTTAGATTTAATGTGTTCGCTTTGAATATATGCATGTGGTAAATCCAACACAGAAGACCCTGAAGGGCAAAAGTAATGCAGAAAGCTCATATAGGAGCTTTCTGCATTATGTTTAACCTGTATTAAGCTATCGCGTTACGTTTCCATATTAAGACATCTTTTTGATAGCCGCTTACGGCAGGTTCTCATATACATGAAACATATCGACATTTCTATTAACATTAAAATGCTGAGTGTGAACTGTGGTGCTTTTGCACATATAGTTATAAACCCAGTTGACAATTCGAAAAGTCCAACGGCGTCCCATCAACATCAAAACATTTTGGCACATTGATCGTGAAGATAACAGAAAAGAAAATTCATTCTTAGAATAATCCATTTGAAACCAAGCTCATAGTTGTGAATACTAATTAGAATCGTCTCAAATACGAGTTGAATGAGTAGTCGCAACTATGAGTTTTGTTGAGAACATAAGTGTTGTTCTTATATTTTGATATCTAGATCCTTATCAAATAAGAGCATTTGGCTAAGGTTTTTACATGAATAATTACTTATGTGGTTCCTTTAGGTGACCATCTGCATATACACAACTGCTTCAGACAGAGAAGTATTTATTAATATTAACCAAAAAGTGACACACACAAAAACAGAACCTGCCCTGAACCCTTTCTTTCATATAAACGTGTTTTCGCGCATTTGCAAACAGAGTAGACCCATGTTAGCCGTCTGACCAGGGTCTGCTCTGTTTGCTTATGGAATTTGATAGATCTGTCTCTTTAGTTTCTAAAATGGCTACACTGTTCCACCTTTCATATTTCATAACTATTTTGTCCCCGACTATTCGGTAGGTATTGACATTTAGAGTAATTATAGAACAGGCAACCAGGGTTAAGCGGTCATCAAAAAGAGGTCGAATCATGGGTCTGTAACACTCGTGGTTGCTTAATGCAGGGCAAGCGTAATGCAGAAAGCTCCCATGTGAGCTTTCTGTATTACTTTTGACCTGCATTAAACTGTCATCTGCTTTGTAACAATCCTATGTTCAATAAATTAATGTCCAAAACATAGGTAACCTTTAGCATGTTGTGGACGATATTTACAAACAGTTCGGATCTAGATGACTAGTATCCAATTAGGACCCATTTCTGTGCGACACGTGTTTAATTCTTTATGTGATAGAGAAACCTTTCTACGAATATGCAAGCATTTTGCAAACGAAGAGCACACAAAAAATCCTGTGTTCGTATACCATTGTAAAATAATCAGCTAAAAGATATTCATATCATTAATAGCTTTTGCATAAATTTTCATGAGATAAATGGTTATTCGTCGCCTTGAAAACAAATGGGAGAACATATTCTTTGATATGTGGACCGACGGCTTTTTCAGACAGATGGCAGTTTCCCAATATGCTGACGGTTTTGAGCCAAATGATTTGGAAATAATGACAAGTGTACTTCTATTGAAAATGATAGATAAGTATTTCCAACATCACATGGCAGTAAAATGAACAAAGAGCCTGCTCATTTAGGATTTGCAAACAGTGTAAACTCAGATCATTTTAATATCATCTTGTGAGGTCATATAATCCTTCCTTTCATTGCACATATGAGCAGTCACTGAATGTTGTACAATTCTTCATGCATTTCGCCTGAATAGCAGTCACCACTGATTGCGCAAAGCGTATAATAAAATCAAATATTCATAACTTGGCGATAATGAAATGTGCGTGAAAGCTGTTGGGCCACAAGAAAAGGCTTTCATAGTCCGTCCCAAACTTTGAAGAAAAACTTGGGTAATAAATTCATTCTGGTGCTTTAAAATCGTTTAGCACGCAAACAGACAGAATTTATGATTAAATGTATACACAGATCGGATCCAGATGAGATGCTGTGGATATGGGCCTTTTATTGGGATCAAAGCTGATACTTTGGTCCACACTTAAGAAAATCGTTGAAGAGAAAATATATTTAAGAACGATACTATTTGCAGACGACAATTTGACACGCGCGCTAAAAGTAAATACGGCTGTTATGTGCTCTGTTCTCTCACACCATCGCTGTTAACTCTTTGCACGCCAGCGAATAATTTGTGATACTCCATGCAAACAGGTTGGATCCAGATGAGAAGACGTGTAACTTGACGTCTCATCAGTGCTCGTCTCTGTGGTTTTATTTTTGAAGACAAATAGAAAAATTACCTTTTTAATTGTAACAGACAGGTTTTTTTCCAGACGACAATGACTTAACGTGCCAGGAGAAAGCGTTGTACTACAGGGACCGTTCTTTATTGAAGTTTAATCGGCCGGCAGTAAACATTATTTTAGCCCCCTCCTTTCATGCATTGTAATGATTCATGTGCGTTTGTTTTATTCATCCACTATTAATTGAAGTTTAAATCCAGTTACACCGCGAAAATTGTTTTATATTACTGCATGTCCGTGTATGATTTCTAGGCTATTGCCTGCACAAATGTTTAATGAATTTATGATTAATATTCAAGGCATCATCAGCATCACTGTACTGCTTCTTCACAATTTATGACTATTTGCACATATTGCGCTTGACAGAAGGAACGACCGAGACAAACTGTCAAGCGAACTGAATCCGTCAACAGAACAGACCTTTGCACTAGTTTGGACCCAGCTGAGAAACCATGCAACTCGATGTGAGTCTCCTCACCAGGATCCAAATTGTCCGTCACCTCACCAGGATCAAGAATGTTCGTCTGTCTGTCTGTTTCTGTTTCTCTTTATTTTACCCCCCTTTCCTCCCTCTATCTCCCCTCTATCTCCCCCTCTCTTTGTATCTTATTCTTTCTCTTTTCTCTTTCTCCCTCTCTCGCCCTCACTGCACACACTCTCTCAAACTGTTCATCTCTCTGTCTGTCTGTCTCCCTTTCTTTTTTTCTCTCTCCCCTCTCCCCTCTCATCTCTCCGTTTGTCTGTCTGTCTGTCTGTCTCTGTCTTTTCCCCTAGCTCTGTATCTGTCTCTGTCTCTGCCTCTGCCTCTGCCTCTGCCTCTTCCTCTGTCAGTGTGTCTGTCTGTCTTTGTCTGTCTGCCTCTGTCTCTAACTCTGTCTCTCTCTGACTCTCTCTGTCTCTCTGTATCTCTCAGTCTTTCTGTATTTGTCTTTCTGTCTCTGTCGCTCTCTCACTGGTACTCTATTTTGAAGCTAAAGAAATAAACGTATACTTTGGGAAAGTGGCAGATTTGTGGTTTTGCAGATATATAGTTAATTAATCTGAAAGGGCTAGCAGTCTTCCCTATTTGCACGAAACCCTGCCACGATAATCTCTGATTTTCACGAACCAAAAGTTTACAAAATTGTACATTGGTACAGTAGATATTTTACCATATAAATATTCAAATAAAAATAATGGCATAATTGACTATTTGTATGCAGACTATTTTCAATGGTATATGAACACATGTATTTTTGGTTATGGCAGAATCTGTAGAGTTGGCTCTACATGTCCATTAGAAAGCTCCTATAGGATATGTCTACTCTTTATAAAAATGACAAAAAGGCGTCTTGATCGCGTAAAAGGTTTATAAGAATATATTTAACCCTTTACTGCATAAACAAGGCAGACCCATGTATGTATTGCATGCTTTGTTGTGTGTGTTTGTTTGGCAGTTCTAATTGATTCTGTACCGTTCGCCATGGCAATAAATCTCATCACGTATACATGTCTATCTTAAAATTTAACAATACTTATTCAATTTATATTCATAATTGATGAAGTCTCACATGAATATGCATGTAGTAAAGAGTTAATGCGGTCCCTTAATGAAACACAAGACGTCTATAGTATAATGTGGATGCTTCATTTTGCTTTATTCAGTATTAGAAGCATACGTAATTACAGAGTGTGTTAGAGGGAATTTTCTGCAATATTTTCGTCCTGCATATACACGCCTTAAACATATTTGCAAATAAAGCAGACATAGATGACACGGTTGCTGTACGAGCTGGCTGATCACGGTCTCCTCTGTAATAATATAATAGATGACACGGTTCCTGTACGAGCTGGCTGATCACGGTCTCCTCTGTAATAATATAATAGATGACACGGTTCCTGTACGAGCTGGCTGATCACGGTCTCCTCTGTAATAATATAATAGATGACACGGTTCCTGTACGAGCTGGCTGATCACGGTCTCCTCTGTAATAATATAATAGATCACACGGTTGCTGTACGAGCTGGCTGATCACGGTCTCCTCTGTAATACTATAATAGATCACACGGTTCCTGTACGAGCTGGCTGATCACGGTCTCCTCTGTAATAATATAATAGATGACACGGTTCCTGTACGAGCTGGCTGATCACGGTCTCCTCTGTAATAATATAATAGATGACACGGTTCCTGTACGAGCTGGCTGATCACGGTCTCCTCTGTAATAATATCATAGATCTGATTGTACGAGTACAGTTTCTGCGATGGTGAAAATCCCTTGTTCACAATGCAATCTTAAATATAAAGCTAACTGATATTCATACAATATGAATATTCATGGATACTTTAAGTGTTACATACATACTATTATACGGGTACTTTGCCGAGTGTTACATACAGACTATTATACGGGTATTTTGTCGAGTGTTACATACAGACTATTATACGGGTACTTTGTCGAGTGTTACATACATACTATTATACGGGTACTTTGTCGAGTGTTACATACAGACTATTATACGTGTATTGTGTCGAGTGTTACATACAGACTATTATCCGGGTACTTTGCCGAGTGTTACATAAGACTATTATACGTGTACTTTGCCGAGTGTTTTAGAGAAATCTGTGTTTACCGACCATCGCTGCATTAAACAACGGCTATAATTGTATTTATAAATTTAATTGTTACAACAGGATAATGTACAAGGAAGTATCCTCGCTATGTACCCACAGTAAAACTTCTCTAAACCGGAAGTTTAATAAATAACAGTTTAGCTGCTCTTAAGCAGGTTAATGGAGGGTAACATGCATACAAAAATCTCCTTTGGGAGCTTTCTGCATGACTTTCAACCTGCATTACGTTGTCACCTGTCTGAAAGACACTATTTGTAAAGTCCGGCACTGATACTATTTGTAACGCCCGGCACTGATACTATTTGTAACGCCCGGCACTGATACTATTTGTAACGCCCGGCACTGATACTATTTGTAACGCCCGGCACTGATACTATTTGTAACGCCAGGCACTGATACTATTTGTAACGTCCGGCACTGATACTATTTGTAACGCCCGGTACTGATACTATTTGTAACGTCCGGCACTGATACTATTTGTAACGTCCGGTATAATGGGATTTTACTGTATACGATAAACCTGTCTAAACGGCTACTCAAATGAAATAATTATATTCATCGGTAAATAAGGCAAGTTGACGCTTAATGCAGGGCGGAAATCACATGCTTTTAAAGACACAAATGTGCGAGATTTAAGGTTGATCAATAATTTTGTTACTAATTGGTGCGTATATCTAGAACTGATTTTCAAAATAGATTAGCTAAAACAACACTGTAAGGTTATATTTAGAAATTGGTTTGCTGCTTTCGGACAATAAGGTTGTTTTATCCGTTTTTATTTCACCCAAGTTGCTATTCAGCCGTAAAATACTAGGTGTACGTGCAAGATATACTTGTAAAGCGGTTAATGTTACATAACCCAGATATGTAATGCATCGGCAACAGTCTAAACCTGCAGCGAATACACTCCCTTAGTTATGTATATATAGTTATTTCAAACCTGACATTATGCATAGTACATACATCACTAGGGATGTATCGGTGACTGCTCTTGTATAAGGTTGATATAGATACAAGACGAGACGTCCAGTGACTCAGCCGGTGTCTCATCAGGATCCAAACTGTTAGACATTTTGATTGCACCCTTTGTATTGAAACTATTAACGCACCCGGTACAGTAAAACGTCACGAAAGCGACAGCTTGAAAGAGGCCTACTTTTAGGCTATAAAGGCAAATTATAGCTAAGTTATGTAGAGAGTTAACCCTTTCCTTCATATAAACATATTGCACGCTTTTGCAGAGTAGACCCAGACCAGACGAGTCCTGTAGGAGCCGTCTGATCAGGGTCTGTTCTATTTACTTATGCAGTCACACTAGATGTGACTCTACACGCTCTACCAGTACCCAAACTCATGTGTACATACACCATTATAAAACTTCATCTAATAATTCATTGATGTCATTGATTCTTACATGAATATTCAACAGTATGATCTGCCTATAGCAGTCATACGACAGGATTTACGGAGACACTTTGGGTAAAGTGTTTAGTTAAAGGATACCAAGACCAGCACACACGCTCACTCCTCTGCTAACCATTTACTGCATGAATATGTCAGGCAAGAAATAATCACATCATGAATTGTAATGAGTTGAATTCTGATAATGTTATAAACACAGGGATGTTTGGCCATTGCAGAAACTTTAGAATCATTTTCTATATATATATATATATATATATATATATTCATTCTCGAGTATCTGATTGGTCAGATGTTTGAGAATGAACTCAGACTCAAACCAAATGTACATAATCTAGAGGCAAATTGTGCATATCCTGCTAGAGTCCATGTATGCTAGCTTTCTGATCTATATCTATATTCATTGCCTCTACCACTGTTAGCAATGCTAGCTATCAATGTATTTATACTTAGCAAAACATGTCTCCCACAACTTGTATTTGTTACATTTTTTTTTACTTATTTTCGATTTTTTGAAACTTCTGAGAAACTATCTCACACCCTAATGAAAGGCCGAAATACTCGGCATGCCATCTGGATCAAAATACTCGGTATCCCACCCGGATAGAAATACTCCGCATTACATCTGGATCGAAGTCCAGTCACGTCGCGTTTAGCAGCCACATAGTTGCGTTAAACAACTGCCCGCTTATTGATAAAGTGGTCGCTGTAGAGGGTTCTTGTTTAACCCTTTACCTCATATAAACGTGTTTTCACGCATCTGCAAACAGAGTAGACCCAGATCAGACGGCTCCTAGAGGAGCCGTCTGATCAGGGTCTACTCTGTTTGCTAATAGAATTTCAAAGATCTGTGTCTTTACTTTTTAAAATGGCTACAATTCTACACCTTCCATATTTTATTATAACCATTTTTTCCATGAATATTGAGTAGGTATTGAAACTTGTAATAAACACAGAACAGGGAAAGGGTTAATCTATCAGTACAGAACATTGTCATTTCCGTATTTGACTATTACAAGTGACTGCTGCTGTATTACAAGTGACTGCTGCTGTATTACAAGTGACTGCTGCTGTATTACAAGTGACTGCTGCTGTATTACAAGTGACTGCTGCTGTATTACAAGTGACTGCTGCTGTACTACAAGTGACTGCTGCTGTATTACAAGTGACTGCTGCTGTATTACAAGTGACTGCTGCTGTACTACAAGTGACTGCTGCTGTATTACGAGTGACTGCTGCTGTATTACAAGTGACTGCTGCTGTACTACAAGTGACTGCTGCTGTATTACAAGTGACTGCTGCTGTATTACAAGTGACTGCTGCTGTATTACAAGTGACTGCTGCTGTATTACAAGTGACTGCTGCTGTACAGACCCCTCACCCGCCACAACTTGCTTAACCCTTTCCTTCATATAAACGTATAGAGTAGACCGCATTAGGATAATTTAAAAAGCGAACAGAGCAGACCCTGATCAGTCGGTTCCTATAGGAGCCTCTGATCAGGGTCTGCTCTGTTCGCATTTGAAGTTATAATAGGCCCAACTCTACAGTTTCCATCAATACCATAACAATCCTGTCTGCAGATTCAGCTAATAAATATTCATGATGTCATTATCTCTTACATGAATACTGAACAGGGAAACGGTGAAGCATTACGCCGCTTTAGAAAACTTTGTCCGCGCGAAATTGGATCTGGTACAATTTTGACTTGTTCCGATCCAATCAAAGTCGTGAGAAAATATTGATCGATTGTTAAATAGTTTGGACTCTGATGAGGCGTGGAGGTACTCAGCCTCTTATCTAGATCCAAGTTGTTAGCAAATGCATTGTACTAGTTAGGTAGTGAACAGCGGGATAATGGTTCAGAACTAAAACTGAAGAAACAATAACGTAATATAAAAATTACGATAGTTCTGAAGAATGATTTATGGCAGATGGCAAGACATGCTTTTGTGTTTTTTTGAGAGACAATAAAATATTTGTCATGACGTTCATAGAGCCACAACACAAGCCATCGAAGCAGCGAGTGTTATTGCCTTATTGATCATATTAACCCCTAGTCCGCTGTAAACATGGTGTCGGTTTAAACTCTGATCTGCTTCAATAGTTACCTGCTTGAACTATTTGACAGAGTGCCGAACAGATTGGATCCTGATGAGACGCCGAGTTACTGTGCGTCTCATCTGGTTCTAAGCTGTAAATGCGTGTCAGGTGTCGGATAGCACGTGTCAGGTGTCGGATAGCACGGGTAATGGTTTATAATTAAACTTCTACACACAAAACGGTGCTAACAAGATTAGATTTATGGAACACACATAGTCGTTCATTGTCTTATTCGGATCCACACTGAATAATATCCAGATTCTATTTTATAGAGATTGCAGACAAAACATTACATACGGGTATGAAATAAGTGAATATTAGAGCTAGAGATATTATTCTGCACCCTGTTAAAGGTTAGTCATTCTCACCGCAACCTGACCCGAATTTGCAAACAGCTTGGATCCAGACGAGGCACTCCTCGTCATGCAGGATCCACGTTGTTTGATACTGGCTCAATAGTTTCTCAATAACCTTGATCGAATCTATAGTGGTCAACACTGCCACAGATCCAACTTTGAGCAGACATTATGTTTGTTCACAGTGGAGAAAAGGGTTAATATGTTACAGGAATAGGAATGATTTACTAGCTTCATAACTTTCATCAGTCCGCCATAAAACATGCAACTCGATCTCTCCGATCTGTCCATTGCGTTTCGCTCATGATTCGGAGGTTCGTTCGACACTTCCTGAAGCATGTTCCTTCTCTTTAAATGTCGAAACTGCCAACAAAAAGTGTCGAAATTTATACTCTCCCAGACTGACCTTTATCTCGTCGGTGATATCTGATTTGCATGCGATCCTACGAGATTTGCACATCCACTTTGCTTGTTTCCGATCGTCTCATAGAGCAATTATTCATCGGATGACCTTTGTCTTCGCCATCATAAGTTCCGTGTAATTATTACTGTCATAAGAACGATAAAGACCGAAGATAACCGCAGATCCCGAACATTGCTAACACATAGCAATAAAGCATTTATAGTGGTATGCATAATTTTCGAATTCATCAACATGACACTGAATATTACAAAATCAGTATTTCATGAAAAATTCGGGAGGAAACAAAAACAGGCCTGTCTTCCTTATGAGGGTAGGACCAACAATATTATAGGTCCTAATATACCACAGTCGCTACAACTCGAACCGCCGAATTTATCATACATTGTAGTATGCAACAATGAATCTGTATGCACGTGCCATAACCAAAAATGTTACATGTGGCACTCAGCATATAGGATCTAAGTCCCATAATCACAAATGTCCATTTCGTCAATCGGCACTCGGTATACAGAAGCCAGAAATGTTACACTCGGCACTTGGGACACACGAGCCATAACCAGAAGCATTACACTCGGCAGTCTGTATACAGGTGCCATAATCAGAGAAATTACTCTCGGCCCTCTGTATACATGTGCCATAACCAGACATGTTAAATTCGACCATCTGTATACAGGTGCCATAACCAGACATGTTACTCTCGGCACTCTGTATACATGTTCCATAACCAGACATGTTACAATCGACCATCTGTATACAGGTGCCATAACCAGAATCTTACACTCGGCCCTCTGTATACATGTGTCATAACCAGGATCTTACTCTCGGCACTCTGTATACAGGTGCCATAACCAGACCGGTTACAATCGACCATCTGTATACATGTGCCATAACCAGGATCTTACTCTCGGCACTCTGTATACATGTGCCATAACCAGAATCTTACACTCGGCCCTCTGTATACATGTGTCATAACCAGGATCTTACTCTCGGCACTCTGTATACAGGTGCCATAACCAGACATGTTAAATTCGACCATCTGTATACATGTGCCATAACCAGACATGTTAAAATCGACCATCTGTATACAGGTGCCATAACCAGACATGTTACTTTCGGCCCTCTGTATACATGTGCCATAAGCCCATAACCAGACATGTTACACTCGGCACTCTGTATACAGGTGTCATAACCAGAATCTTACACTCGTCCCTCTGTATACAGGTGCCATAACCAGAATCTTACACTCGGCACTCTGTATACAGGTGCCATTACCAGAATATTACACTCGGCACTCTGTATACAGGTGCCATAATCAGAAAGTTACACACGACCCATTCTATACAAGTACCATAACAAGAAAGTTACACTCGGCCCTCTGTATACAGGTGTCATAACCAGAATCTTACACTCGGTACTCAGTATACAGGTGCCATA
Source organism: Azorinus chamasolen (assembly GCA_963576725.1). Taxonomy (NCBI): domain Eukaryota; kingdom Metazoa; phylum Mollusca; class Bivalvia; order Cardiida; family Solecurtidae; genus Azorinus; species Azorinus chamasolen. Next base: position 77,613,386 of record OY755239.1, read on the forward strand.
ACCAGAATCTTACACTCGGCATTCTGTATACAGGTGCCATAACCAGAATCTTACACTCGGCACTCTGTTTACAGGTGCCACAACAAGAAAATTACACTCGACCGTCTGTTTACAGGTGTCATAACCAGAAAAGTTACACTCGGTCCTCTGTATATAGGTGTCAAAACCAGAAAAAACTTCTACTAATAATAATCTTTATTTCCTCCAATATAGGAGAGCCATATACATGCAAGCAAACTGACAACATACAAACATACAATCAATGACAGATACAAACAGTTACAACCAACTATAACTAGGCATATATACTACAGTTATGACAATACAACGACACCATATATTTATACAACACAACACAAGGCACTGAAGAAGACCAGAACAAATGCAATTAAGGTGTGGAACAGGCTCGGCTTACGTACATTGGAATAGCAGAGCGGATCGAATGAGCGATGGAAAGAAAGAGAGAGATAGAGAGATAGAGAGAAAGAAAGAGAGAGAGAGAGATAGAGAGATTTTCCCGTTCTATGTAAATCTCTATCGAAACGAAATATAGATATGTATACTCGAACGCAAGCTGTATACAAAGGTTATAACCTGAAAACTACACTCGACACTCTGTATACAAAGGTTATAACCTGAAAACTACACTCGACCCTTTGTATACAGAGGCTATAATCAGAAGGTTGCACTCGACCGTCTGTTTACAGGTGTCTGGATGAGAAAGTTGCACTCGGCACTCTGTATACAGTTGTCATAACCAGAAAGTTACATTTGGCCCTCTGTATATAGGTGCCATAACCAGAAAGTTACAATCTGCCCTCTGTATAGAGGTATGATAACAAGAATGTTACACTCGGCCCTGTGTATACAGGTGTCATGACCAGAAAAGTTACACTCGGCCCTCTGTGTCTTGGTACGATAACCAGAAAGTTACACTCGACGCTCTGTGTCATAATCAGAAATGTTACACTCGGCCCTCTATATACAGGTGCCATAACTAGTAGACCCATACCGGTATCCGACTGTTCCTAGAGTAAACGACATGTGGGTTCGAAGCTACATCTAATAAAATCCCCCTAAACCGGATGTTCAAATAAATATCAATACTGGTCTGTAAGACAGGTGGCAGCTTAATACGAGGTGAAAGCAATGCAGAAAACTCCCATCGTAGCTTTCTGCATACTTTTCATCATGTATTAAGCAACCACCAGTTCTGGTACTAAAATTCCGGTTTGGAAGGTTTTTTTTGTAATACTTTAACACATTTTGGCACCTTTGCAAACATACTAGACCAGACCAGAGAAGTCACAATGTAGGGCTGGTTGTAGAAATTGCGATTTTAATTTTGAAATACGCCATTTACAATGTGGTTCTGATATATCCAGTTTATTACTGTGCAATACATTATACCAGGCTCTATCTTCTTGTCGTGAAGGAACGGATTGTTTTAAAAGGTTCATGGTGCAGGACCTCATTTGTCCCAGATCACATTTTTCAAACATCTGCGATGCTTGTTATCACAATTGTCCCAGAACACATTTTTTCACACATCTGCGATCTCTGTTTATCACATTTGTCCCATTTCAAAATGAGATATACCGGTATATACTCTGTTCCTGCTTTTTTGTTATCGCAGAACCTGTTGAATATTAAATTTATAACGCGATGATTAGAGGATCTTACATGAGTGTTTATTACAGATTGTTTTTATGAAAAGAGTTTACTATAATAATATGACACGAGCTCTACAAGAGTGTAATATTCATTATAGTAAACGAGTTTTATGACAACAATTTGTAATGAACACGAAAGTAAGATTCTTTTTATCCCATAACCCTTAAAAGTGCCACAGACTATATCTGACGGCTGTTTCGGCCATTGTTTACAGCGTAGTACATCCGGATTCAATCTGCTCATTTGCATAAAAATGCACTAGTGCATTTTAGCGATTTACGGCACTCTGTTTCGGCACTCCTATACGGCAGATTATGTGATAAATATGATTTCATGTCACATTAAAAACTGGCGTCGATCACAAAATTCACAGAAATTGTGACGTACACGTATAAAACTGGATTGCACAACTGGGTTGGGATCACATACTTCACTATACTTAGTGTGAAAATGTGATCTTGAAAATAATGAGGTCCTACTTCAAATTTGCTTCATTATGGTTGCTGTGGACTTTCGAGTGTTATCTCCTATCTTACATCTGTCCTATCCTTATTATACTGATTGTTATATTTTTAAATCTCTTAAATATATGGAATAAGTAATGACAATCGATTAAGACATACACGTCTTCTTATTCAGACATACAAGTCTACTTATTAAGACATACAAATCTACTTATTAAGGCCATTTTCAAGAGGCCATTTTCTTCTGCCATGATGGTGCAATCTCATATGATTATATCATGCATTACCGTAAAAAGTTTATTTTTAAGCGTATTGAAACGTCACCCACATTATGTAAAATTTATCTCTCGAAAATATTCATTTTATAAAATAATGACATCATGAATATTAATAAGTTTAATATTTTATAATGGTGTATGAGCATAAAATGTTTTGACTTTGGCAGAAATTGTGGATTCAGATCTCTATATATATTTCATATGCTAACAGATCAGACAATGATCAGACGGCAAGAGCCTACTCTGTTTGCACTGGCATGCCAATGCGTTGGTATGAGTCGCAACTTACAAATGCACACTTTCATTGCACCGTTGTCTTTATTTCAGTGTAAATTGAAATATTCCTTCCACATAATGTCTATAATTCCTTCATTACACCCCTTCTCTGATTGGACCGGAAAAGGACCGGCGGCCGCAAAACCCAATAATGAAGGCGACAATTTTTCTCGCGATGCGCTGGAACCCTTATCACAGCTGGAAACCACCCACCGTTAATGAAAAACAAGAATTTCTTCAACAAACGAAATGCCCCTCGACAATACGCGGGTAACCGCATTGGTAATTATGATCGACAGGGATAGTGGCGAAGGAACTTTGCATGCTAAACGGAATAATTTAGATGAGGACGATTGTAATCGGCCGGGATTAAATAAAGAATAATATTTGTTTTCATGAGAAAAGATGTAAGTGCTAGCGTTGCGTGTCAGGAAGGGTTAACGCATTGGCAAAAGTAGTAAAAATGAAATTGTTATTGATTTTAGACTTTCCTCGTAGCATTAATGATGATATTTGAAACCGAAAATATTATACATTTGGTTACCAAGGTGATGTGAAATGTCACCTCCTCTCTTTGTATTTTCCGAATGAACGATTAAACGACGCATTTACATAATACTTTCAGAAGAAAAGAACTGCTACTCAGGGGTTGACAAAACATGACGTTTCCTTTGAAACTTTGAAAGCAATGTAGATCCAGACCGATCGGTATTCATGCAATCATCAAAAGAAGACCCTTGTTAAGGATAGTTTAACAACTGATCCCGGATTGCTTTGTTTGCTTATGGAACAAAATAGATCTTGTTGTAAGTTTCTGTTATGGCTAAAAATAAAAATTCAACAAATTGATATTCATAATTACATTATTTCTTAAACGAATAGTGATGGAGTAAGGAGTTAAGGACTTAGCATAGTCTGGTAAACGTTATACGCACTGGGGTATTCTCAAATGGAGTGTAGCCCACCCACGTGGTGAATACCTCGTAACTAGTATTTCAGATAGACGTACATAGTAAAGACATTTCACAATTACAGACTTAACTCTCCCATCCTATTGACTCCATTAATGACAGCCATTGGATTTTGAAATTTCAAAATTGCTTAATCAGTCATATTCACAGAACATCTTAATATGCTGAAGCATTACTTTTACCACACACATCCTATTACATGTATAGAATTCAAGGTTTCAGATTAATATATATTTAAATGTCTGACAGGAAAATCTGGCGGGAAACTTGCAATTGATTATATTGTAGGCTGTTAGATAAAACTCCCTCCCACCCACTCCTGCCCTCCCCGATATTCGCGTCCTTAAATATTTGGCAGAGACAATTCTTAAAGAATCATAAAAAATTATATTGATACGCAGATAACTGTTTTTGAAGTCTTACATTTCATAATCCAATTCAAAGTGGTAATAGTAGTGCTTTAGTTGGCTTATCTGTTATGGTTATGAAACCACTTAATGTGTAATATCAAACATTGATGTCTGTCTTTATAAAATAGCGCGGACGTAAACTCACTGAGATGCCACTCGGTTGTTGGTTGTTGATGGACGTGGTGTAATATTTATAACAACCGGAAGGAATACCCTGTGAGGCAGCGACATTAATACCCTGTGAGGCAGCGACATTAATACCCTGTGAGGCAGCGACATTATCGTAAGAGTTTAGCTAGAACATTTTTAGTAATTAAAATTATATTTTTCTGTATTTTTCAATCATTAGCACAAAATATCTTCTGAATAAACACGCGGGTCAGTACTTACACATTGTGAGAGTACAAACTAAATCTTAAACGTCAATAATCATTTTGCCGTCCGTTTTCTAACCTTTTTGACACTCAGGGGCATGAATTACTAACGAACTCGTGAGTTTGTTGTTCAGGAGAATTTGGGAGTCTGGCACTAACTTGCAGACAGGCGTTTCCGGTTGAATCAGAGGCGACAAAGTCGCTGTCAGGTTTTGCAGGCGGAGACAAACATTGCGAATGCATTTAACCATATACTCCGTGAAAATTGCATGTATGAAATAATGACACCATGCATATTGATAAGATTGGTTGTTATTATGGCACATGGGCACAAGAATGTTTGGCCAGGGCAAAAACTGTAGAATCACATCTATATTATATCATAAGCAAACAGGACAGACCCTGTTCAGATGTATCCTATAGGAGCTGTCTGATCTGGGTCTACTCTGTTTGGAAAGGCGTATTTATAGAGGAAAGGGTTAACATCAATGCCATACTTTAAACGACATATAGACGTGTGCATTAATGAAAATGATAAATATTAATTTGGAATCAAAAACAAATTCACGGGAAATCCCCTTACAATTGTCACTTTTTATAAGTGGAATTCTGAAGCAGTTGTTGTGTGTCGACATTTAAAAGTTGAGTCACTGTGAACTCGTGTAAGGACAGAAATGGTTCTGTGTCAAGAAGCCCATCTAGCAATTTCAATAAATCTGGATCCTTCATTTAATAAGTCTCTTGATCTTCCATTGCTATTCTCTGAAAACTGTAGCGCGTCTCAGGTGTACCACCCGGTTGTGGCATACTAATATTATGAATCTGATAATTCGTGTTAACGTTGTTACGGGTGGTGACGAATAAATGTAAATTACATTTTAGCGCGTGACATTTTGTAAACAAAACATAATTTCAATCACTAAATTGGCTGCCCCGCGCTAGACCGATTTATCAGGAATTTGCTTATGGAATCACATAGCTCCTGTAGGAGCCGTCCGACCAGGATGTTACTTATGGAATCACATAGCTCCTGTAGGAGCCGTCCGGTGAGGATGTTGCTTATGGAGTCACATAGCTATGACTGTACAGTTTGTGGCATGGTCACACGATGGCTTGTTCACAATTACATAAAAACATTTCAGCTAAATAATATCCACGATGTCATTACTTCTTACATGAATATTTGGGGAGTAAAAAGTTTATAAATGTATCATCTATACCTTTTCTGCCCCCCCCCCCCCACACACACACACCCCCCTCCTGTATCAAGATCACACTCCGTCGTTGGCTCCCTATGTGGTCCTCTGTATGCTGGAAACAACCGGAGACCTGCGATATGCATAAATGGTTATTTTATATGCATAAAATGCGAATACTATTAAATGTTGCTTCAGATAAAGGTAAGTAGGAAAGCAATGCAAATGTGTAATATCTATGTAGGTTTAGTTGGACATAAACAGAATTAGTATGCAGGTAAGATTGCAAACTGGTATGATGTAGATAATAAGTACAAGATAATTATATTCTGTTAAATGCGTTAGTCGCCATGTTTGTTTACTTTCTTTGAGAGCAGACGTCATGTGATGCTAACGTTACTTTATCTCATTTGCATACAGTGGATGACTAGACAATCAGGGACTTCCATTGTAAATCTCGTCCATTTCTTTAAAAATGAAGCTGATTTTCGAGCATTGCAACTTGTCTGCTTGTATTTTGGAACCATATTTTGACAAAAAAATCAACCTGTTAAATTTTTCACTTGTAAGGAAAAGTGATGCTAAAATATAACTGGACTCTAAGCAGGTATACAAGTATAACATCTACGAACTTTCCCTAATGAACAATTTTGCTTGAATTGATCACTTCATAAATATTCGTTAGCCTAGTTTTTATATGGTAGAATTTGCAAGGGAATGTTTGACTTAAACAAAACGGTAGTCTAATATCTATCTAACCTCATTTAAAATTTTAAAAGGGTGGCAGAACATTCCCAATAACATTCTGGTGGAAATCGTGGTTTCCATAGCAACAAACTTCAACATGATATACAGACTTCAAAAGGACTGCCAGTTTACTTATGGATGTAAATATGTCCCTATTGTTTATTCTTTGGAAATGAGAGATGGCTAGTGTTGATTTGAATTTAAATTAAAATAGATGATTCTTCAATGACTGGTAACAACCAACGTATGTAAGTTTTGCCCAATTTGTCACGTTTTCGAAAACAAACCCTTTATTGTTTTTCTTAATGTCTAAGTAATGAATTATTGTAAGACCTTGCTAATTACTTACAAAATTACGCAAATAGTATGTAAACATTCTGGGACACAGATCTGGTTGCCATGGCAACCAAAAGATTCTTAAAATAATATGAAATTCATTTGTGGTTCTAAATTGACACTTTCTACTTAATTAAAAGTTAGCCTACAATTTCTTTTTACAGCATGTTTTCCTTGTTATTTGTATAAAGTATTGGCGTGATCCTCCATGTGATTATATTTGAACATTTTATTTACAAATTAACAGTAAAAATATTTATTGTCACCATGGCAACGGCTATTAAAGAACAATTTTAGCGATTTTTTGCACAATATTTTCGAACTATTTACAATATAAAGTTCGTTCCACCATTGCATCAAACAAACAAGTAGATTCAACAAGACTGTCCATTTGTAGCTCACCTGGCACAGAGTGATCAGCATGTGTCGGTCGTCAGGCGTCGCCCATCCTGTGTCGTCCGTCGTCAACATTTTATTTCAAGTGACATCCTTCTAAAATGATATTGTCAAACGTAATGAAACTTTCCAAGGATGGACTTTAGATGATTCTCTGTCAAAATAGCTACAATAGTTTGGATCCATGTATAACATGAAAAAAATCTTTAAACCTCTTCTTCTCCGAAACTGGTTGTTAGGTTTCAAAATAATTTGATAGAAATAATTATTAGGTGACTATCTTCCCAAGTAGCTAAAATCATGACAATATCTAAAACAACATGGCCGTTAGGAGCCGGGGCCTATTTGTAATTGCAAAATTTTAAATCTCCTCTTCACCAAAGCCAATGGTCTGACTTCAGAATAATTTGATGGGATTAATTATTAGGTAACAACTTACCAAAATAGCTCAATTTTTTCGAATCCATGCGGAACTCTGGTTGCCATGACAACCAAAAGAATTTTTTTTTTAAATATCTTCTTCCACTTTCAGAATATATGTACTTCACAACAGCAGGTTTGCAGTGCTAGTATGGCGGTTGTATTAGGTCGGCCTGTACTTCATTCTTAGTGTTGTTATATTTTCTGGTCCTTCGAGATAATTAGATTTGGTGTTATTAGTTGAACACTCCTTAAGCCAGTGCGAAGGGCGTGAGTAGTGTTGCACTTTTAATAACTACTCATGAACAGACTCAACTTGACTACTGTCGAGGAAGGGCCCCGTCCGCGTAAGAGGTATTGCATACCGATGCATAGTGTAAGCCTGATTTTCCTAATGCAGCAGCAGCAGCATTTCCTGCAGCAGCATTATTAAATATGCATGTAATTTGCTTAACTGGGTACCCTTTGTTAGGTACTTGAATAATAAGCATGTAGTGAGCAAGTTTGATAGAAATCGGACCAATCTTTCAGAAGATATTTCACAGAAATAATCAGCCAACCAGATTGTATCATCATCAATAAATATGTGCAGAAAATAGAGATGATTTTAAAATAAAAAATAAATCTGAGAAAAATATTGAGAACTATTTCTTAACCTAACCTGAATCTTTCGAAAATCGGGGAAGAGAAATAAATATAATGGTTATACACAACAGTTTAATGATATATTCTTTTAAATCAATAAATTGTACCTTATAAAGAATTATGTCAAGAAACCCTTCTTTCAGCATTTCAGATGATATAATCATAGTTATTAGAAATACATCACGTATGTTGAACAAGTGGACTTCAGCATTCACAAATTAGTAAAAAATTATGTTTGACTTCTAAAATGTGACCTTTGACCTCTACTTGTGACATTGACCTTGACAACCCTATAAAACTGGTGGCCAAGGGCACCTCCTTTTTTAAATGAATACATGTGCCAAGTTTTACTTATATACTTATCTCAATGTTAATGTAAAATTGTAGAAAGATAAGTTCTTGAAACAGAGAAAATATCTCAGGTTTGACTTTTGACCCCTAACCGTGTCATTGACCTTAAAAGGATTCAATTGAAACTTATATTTTTAACATTGCCTTGATATTAGTCATTTAACTGTTAAGTTATATTAAATTCCTTCCATCGGTTAAAAAGACATGAAAAGATCTTTGTGTATGGTATTTATTGTATTTCTAAGGCAAAGTCGTTGCCATGGAAACTCAAATGTCCCCTACTATCAATACCTGCTGAATATACATGGACAAAATAGTTATAATGAAACATGGAAGGTGGAACATTGTTGCCATTATAGAAACTAAAGAGACAGATTTTTCAAACTCCATTAGCAAACAGAACAGACCCTGATCAGACGGCTCCTATCTCCTATAGGATCTAATCTGGGTCTACTGTGTTTGTAAATGCGTGAAAATGCGTTTATACGAAGGAAAGGGTTAACTGACTCATCAGTTGTGTTTTGTTGGACTGTCGACCGTGAATAGTGAATACAGAATTATTAAGCATAGTTCAGTGGATGGAAACAAACCCCGTTATCAATGCAATCTCGCATTCACAAGTGCATGGTGAAAATCAACATTACAATTAAAATAGATAATGCAGCGAGGAAATTATTTAAGTCCCTAAGACTTACCTGTTGAAACATTTAGATGATGAAACGGTTCTATTAACTTAGCAGATGGTATATGATTCGTAATACTGTAACATGGCGCCACCATTCCCATTCCGCGGAATACTTGCATTTAAAATTACTCAAATTATTCAACTATTTTAGATAAGTATTATTATGCTGCTGCTGTTATGCACAAACACCATTATGACTGGTTTTAAAAGAAATCTGTAAAAACTAAAAGTATTTTAAAACGAAATATAATCTGAAAGTAATATGATATCTTATTGACTTAAGTTCTCAACCGTTTTTTCTGCCATAACGTCGGTTGAATATTCGGGACAATCCTCACCAAATTAAACTGTTTGTTGTCGAATGATAGATTTCTGCCTAGCGCGACATCACTGGCATTTACAAATAACCTCCACCCAGATGAGGCTCTGTGACGCCGCATAGACGTGTCGCCGTAACCGATCCGTCTATGCGATGATTTGCAACGCATAGACAAGGCGTTTCATCTATGCGGCGACGCGCAACGCATACACAGGTCGCCCTTTCTATGCGACACAAGTGTGATTTTTTGCCGCATACACTGGTCTAACTTAAAGTATTCATCATACATCTAAAAACGGAGAATATAACAACTCCAATGAAGATGATGATAATGATGATCATGATAATGGTGATGATGATGATGATGATGATGGTGATGATGGTGGTGGTGATGATGAAGAAGAAGATGATGATGATAATAATAATGATGATGATGATGATGATGATGATGATGATGATGGACAGATGTCTAGTTGAGATTCAAAAGCAAATCAGATAATTAATGATATTTTGTAATTATTTGTAATAATTTAGGTCGATTGTGAAAAAGTTATCCCAATTTACATGTATTAATCACTGTTATCCGGTCATTTCGGATGGTGTCCATCTCGTGTTTGACCGGGCCACACCTTTCAAGCGAATTTATAGAATCTTTGTCAGAATGTATGTCTCTACAAAATCTAGGTCGAGTTCAAACTTTGATCAACTCGGGTAAAAACCAGGTCTAACCACAAAAACTCTCTATAGAGAACACATTCGTAACTGAAAATAGAACATTGTCAGAATTTTTGTCACAATCAAATCTCGGTCAGTTCGAAAATGGGTCAACTAGGTCAACATGACAGAACTTTGGCATCAATATGTAGTCACATTTTATCCAATCTTGAAACAATCACCACATAGACAAAACCGGTCACGTTTATGCGGCGACACGCCTATGCGGTGTTTAAACGACACCGCATAGACGTGTCGCCGCATAGACGTGACCATTTTCGTCTTTGCGGTGATTTACAACATATTTACAGGGCATTTTTATTTTTGGCCAAGTCCGAAACCTGATCAACTGGGATGATTAACTAGGCCAACATGATAGAAATTTGGTAGCCACGTTTTGATCGGAATATTCGCCTGATATCATGTTCAACTTTGGGTAAAAATCTAGGTCAACAGTTCGAATGATGTAAGAACCTTATTAACAATATTGAGGCAACCTTTCTTTCCGATCCTGATAGATCTTGGTAAAAATGTACATCCCCCTCTCTCTCTTTCTCTTTTTCCCTCTCTCCACCATCCCTCTTTCTTTCTCTTTCTCTCTCTCGCTGTCTGTCTCTGTCTGTATGTCTCTCTCTCTCTGTATTTGTGTGTCTCTGTCTCTCTCTGTCTGTCTGTCTGTCTGTCTGTCTCTCTTTGTCTCTGTCCGGGGGGGGGGGGGGGTATTTATACCCAACATGTATTCAGGTGTTGAGTATAGGACCATTATGGTCCGCTTGAATTAAGTATATCAATTTGGTTTATGCGGAAACTAGAAAATGAACTACGACTAAATTTTGTTTCTTGAAAGGAAAACTTTTTGCGCAATTATTTTCAACATCCAGCGAGCAGTTTCTGAGAAGAAAAAAAATTAAAATCCGCTGAAAAAGACAATTGTTTCTATGAAATTTTATTTTGTTTGTGTCATGTTTAAAAGTATAAATGGGAGTGGTGGTTCAGTGGTAGGATGTTAGACTTGGAACCAGAGGGTCCTCGGTTCGAATCAGGCCATCGGATTATCTTTTTTTTCTTAGCAAAAATGCATCCCACGTTTGCTCCTCTCCACCCAGGTGTATAAATGGGTACCCGAAAGAGAAATTAGCCAATGTGCCATGGTTGCCTTGGGCGCCGAATGTTAATGGTTGACTAATAACCAAGTGATCAGGGGGTAAATTGTGAAGTCGGGAGAATGTGTATATAGATCCAGACTATAAACCTCATCTTTATCTTGACCTATAGATAATGTGTGTCTAAACACATACAAGCGGACGGACGGATAGATGAGCAGAATGGCAGTCCGATTGCGATATTCTCCCCCCCCCCCCCCCACACACCCCGCCAACTTAGCGTGTACGGTGGTACAGTAACACAGACTCGTTTAATTGTATGTATTTTGTATCGTCTAAGCGGCGCACGTGTGCTTTTTCGCCGCATAGACAGAGCACTATCTATGCGTTGCAAGTCACCGCATAGACGAACCGGTCACGTCTGTGCGGTGACGGCGTCACAAGGCTCACCAGGATATTAATTGTCTGCCACCCGGTCAGTCATTTCTCAAAACATTAACACTTTACTAAATAAATATGCCTTCTAGGCCTTTGCAAACGGAGCAGGCCCATAGGAGCCGTCTGATCATGATCTGCTCCGTCTGTCTTTGGTATAATATAGATATGAATCTACAGGTTCTCCATAGCCAAGCAGTCCTGTGTCCATGTACTATTATAACAATTAATCGAATACGTGAATATTCATGGAATAAAGGATAAATCCAACTGGAAACTGGATAACATGTAAAGCAGGATTGCAATGATATTTTCAGCTGAGATAATGTTTGATAGAACGAGAAGAGTAAATATGCATATCTTGTACAGTCAGAAATATAACTGAAATAGTTTTACGTTGGCTTGCACCATGTTTCTTCACTTTATATAATTAAGAACTTAACTGTTTCAGTATACAATAATAATTATTATAACCTTTCTTAAGCAACCTCATACTGATTGGACATAGGAATGTTAAAAAGCAGGTGATTGCCTAATACAGCAATACAGCAAGCTTCTATAGGAGCTTTACTTTTAACCTGTATTAAGCTACCACCTGCCTTGCAGACCCATAATTAAACTAGTTCTACAGTGATTTAGTATCGATCCGCTAGTGGCGAACACCTGCTCATCCATGCAAACAGTACCTCGGCGTAGCATCTGGGTCGAAACAGCCAACACCGGCTCACTCATGTAAACAGTACATGGGCGTAGCATCAGGGTCGAAACAGCGAACACCTGCTCACCCATGTAAACAGTACCTCGACGTAGCATCAGGGTCGAAACAGCGAACACCTGCTCATCCAGGTAAAATGTACCTCGGCGTAGCATCAGGGTCGAAACAGCGACCACCTGCTCACCCATGCAAACAGTACCTCGGCGTAGCATCAGGGTCGAAACAGCGAACACCTGCTCATCCAGGTAAAATGTACCTCGGCGTAGCATCAGGGTCGAAACAGCGACCACCTGCTCACCCATGCAAACAGTACCTCGGCGTAGCATCAGGGTCGAAACAGCAAACACCTGCCGTGGAGCCGTTATCATTTAGTAAAATATATTCCATTTGGGAGCCTTTTGCCCCACTTAGTCCCAATACTTGTTAATTATTTTTGTGTAAGTATTTCTTACTAGAATATTCATCAGGTAAAGAGTTACTATTACCGTTACATTTCGATTGATTGTCAATTTTGAACAGGCTTTCATGTACAGTTCAACTTCGATGTCTCAAACTTCTAGAGACCATACAAATAAAAGCTTACAGAGGTTCGAGCCATCGGATTTCATTTCTAATCTGAACAATTTCTCAAGTTCACAGCTTAATGTAGGTCTAAAGCAATACCGAAAGCTCCTGTAGAAGATATGACGAGCACATACCGATAAGCGCATCTTATTTTTCAGCCAACCTCAATCTTGCTGGTATATGTTCCCATTACAATCGCCTTTGGGAGGCGGTTCTAATGACTACCAGCAAGATAGCGTTTGACGGTGAATTATACAATATAAAAAATATTATTCTTAAAATCTGGGGCCATGGATACAGAAGAGTATATCAATTACAATAAAAACCCTCTAAACCGCACGTTCAATTTAGTACATGTATAAATATCGGTATTGTAGACAGGTAGCAGCTTAAAGGGGATGTCCCTACATTTGGCGCGTTTCATAAACACCTAAAATATACAAAACTCATTTATTTATATGCTGAAAAGTAGTATATCACAAAAAGCCCTATCCAATTACCGTTTATAATGACAAAACATCCATGTGTTTGATATCGCCGATCCCGGTTTTACTATCCGAAGTTTCAGTTTTATTCGGGTTGGGTTTTAGTTTCGTAACTGTTCGCCCTATTCGCGATTCTCCGACCACTTCCGAGAAAGCTATTACGTAAACAATGGTGGGATCGGGTGATCATCGGCAAAACGCGGAAGAATTTAACGGAAAAGGCCGATAATATTGTGTTGTAGAACAAAAATTATCAGTATTGATGAAATCGGTTTATTTGTATCACAGGGGCATTTTTCGATATAAGTTCAAATTGGGAACCTTCATAATAATGATCGAGCATAACAAATACCAAGTTTTATGATATTATTGAAAATATGCGATCATTGTAGGGACTTCCTCTTTAATGCAGTGTGAAAGTCATGCAGAATCAATCAGTGTTTATTCAGAACAGTCTCTTTGTCTAACACATGGCACTCTGCTTTAACTCTTAGATTGCAAAAGAAGTTCAGTTCAAACAATGTGACAAACAATGTGGAAAACCCTAATCACATGTTATGTTTGACCTAATCTTGCTTTGACTGTTTGCTAAACTGTATGGTCTCAATAAGGTTATGTATAACTCGTCGACGATGGCGAATCCTTCGTCGATTGTCATGTCGCAACTTTCACGACGTGATCGCCGAGTAAGATGCGATTAATATTCACTAGTCAGTGATATGATGTTGGATAAGATTGGTATTGAGTTGTTGGCCACCAAACAGAATATTCAATATTTCAGTGTTCAACGGGACAGCAAGTTATACCCTGATCAGACAACCTAGTCTCTGACAACTGTTCTGTGTCTACAATATCGTATGACATACACTGTGTCTGCCACCGTATTATCCCCTTCACTGATTGTGCATACATCATGTTTTTATTGTTTTAACCCTTTGCCTGATAGAGACGCTCTTTGACACCATTGCAAACAGAGTAGATCCAGATCAGACTGCTCACGTAAGAGTCGTCTGATCGGTGTCTTCTTTATTTGGTTATCTGATTACAGTTTCTGAAATGGCTAAAACCAAGTTCCCTTGATCACTGGCCAAGTATAAAAAAATGAATATTCAATGTCTTGAATTGGTGTATAAATATCGATGAGGTAAGGGGTTCAAGTGTTGTTCTAAAGTGGTGTAGTATATCTCGGATACTGGACAAGTATTGTTCTAAAGTGGTGTAGTATATCTCGGGTACCGGACAAGTGTTGTTCTAAAGTGGTGTAGTATATCTCGCATACTGGGCAATTGTTGTTCTAAAGTGGTGTAGTATATCTCGGATACTGGACAAGTATTGTTCTAAAGTGGTGTAGTATATCTCGCATACTGGGCAAGTGTTGTTCTAAAGTGGTGTAGTATATCTCGGATACCGGACAAGTGTTGTTATAAAGTGGTGTAGTATATCTCGGATACCGGACAAGTGTTGTTCTAAAGTGGTGTAGTATATCTCCGATACTAGACAAGTGTTGTTTTAAAGTGGTGTAGCATATCTCGGATACTGGACACACTCTGTTTGATGCTACTTGTTAATGTTTCCACATTTCTAAGAACATTTAAATTTGAAGATTGTTCTTTTTTGTTTGCCAGGACCAATATTTACAACCATGGACTAAATT
Organism: Azorinus chamasolen; assembly: GCA_963576725.1. Lineage (NCBI taxonomy): Eukaryota > Metazoa > Mollusca > Bivalvia > Cardiida > Solecurtidae > Azorinus > Azorinus chamasolen. The sequence continues at coordinate 77,628,598 of OY755239.1, forward strand.
TCAACGAACGGATCTTCAGTGTTGCGTTTCAGAACCATTTTGTTTAACACTTACAGATTGTTGTAAATGCAAGAATTGAAAAAAAAAAGTGTTATTGTGTGAGAACTGGACTGACTCTATGCCTAAGCATCTCGTTGATTGTATGCTATAAGGGTCACGGGAATCAAAGAGACAACTCGCATGTCCTTTGATATCGGAGTTGTTTGGAAAATATTAATTACTTTAAATTTGTAATAACCTATCAGACCTTTTGATTTTGGAATGTAAAGAGATAGTGTTTCCAATAAATTTAGAACGAAAGAGTGATAAAATCAAAAACTGGAATCGTTAAGCAGCTATTTACAGGTGTTTAGATAAAGGACATTTTGTCCATGCGTTTTCACTCTGAAAACAACGTTCTCAAAATTCACACGGACCAAGTGGGTCACCTTGTGGAAGACCTCGGACCTCGGATAATTTCACTGACATAATACCACGAGGTGTTTAAATCAAATTTATCGCTTTACGTGGCCAGTTGTATAATATCGGCCCCACCCAGAATTTTTGAACCGGTCATTAATGCGAGAAACCCTTTAATTTAAGGACACATTATTTGTCCTGACTAAGCGATATTGTGACAGATTTCGGCGTAACAGTCACAGTACGGCCTACGGCCACATGTAATTCATTACTCCGCATGAATGCCGCTATCACTGGGCACTCGAATAAATCGCTTCTGCCCAGTGTTTGGGCTATTTAGGTGATATATGGAAGTCTTTCGTCGTTAATGGTGAAATATTCAGATTCACTTTCTAAGTGTCCGTTTGAAGAGACGGATAACATTTGCATACTTGTCATGTGAACAGACTACAGTATGTGTATAGTCTCTCTCTAAACAGTAACCCTTCCAACGTTGAAGTTGCAAATGGACTATTCTAAATTTCAAAGAAGTCAAGCTTAGCGTCAATATTCAGGTTTGTTTAAAAAAAGAAAAGTGTAACTTGACAGAGCAGTGTAACATCACAAACAGTACTGATCCTGATGAGAGGGTTATATGTACCTCTATCGAAGAAGTGTAGCTGTTCTGTACTATTGTCGTTATAAGTACCTCTATCTAAGAAGTGTAACAGTTCTGTACTATTATCGTTATAAGTACCTCTATCTAATAAGTGTAACAGTTCTGTACTATTATCGTTATAAGTACCTCTAACTAACAAGTGTAACAGTTGTGTACTGTTATCGTTAAAGTATCTCTATCTAACAAGTGTAACAGTTCTCTACTATTATCGTTACACGACCGACCGTTATACTAACCTTTATCCCCCAATACTGCATGAGGTAATATTTATCCCCAAATACTAAAAGAGGTAGTATTTTCTCTCGATACTGCACGAGGTAATCGTTATCCCCTTATACTATATGAGGTAATCTTTATCCATCAATACTACATGTGGTAATCTGTATCCCCCACTACTTCCTTAGGTAATATTTTCTCTCAATATTGCATAAGGAACAAATTAGCCAAATTGCAAAACGCCAACTTTTCACGTGAGGCGTAAACATACTTATGTGCTTGTAAAAGGTCTGATAGATATGCCTTTTCACACATTTTCTTATGCAGGAGTCGTTTTATCTGGGCCTGTGATTCTATATTTCAATTAATATTATATAGACAAGCATCGTTATTACTATTTATGATAAAATTATTTCTTACATGCATTTTCATGATGTAACGGGTTAATTTGTATGTATATAGGAAACAGTCGCATTCAATAGTAGGAACCCTGATTTGAGTTTACACTGTTTGTCATTGTCTCAAATATGGGATATGATCGAAGGAGTAAATGAGTTTAAAATGCCGGGTTCCTTCTCGTATTGACTTATGCTGCAACCTTATGTTATGTATACATCATAAAGTGACATAAACCACATCAGTCAAATTGTCGGCCTTTCACACAGGTGGTAGCTCAATGCCTGGCGAGACGAACTTTTCTGTCATACCACTGTGATGCATTTAGTAGTGAAGACATCTAACTTTATTCACTAAGTGAACACTTCGGAGAGGAACGACTGCAACCTGTTTATGTTGCAGGGTGTGTTAACATATGTTTTGATAGAACACGGCAAATAAACATTATTCTTTTTACTTTTTTATATCTTATTTGGTTGAATCGAATGAAATTATGTACTGATAATGAAAGAATTCGGCTGCTTTACCGACTATATGTCCGAGCATGGGTATGGGTCCGAGTATATTAGCTATATACATGTACTGGAAATGCTAGTGGTTGCTTAAGTGAGCAAACTGGATGTAGATATCTTTCTGTATTACTTTTGTCCTGCATTAAGCTAACATCTGTTTTAAAAATCCAGAATTGGACTTCCTTTGAGTGATCGTCCGAGTTACTATAGCAAATACACATTATAGTTCGTTGTCTATTTCAGCTCGTTGTCTATTTCAAGTCATTGTCTATTTAAGCTCGTCTATTTCAATCCGAGTTACTACAGAAAATAAACTGTACAGCTCGTCTATTTCAGTCCGAGTTACTATAGTAAATACACATTATAGCTCGTTGTCTATTTCAGCTCGTCTATTTTAGCCCGAGTTACTATAGTAAATACAAATTATAGCTCGTTATCTATTTCTGCTCGTTGTTTATTTCAGCTCAGCCCGTTGTCTATATACTACAGTAAATACACATTATAGCTCGTTGTCTATTTCAGCTCGTTGTCTATTTAAGCTCGTCTATTTCAGTCCGAGTAACTATAGTAAATACACATTATGGCTCGTTGTCTATTTCATCTCGTATATTTTAGTCCGAGTTACTATAGTAAATACAAATTATAGCTCGTTGTCTATTTCAGCTTGTCTATTTCAGTCCGAGTTACTATAGTAAATACAAATTATAGCTCGTTGCCTATTTCAGCTCGTCTATATTAGCCTGAGTTACTATAGTAAATACACATTATACATGTAACTCGTTGTCTGTTTCAGCTCGTTGTTTATTTCAGCTCAGCCCGTTGTCTATGATAGCTCAGTCCGCTGTCTGTATCAGCTCGTTGTCTATGGTTGTCTATTTTACCTCGTTGTCTGTTTCAGCAGTACACAACAGAGCAAACGGAGGACTGACTTTATCTGTATAGATTTGACTGTAAAACGAGTATTTGAGATGAAACATAAACTACATAACCCAATTACCTGATGATTATGCATGCAAGAAATAATGGTTGATGAATATTAATGATATGAACTTTTAAAACGGCATTCAGGCTTTTCGACCAGGACAGAAACTAATCTATATTATCCAATGAATAAACATGGATAATCCTGGTCATACAGAAGTCGTGTGCTCTGTGTCTACACTGTTTGCAAATGTGTCAAAAGGTGTCCCTGGTAGGTAAAGGGTTATAATTATCGTGCCCTGTTTGATGGCCTTCAAAGTACATAATGTAACCAAGAACGCAGGTCTCATAGAGAAAGTTAACTCTGAGCAATTAAAATTTACTATGAGCAATTATACATTGCCAGTGTATCATTTTATCACGAATAAGTAACAACATGTACAACTTCTCAGCAAATACCGTGAATGTATACAAATGTTCCAGAAAAGCCATTGTTTGACAGGACGCAATACATTTCTCCACTTTTTGAAAATCTTTGACACAAAACATCAACCCTTTGCCTATTAAGCGCGATCTAATCAACATTTGTAAACAGCTTGGATTCTGTTGCGACGGCCAGTAACTTGGGGTCCCACCAGGTTCCACAAGCTGTTTGGCAATTGAAAACGTGATTTCTTAAAAGAAAAGTTTCAACGAATGGTAAGAATCATGAATACCAGTATAATATTATTTTCTTACAACAGGGAAAGGGTTAATATCAAAATCTATTCTAACCACAATTTAGTGACAAATGGTTGACCACTAGTTTGAACTGCGGTCAGTCTGGTCACTTTGGTCATATTGGTCACATAGGTCAGAGATCGCCAAATGTAAGTCCGTGTGTGAATGACGACCCCAGGGTACATAACACAGCGGCGGGCGACGGGTTTGCAACCTTTGACATAAACTTTGGCCTTTCCTCTGGCCACATATTGCACACTCTTCTGATCACCAGACCAGGTTAATTGATAAATGTTCTATCAATATTTCATGGTACTTTGAAGGACATAACGAGCAATGGAAATTAATACGCTTACATGATTATTTCGATTATTAAAGAAAAAAAACCCGAAACCTTAAATATGATTTTAAATGATTTTTAATTAACATGTATCATAGGCAAACACTACTTGAGTACAATCAGTGCGTCATGGCAAGAACAAATATAACACTACTTGAGTACAATCAGTGCGTCATGGCAAGAACAAATATAACACTACTTGAGTACAATCAGTGCGTCATGGCAAGAACTAATATAACACTACTTGAGTACAATCAGTACGTCATGGTAAGAACAAATATAACACTACTTGAGTACAATCAGTACGTCATGGCAAGGGCAAATATAACACTACTTGAGTACAATCAGTGCGTCATGGCAATAACAAATATAACACTACTTGAGTATAATCAGTGCGTCATGGCAAAACAAATATAACACTACTTGAGTACAACCAGTGCGTCATGGCAAGAACAAATATAACACTACTTGAGTACAATCAGTGCGTCATGGCAAGAACTAATATAACACTACTTGAGTACAACCAGCGCGTCATGGCAAGAACAAATATAACACTACTTGAGTACAATCAGTTCGTCATGGCAGGAACAAATATAACACTACTTGAGTACAATCAATGCGTCATGGCAAGAACAAATATAACACTACTTGAGTACAATCAGTGCGTCATGGCAAGAACAAATTATCAATTTAATTGTATAATTACGATGAAAAAGGAAACATTTATCTTTGAAGAAGCATTTTTGTTGATGAACGTAAATAATTAAGAAAAAAGGCGTATGGGTTGGGTGGGGAATCATAGTGCCACCAAGGATATTAATAGCTGAGTTATTAGACTCGCATTTGTACACAGGGTGTATATTGGTATGTGTAATCAGTTCTATGTAACTTCAAAAGGAAACAGAGTAAACCATGATCTGGTGTTTCCTGTTTGTAAAGGTGAAACATCCCAACGTTTATATGAGGTAACGGTTTAGGCTTTGCAAACAGTGTATAACGGTGTATAACAGTCGGTGTTTAAATGCTGGCTTTAATTAGGTTCTACTTTGTTTGTAGCATAAGAACCCACCGTGGATATGGCGAAGAACGTACACAATGTGCGTATATACAGTAAATCCTCTCTAAACCGGACGTAAACCGTCTATAAACACGCCATAAAGCCTTTTCCAAACCGGGCGAAAACTCCTCTTATTCTGATTTAAAACCCCTCCAAACCGGACGTAGAACCTCTCTAAATCGGGCGTAAACCTCTGTTAACCGGACGTAAAAGCCATCTTAACCGGACGTAAAACTCCTCTAAACTGGACGTAAAACCCCTCTTAATCGACCGTTAATCCCTCTTAACCGGACGTCAAATAACCTCTTTACCGAGCGTTAAATACCTAATAAACGTCTAAACCGGAAGTAAATGACACCTAAGTCGAACGTAAAATTCCTTTCAACAAAAACATCTAAACCGGACGTGAAACACATCAAACTCGGACGTAAAAAACTCTAAACCTGACGTAAAACACCTAAAAACCTGACATAAGCCTCTCTAGACGAACATTAAAACTGACCTAAAGCATCTCTAAACTTGGTACAACCCCCCGCCCCCCAACGAAAAAAGGAAAACCGACGTAAAACCAAAATCAACCAGATATATCAATCGTAATATCTCTAAACCGGGCGTAAACCATTTAAATCGGGTGCAAACCCCTCTAAACCGGATATAAATCCCTTTTAAAACTGACTTACGCCTCTCTCAATCGAGCGTAAACTGCTTCTAAACCAGACATAGATCCCTTCAAATCCCCTTTTATGCTGTTATGGCCCTGTCACACTATAGCGTATGAGACGAACGTAAGCATAGCGTATGAAACACTGGTCATACGCACAACTGTCGAGCGTATGAGCCCGAAATTCTCCACCACTATATTCGATGAACGTCCTAGCAGCGCATGAAAAGCGTATGCGTACCGTATATATGGCGTATATGCAGCGCATGAGAAACGTATACGAGCGTGTGTCACCGTCAGTGTAGCGTATATCAGCGTATAAGTAGCGTATGCGAGCATATGAGTAACGTATTCTTACCGCATGTGAGCGCATGAGTAGCGTATGGATAGCCAGAAATAGATTAAATACGTTAGTCATTCGTCAGGCATACGTTACAATTATATACGTTACCGATACGCTATCCATATGATAGCTTTACGGGCCGCCTTCATGTCACCGTATGTGAATCGTATTTGACCTATAATTAACGCACCTTTACCGACACTCTAGCGTATTCAACGTGTGCCTAGCGTATGACGAGCGTATGCGTAACGTATAATTCATACGTTCGTATACGCGGAACTTTTCTGAACATGTTCAAAAATCACTTTCGGCCTCTGCGCATGAGAACGTACACTGACGTATGGCAGCGTACCTGAAACGTAGCGTGCCATACGCTCTTGTGTTATCCCCTTTAAACCTGTCTAAATCAGGTGTAAAACCTTTCTAAAATCGACTTACATATTAGTATCAACAATTTTTATATTAGAAATCCAGTATTAAAACCTATTTATAAGAGAGACGACAGCTTAATGCAGTGTCAAAGTCACGCACAAACGCTCCTTTGTGAGTTTTCTGTATAATTTTCGCCGTACCTTAAGCAGCCATGTGTGCAAAAGGTCTAACTTCTTTATTAAAACAGTGCAGCTTATAGGGGGGGGGGGGGGGTTACTGTAGAGATTGTTTTCGCAAGTCTACAGATAGTAGAATTAAAGACCTTTTCGTACGATAGTTTATAATACGTGTATTTATTGAACCTCACATTGAACTGATCACATGTGATTTTTTCTATCATTATTATATTTAGTGTATAATATACATGCTATACATGCATATGCAGAAATCAATTCGTTTTGACGGGTTTCCCTGTAAGTATCTATGTTGATATCTTAAAACATATTATGTAAATTGTGAAGATCAGCAGAACTACCAACAAACAGCTTTGTTTTTAAGAATATGTCTGATGTTGAAATTAAGTGCAATTATTGTACCTGCATGTAAGTTTCACTATTTTATTTTGATTATATTGTCCAATTCACAGAATGAATCATGTATTGCATCTATTCGACTACTTTACGCCAGTCACCTAAAGTATTCGGACAGACACACTTAGGAAAATAGTGCAGACTCAAATAATTCCTGCAAGAGCAGTTTGATCAGGGTCTGCATGCTTGCTACTATTTCATTCTCACTTTAGGTTGAAGTGGAGATGAACTATTGGACGCCCGAATACTTGGGGTACCGAATATTTAATGCAATTAAAGTACATATCAATGCCAGGCAATATTCCCGCCAGCCGGGGATCTGACATCACCTTGCCTCTTTTAATGAGCGGCCGCTTTATCACCATAGTCTACCGCGTATCCAGCATCAGTCCATTAATTATTCTTCATGAAATATTGAAGACATATGTCCATTTGCATTTTCTATTGCACGTTTCAACGCGCCATTTGCTTTATTTATTCATCGTACGCCTCAGTTCACGATGAAGAGCCTGCTCGCTGGTGACCACTCACTGATCGACAAGTAACTAAAGCCCAGGACATGTACTCTTGAAGGAAATTTCCGAGGCGATTCCTGTCTTACTCGATGTGTCAAATTCTGCTTCACAGAGAGAATGTCCATTAATTTTGGTTTTCAGAAATTTTGACAGAATTCTAATAAATAAACCACTCGTGGATGCCCATCCTGGAGTGGGGAGTTTGTTTTCCTTGCCCGTAAATCCTCATTTGACTTCGTGACACCTTTTGCATCCACAGGTCAAGACGTGCCGTTCTCACAGCGACTGCACTTTAACCCTTTTCCTGCTAGTTGCGACACAAGTAGCCATTGCAAACAATTTGGATCCAAATAAAACTAGCCGAGAAACTCGCTGTCTCATCCGCATCCAGTTTGTTTGACACCCGTTCAATAGTTTATCAAACATTGGATCTAATCGGAAGTAGCAAACTTGCACCAGATCCAAATTTGAGCGGACGTTATTTTATACACCGTGGGACAAGGGCTAAGGTGACCATAAAACCTCCATTGCTGCATAAACCGCAGCCAAATATTGCATTGTTAAACAACAATTTCGCCGTGGATAGTTAATGTGAAAATTAGACTGTACACCAAGTGGACAATGCCTGCTCCATAATGGCCTATTCACCAAGTAGTACTTAAAATGAGACGCAACAAGGTTGCACGCTGTTGCATGCTTCTTAAGTCGGGCGGGAAAGTGGTAAAACTGCATGTTCACATGAAATTCCCACGTCTTAAATCCAACGTAAACAGCCTATTTAAAGATCATTTTGTAATCTTGTTTGTAAAGCAGGTATTAAATACAGAAGCCGTTACAATTGACCTCATAGTGACATGATACCCGACTGCACAATATTATCCTTTTATTCGCGGACTACGCTTTTCAAATGGAAGTTATTTTCCGAGAATTATTATGTAACCCCTTCATCCATGAATATTTATGTAAGAAGTATTGTATGTTTGACTATAATACATTTAATATTTATAATAGTACATGAACAGGGACAGTTTTGGCCCTGGTAAAAACTGTACATTTCGAATTGTATTATTCCATAAGCAAACAGAACAGACCTTGATCAGACGGCTCCTACAGGTGTCGTCTGGTCTGGGTCTACTTTGTTTGTCAACGCGTTGAAATATGTATGTATGGAGTAAAAGTTTAACGCAACCACCAACACGAGGTTGAAAGGCAAGTGGCAGCTTAGACGGGTGTCATCTAATGAGGCACATGGTAACTCAATGTGGTAACTTTAGACGGATGTCAGCTAAAGGCACATGGTAACTCAATGTGGTGACTTTAGACGGGTGTTAGCTAAAGGCACATGGTAACTCAATGTGGTGACTTTAGACGGGTGGCAGCTAAAGGCACATGGTAACTCAATGTGGTGACTTTAGACGGATGTCAGCTAAAGGCACATGGTAACTCAATGTGGTGACTTTAGACGGGTGTCAGCTAAAGAGGCACATGGTAACTCAATGTGGTGACTTTAGACGCGTGTCAGCTAAAGGCACATGGTAACTCAGTGTGGTGACTTTAGACGGATGTCAGCTAAAGAGGCACATGGTAACTCAATGTGGTGACTTTAGACGGGTGTCAGCTAAAGGCACATGGTAACTCAATGTGGTGACTTTAGACGGATGTCAGCTAAAGAGGCACATGGTAACTCAATGTGGTGACTTTAGACGGATGTCAGCTAAAGGCACATGGTAACACAATGTGGTGACTTTAGACGGGTGTCAGCTAAAGAGGCACATGGTACCTCAATGTGGTGACTTTAGACGGATGTCAGCTAAAGGCGCATGGTAACTCAATGTGGTGACTTTAGACGGGTGTCAGCTAAAGAGGCACATGGTAACTCAATGTGGTGACTTTAGACGGATGTCAGCCAAAGGCACATGGTAACTCAATGTGGTGACTTTAGACGGGTGTCAGCTAAAGACACATGGTAACTCAATGTGGTGACTTTAGACGGGTTTCAGCTAAAGACACATGGTAACTCAATGTGGTGACTTTAGACGGGTGTCAGCTAAAGGCACATGGTAACTCAATGTGGTGACTTTAGACGGGTGTCAGCTAAAGACACATGGTAATTCAATGTGGTGACTTTAGACGGGTGTCAGCTAAAGGCACATGGTAACTCAGTGTGGTGACTTTAGACGGGTGTCAGCTAAAGGCACATGGTAACTCAATGTGGTGACTTTAGACGGGTGTCAGCTAAAGGCACATGGTAACTCAATGTGGTGACTTTAGACGGGTGTCAGCTAAAGGCACATGGTAACTCAATGTGGTGACTTTAGACGGGTGTCAGCTAAAGGCACATGGTAACTCAATGTGGTGACTTTAGACGGATGTCAGCTAAAGGCACATGGTAACTCAATGTGGTGACTTTAGACGGGTGTCAGCTAAAGGCACATGGTAACTCAATGTGGTGACTTTAGACGGGTGTCAGCTAAAGGCACATGGTAACTCAATGTGGTGACTTTAGACGGGTGTCAGCTAAAGGCACATGGTAACTCAATGTTGTGACTTTAGACGGGTGTCAGCTAAAGGCACATGGTAACTCAGTGTGGTGACTTTAGACGCGTTTCAGCTAAAGAGGCACATGGTAACTCAATGTGGTGACTTTAGACGGGTGTCAGCTCAGCTAAAGGCACATGGTAACTCAATGTGGTGACTTTAGACGGGTGTCAGCTAAAGGCACATGGTAATTCAATGTGGTGACTTTAGATGGGTGTCAGCTAAAGGCACATGGTAACTCAATGTGGTGACTTTAGACGCGTGTCAGCTAAAGGCACATGGTAACTCAGTGTGGTGACTTTAGACGGGTGTCAGCTAAAGAGGCACATGGTAACTCAATGTGGTGACTTTAGACGGATGTCAGCCAAAGGCACATGGTAACTCAATGTGGTGACTTTAGACGGGTGTTAGCTAAAGACACATGGTAACTCAATGTGGTGACTTTAGACGGGTTTCAGCTAAAGACACATGGTAACTCAATGTGGTGACTTTAGACGGGTGTCAGCTAAAGGCACATGGTAACTCAATGTGGTGACTTCAGACGGGTGTCAGCTAAAGACACATGGTAATTCAATGTGGTGACTTTAGACGGGTGTCAGCTAAAGGCACATGGTAACTCAGTGTGGTGACTTTAGACGGGTGTCAGCTAAAGGCACATGGTAACTCAATGTGGTGACTTTAGACGGGTGTCAGCTAAAGGCACATGGTAACTCAATGTGGTGACTTTAGACGGGTGTCAGCTAAAGGCACATGGTAACTCAATGTGGTGACTTTAGACGGATGTCAGCTAAAGGCACATGGTAACTCAATGTGGTGACTTTAGACGGGTGTCAGCTAAAGGCACATGGTAACTCAATGTGGTGACTTTAGACGGGTGTCAGCTAAAGGCACATGGTAACTCAATGTGGTGACTTTAGACGGGTGTCAGCTAAAGGCACATGGTAACTCAATGTGGTGACTTTAGACGGGTGTCAGCTAAAGGCACATGGTAACTCAATGTGGTGACTTTAGACGAGTGTCAGCTAAAGGCACATGGTAACTCAGTGTGGTGACTTTAGACGCGTTTCAGCTAAAGAGGCACATGGTAACTCAATGTGGTGACTTTAGACGGGTGTCAGCTAAAGGCACATGGTAATTCAATGTGGTGACTTTAGATGGGTGTCAGCTAAAGGCACATGGTAACTCAATGTGGTGACTTTAGACGCGTGTCAGCTAAAGGCACATGGTAACTCAATGTGGTGACTTTAGACGCGTGTCAGCTAAAGGCACATGGTAACTCAGTGTGGTGACTTTAGACGCGTGTCAGCTAAAGGCACATGGTAACTCAGTGTGGTGACTTTAGACGAGTGTCAGCTAAAGGCACATGGTAACTCAATGTGGTGACTTTAGACGCGTGTCAGCTAAAGGCACATGGTAACTCAATGTGGTGACTTTAGACGCGTGTCAGCTAAAGACACATGGTAACTCAATGTGGTGACTTTAGACGGGTGTCAGCTAAAGGCACATGGTAACTCAGTGTGGTGACTGTAGACGGGTGTCAGCTAAAGGCACATGGTAACTCAGTGTAGTGACTTTAGACGCGTGTCAGCTAAAGGCACATGGTAACTCAGTGTGGTGACTTTAGACGGGTGTCAGCTAAAGGCACATGGTAACTCAATGTGGTGACTTTAGACGGGTGTCAGCTAAAGGCACATGCTAATTCAATGTGGTGACTTTAGATGGGTGTCAGCTAAAGGCACATGGTAACTCAATGTGGTGACTTTAGACGCGTGTCAGCTAAAGGCACATGGTAACTCAGCGTGGTGACTTTAGACGCGTGTCAGCTAAAGGCACATGGTAACTCAGTGTGGTGACTTTAGACGCGTGTCAGCTAAAGGCACATGGTAACTCAGTGTGGTGACTTTAGACGAGTGTCAGCTAAAGGCACATGGTAACTCAATGTGGTGACTTTAGACGCGTGTCAGCTAAAGGCACATGGTAACTCAATGTGGTGACTTTAGACGCGTGTCAGCTAAAGACACATGGTAACTCAATGTGGTGACTTTAGACGGGTGTCAGCTAAAGGCACATGGTAACTCAGTGTGGTGACTTTAGACGGGTGTCAGCTAAAGGCACATGGTAACTCAGTGTAGTGACTTTAGACGCGTGTCAGCTAAAGGCACATGGTAACTCAGTGTGGTGACTTTAGACGGGTGTCAGCTAAAGGCACATGGTAACTCAATGTGGTGACTTTAGACGGGTGTCAGCTAAAGGCACATGCTAATTCAATGTGGTGACTTTAGATGGGTGTCAGCTAAAGGCACATGGTAACTCAATGTGGTGACTTTAGACGCGTGTCAGCTAAAGGCACATGGTAACTCAGCGTGGTGACTTTAGACGCGTGTCAGCTAAAGGCACATGGTAACTCAGTGTGGTGACTTTAGACGCGTGTCAGCTAAAGGCACATGGTAACTCAGTGTGGTGACTTTAGACGAGTGTCAGCTAAAGGCACATGGTAACTCAATGTGGTGACTTTAGACGCGTGTCAGCTAAAGGCACATGGTAACTCAATGTGGTGACTTTAGACGCGTGTCAGCTAAAGACACATGGTAACTCAATGTGGTGACTTTAGACGGGTGTCAGCTTAAGGCACATGGTAACTCAGTGTGGTGACTTTAGACGCGTGTCAGCTAAAGGCACATGGTAACTCAGTGTGGTGACTTTAGACGAGTGTCAGCTAAAGGCACATGGTAACTCAATGTGGTGACTTTAGACGCGTGTCAGCTAAAGGCACATGGTAACTCAATGTGGTGACTTTAGACGCGTGTCAGCTAAAGACACATGGTAACTCAATGTGGTGACTTTAGACGGGTGTCAGCTAAAGGCACATGGTAACTCAGTGTGGTGACTGTAGACGGGTGTCAGCTAAAGGCACATGGTAACTCAGTGTAGTGACTTTAGACGCGTGTCAGCTAAAGGCACATGGTAACTCAGTGTGGTGACTTTAGACGGGTGTCAGCTAAAGGCACATGGTAACTCAATGTGGTGACTTTAGACGGGTGTCAGCTAAAGGCACATGCTAATTCAATGTGGTGACTTTAGATGGGTGTCAGCTAAAGGCACATGGTAACTCAATGTGGTGACTTTAGACGCGTGTCAGCTAAAGGCACATGGTAACTCAGCGTGGTGACTTTAGACGCGTGTCAGCTAAAGGCACATGGTAACTCAGTGTGGTGACTTTAGACGCGTGTCAGCTAAAGGCACATGGTAACTCAGTGTGGTGACTTTAGACGAGTGTCAGCTAAAGGCACATGGTAACTCAATGTGGTGACTTTAGACGCGTGTCAGCTAAAGGCACATGGTAACTCAATGTGGTGACTTTAGACGCGTGTCAGCTAAAGACACATGGTAACTCAATGTGGTGACTTTAGACGGGTGTCAGCTAAAGGCACATGGTAACTCAGTGTGGTGACTTTAGACGGGTGTCAGCTAAAGGCACATGGTAACTCAGTGTAGTGACTTTAGACGCGTGTCAGCTAAAGGCACATGGTAACTCAGTGTGGTGACTTTAGACGGGTGTCAGCTAAAGGCACATGGTAACTCAATGTGGTGACTTTAGACGGGTGTCAGCTAAAGGCACATGCTAATTCAATGTGGTGACTTTAGATGGGTGTCAGCTAAAGGCACATGGTAACTCAATGTGGTGACTTTAGACGCGTGTCAGCTAAAGGCACATGGTAACTCAGCGTGGTGACTTTAGACGCGTGTCAGCTAAAGGCACATGGTAACTCAGTGTGGTGACTTTAGACGCGTGTCAGCTAAAGGCACATGGTAACTCAGTGTGGTGACTTTAGACGAGTGTCAGCTAAAGGCACATGGTAACTCAATGTGGTGACTTTAGACGCGTGTCAGCTAAAGGCACATGGTAACTCAATGTGGTGACTTTAGACGCGTGTCAGCTAAAGACACATGGTAACTCAATGTGGTGACTTTAGACGGGTGTCAGCTAAAGGCACATGGTAACTCAGTGTGGTGACTTTAGACGGGTGTCAGCTAAAGGCACATGGTAACTCAGTGTAGTGACTTTAGACGCGTGTCAGCTAAAGGCACATGGTAACTCAGTGTGGTGACTTTAGACGGGTGTCAGCTAAAGGCACATGGTAACTCAATGTGGTGACTTTAGACGCGTGTCAGCTAAAGACACACGGTAACTCAATGTGGTGACTTTAGACGAGTGTCAGCTAAAGGCACATGGTAACTCAATGTGGTGACTCTAGACGGGTGTCAACTAAAGGCACATGGTAACTCAATGTGGTGACTCTAGACGGGTGTCAGCTAAAGGCACATGGTAACTCAGTGTGGTGACTTTAGACGGGTGTCAGCTAAAGGCACATGGTAACTCAGTGTGGTGACTTTAGACGGGTGTCAGCTAAAGGCGCATGGTAACTCAATGTGGTGACTTTAGACGGGTGTCAGCTAAAGGCGCATGGTAACTCAATGTGGTGACTTTAGACGGGTGTCAGCTAAAGGCGCATGGTAACTCAATGTGGTGACTTTAGACGGGTGTCAGCTAAAGGCGCATGGTAACTCAATGTGGTGACTTTAGACGGGTGTCAGCTAAAGGCACATGGTAACTCAATGTGGTGACTTTAGACGGGTGTCAGCTAAAGGCACATGGTAACTCAGTGTGGTGACTTTAGACGGGTGTCAGCTAAAGGCACATGGTAACTCAGTGTGGTGACTTTAGACGGGTGTCAGCTAAAGGCACATGGTAACTCAGTGTGGTGACTTTAGACGCGTGTCAGCTAAAGGCCCATGGTAACTGAATGTGGTGACTTTAGACGCGTGTCAGCTAAAGTCACATGGTAACTCAATGTGGTGACTTTAGACGGGTGTCAGCTAAAGGCACATGGTAACTCAATGTGGTGACTTTAGACGGATGTCAGCTAAAGGCACATGGTAACTCAATGTGGTGACTTTAGACGGGTGTCAGCTAAAGGCACATGGTAACTCAATGTGGTGACTTTAGACGGGTGTCAGCTAAAGGCACATGGTAACTCAATGTGGTGACTTTAGACGGGTGTCAGCTAAAGGCACATGGTAACTCAATGTGGTGACTTTAGACGGGTGTCAGCTAAAGGCACATGGTAACTCAATGTGGTGACTTTAGACGGGTGTCAGCTAAAGGCACATGGTAACTCAGTGTGGTGACTTTAGACGCGTTTCAGCTAAAGAGGCACATGGTAACTCAATGTGGTGACTTTAGACGGGTGTCAGCTCAGCTAAAGGCACATGGTAACTCAATGTGGTGACTTTAGACGGGTGTCAGCTAAAGGCACATGGTAATTCAATGTGGTGACTTTAGATGGGTGTCAGCTAAAGGCACATGGTAACTCAATGTGGTGATTTTAGACGCGTGTCAGCTAAAGGCACATGGTAACTCAGTGTGGTGACTTTAGACGGGTGTCAGCTAAAGAGGCACATGGTAACTCAATGTGGTGACTTTAGACGGATGTCAGCCAAAGGCACATGGTAACTCAATGTGGTGACTTTAGACGGGTGTCAGCTAAAGACACATGGTAACTCAATGTGGTGACTTTAGACGGGTTTCAGCTAAAGACACATGGTAACTCAATGTGGTGACTTTAGACGGGTGTCAGCTAAAGGCACATGGTAACTCAATGTGGTGACTTTAGACGGGTGTCAGCTAAAGACACATGGTAATTCAATGTGGTGACTTTAGACGGGTGTCAGCTAAAGGCACATGGTAACTCAGTGTGGTGACTTTAGACGGGTGTCAGCTAAAGGCACATGGTAACTCAATGTGGTGACTTTAGACGGGTGTCAGCTAAAGGCACATGGTAACTCAATGTGGTGACTTTAGACGGGTGTCAGCTAAAGGCACATGGTAACTCAATGTGGTGACTTTAGACGGATGTCAGCTAAAGGCACATGGTAACTCAATGTGGTGACTTTAGACGGGTGTCAGCTAAAGGCACATGGTAACTCAATGTGGTGACTTTAGACGGGTGTCAGCTAAAGGCACATGGTAACTCAATGTGGTGACTTTAGACGGGTGTCAGCTAAAGGCACATGGTAACTCAATGTGGTGACTTTAGACGGGTGTCAGCTAAAGGCACATGGTAACTCAATGTGGTGACTTTAGACGGGTGTCAGCTAAAGGCACATGGTAACTCAGTGTGGTGACTTTAGACGCGTTTCAGCTAAAGAGGCACATGGTAACTCAATGTGGTGACTTTAGACGGGTGTCAGCTCAGCTAAAGGCACATGGTAACTCAATGTGGTGACTTTAGACGGGTTTCAGCTAAAGGCACATGGTAATTCAATGTGGTGACTTTAGATGGGTGTCAGCTAAAGGCACATGGTAACTCAATGTGGTGACTTTAGACGCGTGTCAGCTAAAGGCACATGGTAACTCAGTGTGGTGACTTTAGACGCGTGTCAGCTAAAGGCACATGGTAACTCAGTGTGGTGACTTTAGACGCGTGTCAGCTAAAGGCACATGGTAACTCAGTGTGGTGACTTTAGACGAGTGTCAGCTAAAGGCACATGGTAACTCAATGTGGTGACTTTAGACGCGTGTCAGCTAAAGGCACATGGTAACTCAATGTGGTGACTTTAGACGCGTGTCAGCTAAAGACACATGGTAACTCAATGTGGTGACTTTAGACGGGTGTCAGCTAAAGGCACATGGTAACTCAGTGTGGTGACTTTAGACGGGTGTCAGCTAAAGGCACATGGTAACTCAGTGTAGTGACTTTAGACGCGTGTCAGCTAAAGGCACATGGTAACTCAGTGTGGTGACTTTAGACGGGTGTCAGCTAAAGGCACATGGTAACTCAATGTGGTGACTTTAGACGCGTGTCAGCTAAAGACACACGGTAACTCAATGTGGTGACTTTAGACGCGTGTCAGCTAAAGGCACATGGTAACTCAATGTGGTTACTCTAGACGGGTGTCAACTAAAGGCACATGGTAACTCAATGTGGTGACTCTAGACGGGTGTCAGCTAAAGGCACATGGTAACTCAGTGTGGTGACTTTAGACGGGTGTCAGCTAAAGGCACATGGTAACTCAGTGTGGTGACTTTAGACGGATGTCAGCTAAAGGCACATGGTAACTCAATGTGGTGACTTTAGACGGGTGTCAGCTAAAGGCGCATGGTAACTCAATGTGGTGACTTTAGACGGGTGTCAGCTAAAGGCGCATGGTAACTCAATGTGGTGACTTTAGACGGGTGTCAGCTAAAGGCACATGGTAACTCAGTGTGGTGACTTTAGACGGGTGTCAGCTAAAGGCACATGGTAACTCAGTGTGGTGACTTTAGACGGGTGTCAGCTAAAGGCACATGGTAACTCAGTGTGGTGACTTTAGACGCGTGTCAACTAAAGGCCCATGGTAACTCAATGTGGTGACTTTAGACGCGTGTCAGCTAAAGGCACATGGTAACTCAATGTGGTGACTTTAGACGGGTGTCAGCTAAAGGCACATGGTAACTCAATGTGGTGACTGTAGACGGGTGTCAGCTAAAGGCACATGGTAACTCAATGTGGTGACTTTAGACGGGTGTCAGCTTAAGGCACATGGTAACTCAATGTGGTGACTTTAGACGCGTGTCAGCTAAAGGCACATGGTAACTCAATGTGGTGACTTTAGACGGGTGTCAGCTAAAGGCACATGGTAACTCAATGTGGTGACTTTAGACGCGTGTCAGCTAAAGGCACATTGTAACTCAATGTGGTGACTCTAGTCGGGTGTCAGCTAAAGGCACATGGTAACTCAATGTGGTGACTTTAGACGCGTGTCAGCTAAAGGCACATGGTAACTCAATGTGGTGACTTTAGACGGGTGTCAGCTAAAGGCACATGGTAACTCAATGTGGTGACTTTAGACGGGTGTCAGCTAAAGGCACATGGTAACTCAATGTGGTGACTTTAGACGGGTGTCAGCTAAAGGCACATGGTAACTCAATGTGGTGACTTTAGACGCGTTTACTATATCTTCAAAGTTTTAGTATTGTTTTCACTAAAACATGTTTTACCTTTCACAACAACATTAACAACAAACAACAACAATAACAACAGCAACAAACATCAACAGCAATTAACAACACACGCTTTTTTTCTTTCCTCAGCGTATGACTCTTTTCACGTACACAATTACTATCCCGCGGAAGGTCTTTTTTGTATTAACAGATGGTCAGTTAATGAATGACCTATGCATTTATGAAGTCCTGGTGGTCAGTTTGTATCGTGCCTTATGAACCAGTGGTCATTGGATCAATGATTCCCTTCTCGGTAGCAAATTGTTTCGATCCAAATCTGCCTCATCTCATTCAATATCACTCAAGTTTTTTTATTATGCGAAGTCATATAAAAGCAATTTTGTGGTTATGTTTTAGCAATCGATAGTTTTCCACCAGATTATAGTTGTGGTCGCTAAGGAAATTAAGGAAAGACCTTTTTGGCAGATGTCTGATGGTCGCAATAAAATGCATTGCCTTTACTTTACACGTCATTTCGTTAACGAAAGGAGATTATTTTGTGGAAAGCGCCAATCACTGCACTGACCCCATCTCCATCACGTGACCTTAAGTCAGGCCTAACTTGACCCTCTCTGACCCCTGACAGGCTGGCTCGTAGATTGCAGACAATTAAAATGAAAAGTAGATTATTTCGAAATTGCTCATTGAAGGATGCATGGATTGTGATGATTATCTATGCAGATATTTCGGCCGGTACTGGACAGTGGTCAGTGATCGACATGTCGCGGTCAGAGACACTTGATCTCAAAGCGAGAGCTTTGAGTCATCCGTACCTTTTCAAACAGTACACACCAAGATTTTTAACTACAATTATAATCCTTAACTCTTATGGCGCCAATCGGCACTCGCAAATAGTGTGTACCCAGATGAGCCATGAGCGGGTTAATGGTTAAAACACACAATACTACATTCATGTTGTTTGTTGTGTGTTTTCTTTATCATGGCCGGCCACTAGGATACCGTTTGAATTCGTTTATTGTAAACTCATCTTTGAATGTCCTAGTTGTGTGACGGGCCAAGTATATGGATCTTTAACTCTTAACTGTATCAACTCTTTGAGTTATCTTTTGAAAACGCTTGTAACTTAGAATCAGAGGAGATCTGATTTGTCGTCTAATTACTGATGATCACATGAAACCGCGTCTATGTCGATGCCCTATAATTCATAATACACCTCTAAACCTGGCATTTTGTAAAATAACTATACAATTTTATGCAGGTGGCTACTTACTGCAGGATAAAAGTCGCACAGAAAATCCTTTGGAAACTTTCTACTTACATCCAAGTTCGGAGTAGCTATAGTTAACTCGGCTGAAGCTGTAAGAAATTAAATCCCTTATTTGGGACACAACTGTTCATAAAGTGATACTCTCTACTTGTAACGCGTTTTAAAAAGGCCTAAAACTATACAAATAATTTGTCTATTTGCTGAAAAGAAGTATATCTCAAGAAAACCAATCAAATAAACGCTAAAAAGGACAACACTTTCATGTGTTTGATATCGAGGACCTGATGATATTCGCCAATATATCAGTTTTTATTCGGATTGTATTTTAGTTTCGTTCGGATTGTATTTTAGTTTCGTAACTGTTCGACATAGGCCAATACTATTTCATTGTACAACAAAAACATTATACGTATCGAAGAAAATGGTTTATCTTGTATCACAGGGAATTCAATTTGACTATCTTCATGATAATGATTGAACATAACGAATACCAAGTCTTATGATGTTATTGAAAATATGCGTTTATTATAACTTTAAGTAATTGGCATTTTAATAATTTTCCTTGAAAAAGAAATGGAAGCATCATCTTCTTTGAGTGAGTCGATAATGTGATTTATAGACGAGAATTGCGCTGCATATCACTCCTTAAAGTGCAATTGAATAATTTTTAATTTTTATGTCAATATTCAAAACGGTGTTGTTCCAACTCTGTACCTGGTAGGTACACCTTTTAACGTACGCCTTTAGAGGTATACCTTTTAACGTACGCCTTTTAAGGTAAACCTTTTAACGCACGCCTTTTGAGGTATACCTTTTAACGTACGCCTTTTGAGGTATACCTTTTAACGTATGCCCTTTGAAGTATACCTTTTAACGTACGCCTTTTAACGTATGCCTTTTGAGGTATACCTTTTAACGTACATCTTTTAACGTATTCCGTTTGAGGTATACCTTTTAACATACGATTTTAACGTACGCCTTTTGAGGTATACCTTTAACGTACGCCTTTTGAGGTATACCTTTTAACGTACGTCTTTTAGCGTACGCCTTTTGAGGTATACCTTTTAGCGTACGCCTTTTAACGTACGTCTTTTGAGGTATACCTTTTAACGTTCGTCTTTTGAGTTATGCCTTTTAACATACGTCTTTTGATGTATACCATTTAACGTCTTTGAAAACAGGATACACCCAGATGAGACAGCTTCTGTAGGAGTCGACTGATCGGGTTCTGATTTGTTTGCGTAAAAGTGACAGCCTCTACAATCAGCACATATTTTTAATAAGGTAATAACACATGGTATGGTTTTGGTTCATTTGGTTGGTGTCGAATAATGCCCCTGTGATACAAAATAAACTATTTTCGTCGATTTTTATAACAAACGACTATCGGTCTATTTCGAACAGTTACGAAACAAAGTTGCAACCAGAATAAATTGCTCGACGAGTAATATCGGGGCATTCGATACCAAACACGTAAATATTTTGTCCCTTTCATTGTTTATCGGTTTTCTCCGTATACTTCTTTTCAACATATAAACACTGATTTTATGTACTTGTATTCATTTTTCATACGCTTTGCAAGTAGTCACTTATGTAGATGTGATTCTACAGTTTATGTCATAGCCAAAACATCCCGTGTTTACAGTAAACATCCTCTAAACCGGAATTCTAGTAAAGAAGAATTTAGATACTTTTAGGCAGGTGACTGCTTAATGCATGGTGAAAGTAATGCAGAAAGCTATTCTTTCTGCATGACTTACACCCTGCATTAAGCTTCCACCTGTCCCCAAGGCATATATCTATACTTAATTAAATGTCCGGTTTATAGAGGTTTTACTGTATATGTTATTATAAACAATTAGCTGTTAAATAGTGATGATGTCAATATTTCTAACTAGAATATTCACCAGGTAAACGAGTAATAGTGTTACCACCATACCGTAAAGGACGGACACATTAAACGAGTAACAATGTTACCACCATACCGTAAAGGACGAACACAGTAAACGAGTAATAGTGTTACCACCATACCGTAAAGGACGAACACATTAAACGATTAATAGTGTTACCACCATACCGTAAAGGACGAACACAGTAAACGAGTAATAGTGTTACCACCATACCGTAAATGGACGGACACATTAAACGATTAATAGTGTTACATGTACCACAATACCGTAAAAACCGAACACAGTAAAGGAGTAATAGTGTTACCACCATACCGTAAAGGACGAACACGTTAAACGATTAGTAGTGTTACCTCCATACCGTAAAGGACGAACACATGAAACGTTTAATAGTGTTACCACCATACCGTTAAAAGACGGACACATTAAACGATAAATAGTATTACCATAATTCAGTAAAGGACGAACACATTAAACGATTATTTGTGTTACCACAATACCGTAAAGGACGAACACATTAAACGATACATAGTGTTACCACCATACCGTAAAGGACGAACACATTAAACGATTAATAGTGTTACCACCATACCGTAAAGTACGAACACATTAAACAATGAATAGTGTTACCACCATACCGCAAAGGACGAACACATTAAACGCTTCAACTCTTTTGGTGCCAAGTAATTTCGTCCGCAAACAAGGACGTCTGCTTCAAGTTTCAAAGGGGCATTTCCTTCAATATCTTAAAAACAGAAGTCGTATATCAAACAGTTCTGATGAGGTGTCGAGCTACTCGGCACCTCGCCTCGATTAAAGCTGTTAAAAAGGTTATCGCATTTTCGCCCGTTGCAGCAAGCCCTGTTGCTCGCTTTCGGGCGAATTTGACGGTGAACGCGTTACCCCTTTCCTCCATATGAACACATTTTTACGCATTTGCAAACAGAGTAGATCCAGACCAGTCTGCTCTTAGATGAGCCGTCTCATGGTCTGCTCTGTTTGCTAACCTATTTTGATATATCTGTTTCTTTAGCTTCTGAAATGGTTACAATGTTCCACCTTACATATTTCATTATAACTATTTTGTCCAAGCACATTCAGTATATTGAAATACATGTATTTAGAATAAACATAGAACAGGGAAAGGGTTAAGACAGGTTCTGTTTAAAAAAGGATTTCTTTTTGCCAGTAAGTGAGGTCTTTGACAACCTCTAGGAGGTACACAATTAAAAAATAGAACATTATGAAATATGTTTCACTTTTCATTTCCTGTCGCGTGAAATTCGCCGTGATATTAGTTTTATTCATTAAAAGCAGACAGTGTTTACATAACCGCAATGTACCACAGTCATTTTGAAACAACAGTTAAATCTTGCCGATCTAAACTTTTAAGTAAGAACAAATGGAAACTTTTAAGGCAGGCGACAGTTTAATGTAAGTTGAAAGTCAAGCAGAAAGCTCCCCGAGGAACTTTCTACATGACTCTCACCTTGCATGAAGCTACCGCTTTGTCTTAACGACGGACGTTGATACTGATTTGAGTGTTCCAATTAGCGAGGTGTTACTGTATAACTTAGCCTGCAAATCCATTTTCTATTCAGACTTCACCTGCTTCGTATCGAAAAGAAGAAATCTTGTTTCCTTTTGGTGATCGATATGATGTAAAAACGACGGAATAAACTGGGCGTGACGTGTTAGTGGTTGAAAGAGAAATGTTCGATCTAAACGCAGGCTTCTTTTGATCGCTTTAGCTTTTTAATCCTTTTAGCAGTTCCAAATGTTCAATGACGAAATTCTAAAACAAATATCCATATAAAAGCACAATTCTTAAGTAGGTTATCCGTAGCCAATTATTGATATGGTTAAACTACTGTCTTACGATGTTACAGCAATTGAGACACTGCTGTCAGAATGCGAATTTATATTGCATTGCGTTGTGGTTACTTTCAGGGAAAATTAATGCCTTGTAGAAAGCAGAACAGAGCATAATATTTTTTGGTTTAAGCATTACAGCTCATCACTATAAATACAAACATACAAATACAGATAATACATAAAGGTATTTTTCACCCGTGTTAAATAATAACTGTTCCTCGAGAGCACTATGCTCCATTTGCTTTATTTCACTTTTCAGATGTGTCAGATATAACGAGTCTTGTTTGTTTTCCCCTGGTGCCAAAGACGCCAGTGCTTTATGGAATTCTGGCCAATGTTCTGGCATCCCAGTTTATGACACATTAATTGCCGGGAAACATTCAATTATCACTCGTTAAAGTCTACAAATCGATTCCAGATTGAACACCGGGAGCCACGTCTTGACATCTATTTAATTGCAATTGTTTGCCTTGGTTTCCAATCAACCTTATTTTAATTTCGCCCATTCGCCACGGTCATTTGTAACGGTGGAGGGAAATCTCGGCATAATCAACAATTTACGGGGTTCAGGTAACCAATTTGTAATAATTTTCTCCAAAGTTAGCGGTTTTCTTCAATATCCGCAATTTAATAATGAAAGTTTAAGATGGCTGCTGATTCGATTCGAGGACCGATAGAAGCGTCAATTAGTATAATTACTAGGATAAGACTCGCGGGAATAGCGAGACTGGCAAGCGAGTGGACAGAGGTGGACAATAGGAGACCTGAAAGGAGTCGGGTATGGTTCGGAATACTTCATAAAATGTTTGGGAACATAGCAGTTTCAAGTGGGTCACTGTGGTGAACATTATTGGTCAGAGTTAACAGTTTAATTATGTCTCTTCAACCTTTACTGCACACAGTATTAACTTACGGATTCCGTTTGAAAACCCCAATGTAAAATATCTCTGAATAACTGGAAAGGTAACTTGAATAATATACTTGCAATTTGAACACACACACCATTTAAGTAAGCATTAATGACAAACCGAGCAATGTGGACAAAATGATGTTTTTGGGTGTGAAATAAAGCTACAAACGATGACATACATTGATATCACATTTACTACTACTACTACTACTACTACTACTACTACTACTACTACTACTACTACTACTACTACTACTACTACTACTACTACTACTACTACTACTACTACTATTACTACTACTACTACAACTATTACTACTACTATAACTACTACTACTGTTGCTGCTGCTACTAATACTACTACTACTACAACTGCTACAACAACTACTACTACTACTATCACCACTACAGCAACAACTACTAATACTACTGCTAATACTACTATATGTACTATAATTACTACTATTACTACTTTTACTACTACTATTACTACTTCTAGTACTACTACTACTACTACTACTACTACTACTACTACTATTACTACTACTACTACTACTACTACTACTACTACTACTACTACTACTACTACTACTACTACTACTACAACCACTACTACTACAACTACTACTTCTACATTTTGCTACTACAGCCTCTACTACTAATACTACTACTACTTCTACAACTACTGCTACTACTACAACTACTAATACTGCTTCTACGTCCACTACATTGTACATGTACTACTACCACCTGTGATAATAACTGTGCGTTTTAATCCTTTTGAATGTTTATGTAAGAAATGATGAAGTCATGAATATTAACTATATGCAGTAGCCGTCTGATCTGCGTCTGCATGTGTTCTGGCCATACAAGCGTCAAAACGTGCCTCTATCAGGTAAAAGGTTAATAATATATATGACCATCGCCCATCTCGAACTAATCTCTGATATACTATAAATGCTACTCTCCCGGTTATGATCAAAGAGTTTCTTCATTGCAACGTCACTATTCCGGTTCCCTAAATGTGATTACTTCTTAGTTTCTGTATTTGCTTTTAATTGAGTAATACAGTATGCCAACTATGTTAGAAACTATAAATCTAATGATATACTATTAGGAAATAAAACCTTAGTCATTTCCTTTTGTTGACATTTTAGAGTGTTGTTAAAATTTGAACAAGGTTTCATATTTGCGATGAATGATGACAATGATGATGATGATGACGATGATGATTGGGTGGTACTAATCATGACCTGACTGGAAATAAAACATCATGTAATTGCTCACAACTTGTGACAAATGTCTTTCAGCTGTACACATGCACTTTTTAGCTTCCTGTTCTGTATGAAAGTTTACGTGTTACAAATGTGATTGTATGTCACATAAAATTCGGCATCAATCATTCGTCACAAACTGCGTTACATATGTGCTCGATTTCCGGATTACATTTGTAACACGTGTTACGAATGTGATTCGATACGAATAATGTCTAACAAAGCTATCATAAGTAATGGGGACCAACAATACCGTGTTTGTTAGTGAACATACCATAGTAAATAACATTTTATTTAAGCCTGAACTATGTTGACGCCTTTGAAGAGCATACCAAGATCAGACTCTTGCAGGAGCGGTCTGATAAGGGTTTGCTTTGTTTGTTTATGAAATTATATAGCTCCTATTCTATTTTTGTCATGCTCAAAAGTTTGTGTCCCTATTGATTACGCCATTATGTTATTAGTTTTATATGAATATTTATAGGGTAAATGGTTAGCTAATGGAACCGCCATTCAAAGGAATTATAAGGAAACCGTTCCAAACGTTTATAAATGGGAAAAGTAACACGTAAGCAACATAATATATAACAGCATTATGTTGTGAAATACTAAATATCACAGTCTATGCATTTAGTCTTGGTGGACGTTCTGCAAATTGACGTGCTATCAGTGTTTCAGGTCAATACCGTTCAAAGACCCGGCGCCTAGTTGAACCATCGCCCTGTTGCCCACCCTTTGAAGTCCATGCCACCAGAGCGCTTCCATAAATTCTGTCATTGATACTATAAACAATGGGATTGTCATTATGTCATTGCTCTTTCAATTCACACTGACATCAAACCACTTTTCCCGTTAATCAGACACCGGAAAATATCCTGTGTACAAAAACCACACACTGCATCAAAATGCAATTAGGCTCTTTGAAAAATGCAAAAATAATTAATAATCAATTAACACGGGAGAAAATTGTCGGTTTTTTAGATAAACAGTCCCGACAAAGGTGTAAACTTGAGCTAAAAAGCAGATAAATTATTTGTTTTCGTTTAACTTTATTGCACATTTTATGCAGGGTATTGCAGGTGATGCAATCAATCTATTTTGTCCAATGATTGTCATTTTATTTAACTCTTAGCATGTCTATGCAATTGTATCCAGCAAACATAATTATGTTATCTGTTTCTATTATCTGAGTATATTTTTCTTGTATTTTCTTTAAAAAATACAAGTTTGTGTAGAAGTTGTTTGACTTGATGACTACATTTAGTTTTAGATCTAACCTGTTTGCAACATCATAATTCTCTGCCAGTGTGCAAAGTGAACAAAATACGACCAGTAGAGATTTATGATCTTTCGGTGAAGATGATGAGAGAAACGGTGCAATAGCTGTTGTCAGGCCGAATATTCAAACAGAATGGCCCATTACATCAGAGTATTTCATTTGCACATAAAAAACTAAGTAGCCGATAGTTATCGACAGTTCAAGGGTATCGGTGGCATTAGCCATCCATTTTCAGTGTAACTGATACCCGAGGGCAGTAATACACTAGCTGTTTAAGAATGCACATTTATGCGTATTATATACGTTAATGGCGACAGACCTTCTTGCAAGCCGTCCTTAACATCATCCGTTGCTTTATAAGCTTCTTCAGTGCAATAATTTCGAATCAAATCTATTTTAGAGTTTAATGGATAACCTTGCGACGAAACAGAGGTGTAATGCGTTGGCATTTTAACTGCTGAAAATCTACAAAGATTTGAAAATGGCATAGGCAAAATAATCCGTTTTCTAGCGATTCGGAACACCACAACAGCGTTAAGGTTTATCCTAGCAATAATGGAAGAGTGCACAATCCTGGCATCAGGTGTCAACAAACCTTGCATATGACGCTCGCTGCACGTGCAAAGGAAGGGTAGAGTTACACGAGACAAAGTTAATTATGCAATTGACTTAGATAATTCAGGGTCATAAATAATCTAGCGATACGTTTGTGTAAATAAAATACTGAATAGAAGATTGGGTAGCGTAAGCCGGTATTCAGGTTAGGTAACCGGCTTGGCTGGTGATTTCATCTATATGAATGATTTCAGTAAAAGAATAATGAAGTATTAGCAAAATAGCAGTTCCTCTTAATAGAAGGTTAATATCTTTATTTGCATTTAATATTGTGAAAGCAATAGGCTGGCCAACCTTTAATCCTAAACCCCGCTGTAAAAACCAAGTGGGCTCAGGCTTGGAGCTGGTGTAATTGTCATTGCCTTGACCAAGTGTCAAACTGGTCAGAACATGGGATATCGAGATACAGTAAAATCACTCTAAACCGGAATTCTAGTAGAGAAGAATTTATATACTTTTATGCAGTTGACTGCTTAATGCAGAGTGAAAGTCATACAGAAAGCCCATAGAGGAGCTCATAGAGGAGCTTTCTGTATGACTTTCACTCTGCATTAAGCTGCCACCTGTCTCCAAGAACGATATCTATACCAAATTTAACGTCCAGTTTAGAGGGGTTGTATTGTATGTTAATCTGGACCCAAGCTGTTTGCAGATGCGTATCATTTCGCAGTGGAATATTAAAAGACTAGGCAGAATCTATAGATGCTGTCTGCGAGTATTGTTGACTGTTCACTTACATACGACATTGACTGTTCATGTAAGGAATAATGACATCATTGATAGTCATTGGCTGGATTTTACAATGGCACATTTTGTTATTGGTAAAAACTGTAAAGTCTGGTCTATAATAATTTCTATTATAATTTCATAAGCAAATAGAGCAGACTTTGGTCTGACGGCTCCTACAGGAGACACATCTAATCTGGGTCTGCTCTGGTTGCAAAAGCGTGAAAAAACACGTTTGTATGACAAAAAGGGTTAACCATTTTCAGCATAGTTATGTATTTTAACATATATGTTAGAAGACCCAGGTCAGAAAGCTTCCTTATAAAGCGTCTGATCAATTAATGTTCATGATGTCTTTATATCTTGCATGGAGAATATGGTTAACAAAAAAAAAGAAATAAAATTGAAATGACAAATTGATAGACAATAGTTTGCAATACAATATCCACACAACATACGCCCAATATACACACAAAATACACACAATATCCTTTCTCCACTAGTGTTACCCTCGTTGCAATAAGTATTTCCCCTTTCCACCACCCCCACCTCTTCACTTCACCAGTTTGTACCTTAATTACCCTAAGTATTCGGACACCCACTCTCCCCTCTCCGCCAGTTTGTACCCTAATTATCCTATGTATTCGGACACCCACTCTCCCCTCTCCACCAGTTTGTACCTTAATTATCCTATGTATTCGGACACCACTCTCCCCTCTCCACAAGTTTGTACCCTAATTATCCTATGTATTCGGACACCACTCTCCCCTCTCCACAAGTTTGTACCCTAATTATCCCATGTATTCGGACACCACTTTCCCTTCTCCACAAGTTTGTACCCTAATTATCCTATGTATTCGGACACCCACTCTCCCCTCTCCACCAGTTTGTACCTTAATTATCCCATGTATTCGGACACCCACACTCTCCCCTCTCCACAAGTTTGTACCTTAATTATCCTATGTATTCGGACACCACTCTCCCCTCTCCACAAGTTTGTACCCTAATTATCCTATGTATTAGGACACCCACTCTCCCATCTCCACAAGTTTGTACCCTAATTATCCTATGTATTCGGACACCCACTCTCCCCTCTCCACAAGTTTGTACCCTAATTATCCTATGTATTCGGACACCCACTCTCCCCTTCCCGCCAGTTTGTACCTTAATTATCCTATGTATTCGGACACCCACTCTCCCATCTCCACAAGTTTGTACCCTAATTATCCTATGTATTCGGACACCCACTCTCCCCTCTCCACCAGTTTGTACCTTAGTTGTCCTATGTATTCGGACACCCACTCTCCCCTTTCCGACAGTTTGTACCCTAATTACCCTAATCTCCACAATTCAATATGGCACCATTTGTTTTGATAAGTGATACAATGTATTTTGAAATAGTTCTAGCAAATAGTGTAAGGTCTGATCAAACACCTCTTTCAGATACTATTCCCCATGTTTGTCTGAATACTCTGGATAAAACGTAGGTTGAAATGAAAAGGAAAAGTACATAAGTGGGAAGCAATAATCATGGAACTGGCGTCAGCAGACCGAGATATGCCCCAAAATAATGGGCATTTTCACAGATACTGCAGCTCTTTGGCTTTGGGGCAAATATAGTTTGACAGATATTCACTTGCAGTAACTATATTTCAACACTTGAATTAATCTTATATCCCTTGCTCTGATATTTAAAGTCTGGCAGCACTGCTGATCCTAATTGGGCACCGATTACTATGTTTTCTAAGCATGATCCAAACTGCTTTATACTCTTTGCTATGTTTCGGTCATTTTAAAAACTTCAAAATGCAAACTTCAGTCTTGGTATTGCGCAAACGGCCACTGAAATGCATGTCATAACACACCAACTGTTCAATGTTTGTGTAGATACGGAATTAATTTTCAGAAACAGCCAAGTCTCTTTAGAAGGGAATATTATTGCAGAATTACTGCAGTCATATTGCAGTGAATTCGACAAATGTTGCCACCTTTAAACACATTATATTTGTTCTTATGATACCAGTCTTTATCGGAAATAAAACCTGGCTCCAGAGAAGACCTCTGACTTATTAAAGTATTGAACTCATTTTTGAGGAAATCTTTCATAACTTCTTAGTAAAGGAAATCATATTCATTCCGTATCCAGGTTCTGATTAAACTATTAGCTGAGAAAACGTTGGTCGGTAGAAAATGTCATCGACATCAGTTGTCACATTTGATTTATTTTGCGTTTGTTTTCAACAGCACGATTAGAGTATCAAACAGTTCGGGTACTGGTCGACGTCGAGTGTGGACCCAAACAGTTCGGGTACTGGTTGGACGTCGAGTGTGGACCCAAACAGTTCGGGTACGGGTTGGACGTCGAGTGTGGACCCAAACAGTTCGGATACTGGTGGGACGTCGAGTGTGGACCCAAACAGTTCGGGTACTGGTTAGACGTCGAGTGTGGACCCAAACAGTTCGGGTGCTGGTGAGACGTTCGAGTGTGGACCCAAACAGTTCGGGTCCTGGTGAGACGTTCGAGTCTGGACCCAAACAGTTCGGGTCCTGGTTAGACGTCAAGTCTTGACCCGAACAGTTCGGGTCCTGGTTAGACGTCTAGTCTGGACCCAAACAGTGTGGGTGCTGGTGAGACGTCGAGTCTGGACCCAAACTGGTTGCATAGTTCATCCACCAACAGCAGCGTAAAGATTGAAGGCTAATCAGACTATTAACATTTGTTTCGTGATTACTCCAGAATGAAGTATTGGCGTTATGATTAGGAATTGAATGATTTAATCAGTTGCATATGATCAAGGGACTATGTGGCCCTGATAAAAGCTATAGAATCAGTGTTTATTATTCCATAAGCAAACAGGGCAGACTTTGATCTAACGATTCCTATAGAAACCTTCTGATCTGGGTCTACTGTTTACAAAGGCGTTAAGATTCGTCACTTTATGATGTAAAGGCTTAACCCTTTACCTCATGATAATTCATGAATGAAACTTTATTTTTATAGATGCATATGGACAAGGGAATAGTTGGCCCTGGTGAAATACTGTAGAATAAGCACTATAGGAGCAGACCTTCATCAGAAGACTCGTATAGAGTTGCTTTTGAGGGGAGTTTCTAAACAAGAACCGTTTAAGCAAACATTATGGATTCTGACAAGAGGGACTCTACACGAACTCTCTAATATGGGTCTGCATTGTTTGAATATGTTGCGGTTCACTAGTACAAATAGCATAATAACACTATTGCACACATGTGCACAGTCGATTGTCAACAGCGGACCGTAATTAAAAGCCAACATTTCTAACGCAGCAACTGATCATGAACTGGTCTGCCTTTTCAAATGGCTTACACACTCGACAATTTGTGTAACCCTTTACTCTAGGAATATTCATGTAAGAAACAAATGACATCATAATTATTTAAAAATGGCACATGAACACTGGACCTTTTTGGCCATGGGAGAATCTTCAAAATCTGATTGATATTATTCCATAAGCAAATAAAGCAGACCCATACCAGACAGCTCCTACTGGCAATAAATAACCTTATTTTCTATTCTTGATAAAACAAATAAAATACTTAATATTCATAATAGGCAGAATATATCATGAATATTCATGAAATAAAGGGTTTTGTCACATAATCTGCCGAAACAGAGTGCCGTAAATCGCGAAAATGCACTAGTGCATTTTTTTATGCAAATGAACAGATTATATCTGGCTGTTCTTAAGAAATAACAAATTCGTAGATGTGCAATGTCGCGCATTAGATCACAGTTAGATCACGAGGCCGAGTGATTTAATATCTCACATCTCAACGACTAACTGTGATATAATGCACGACAATGCACAGCTACGAATTTGTTATTTCGATTCTAATACGACTTTTTCAATGAAAAATACCTTTCCTGGAGAATACGGCAAAAACCGGAAGCGTTGTCAGTGGTTACACCATTTTTGCTGTTGCTCTATACGATGACCCATGATGATGTACGAGTAAAGGGTAAAATCTCAACAGAAAACAACAATTCCAAGTCAAAAATGCTTCATCTTTCACAGTGAGGCGAACAACTATACCATTTACATCAAGTCTGCATACCTCTATGCCAGAGGCATCGTGTTTACAGATTTAGAAATGTGAAAAGTATATTTGACTGTGATTTAAGGAATTTTATTCATAAATTTCGCGTGTGGGCAAAATGGAATAGCCGATCGAAATGCCGCGCGTGCAGTTCGTTATCACGGATTAAAGCACGTTTCTCTGTAGTCTTTTTTATGCCGTAAATTCAGAGTCGTGTTAGATTACGTTGTAAACAATGGCCGAAATAACCGTCAGATATAGTCTGTGGCACGTTTAAGGGTTACGGGTTATGTGATAAAAGAATCTTACATTTGTGTACATTACAAATCTCGTGTCATTATTTTAGTTAATTCGTTTCATAAAAACAATTTGTAATGAACACTTATGTAAGATCCTCTATAACCCTTATCATACTGAGCGCGACCTGACTCGCAAACAGCTAGGATCCAGATGACACGCTTGTTTCAAGTTTCTCAAACGCTTGTACGATTCAGAAGTAAGTAAAATGCAACATAACAGAGATGTTTCAGTTTGATAAGGGTTAAATGGGGTATTATTGTCATGATTGATTTTTTGATTGTAAGTAAGTTTTTTCTGGTTTTCAATTGGAAAGGATTCAACGATAGTTCGTCCAAAATATCCTAGAATCATTAATCCTCTCCCCGTTGACTATTCTTTTAAGAATTAATGACGCCATGAATATTAATCATCTCAATTATAAAAGTATATGGATACTAGATAATTTCACCCCGAGAAAAACTGTAGAATCAGATCTATATTATGGCATAAGCAAACATAGCAGACCTGATCAGACGGTTCCTCCAGGAGCCGTCTGATCTGGGTATACTCTGTTTGAAAAGGCATGAACATGCATTTATGTGAAATAAGAGTATGAAAATGGGTATTTGATAAAGCATGTGATAAGGTTCAGTACTGTTTGCTTATATAGTGATTATTCTGAACATAATCTTCACTGGTTTCATCTTGAGTTAATTCATTTCAAAATATTACATTGGCATTACACGTTCTGGCAGTAAGCATTTTCCAAATTCAATTGACTTGTTCAAAATACATACACATTACATTGGCATTACACGTTCTGGCAGTAAGCATTTTCCATATTCAATTGACTTGTTCAAAATACATACATGTACCTCAGTCGGCACATTTAACTGTTTAGTTGATAAAAATACATGTACGAATAATGAGATCTGGGTCTACTCTGCTACCAATTTGAAAGACATATGTTGATACTAAATTGATATTCTGGTTAAGGTAGGTTTTAGTGTACAGGCCCAATTGGTTACACTTTTACTATGGCGCAAGCACAGACGGTAACCTGAGTACTGGCAGTTCACAAGCCGATCTCAACCTTGGAATAGTTCAACATGTTCACCCCTTCTTAGGCATCTGACACCGTATTATCACCTAGAGCTGTTTCTTTTTATCATCAGATAATTATATTTTTCAAAGCCAAAATTTCATAAATCACATCTCATCCTTTGACCCTACGTGACCCAGGTTGACATGGGAACTTGCATCCCCTGACCTCTGGTTTCAAATGGACGAGTTTAAAACCTGTCATCTTCGAAGAGACGATCCGTTTGATGAGCTTCCTAGCTTGGCAGTCTGTTGATTGTAACAGTTTCACATTAAATAAAGTTATTATCTTTTACGGTGACGACACACTAACAGTTTAACAATGGGAAACCTGCATTAAAAGTGCTCTTGATAACATTTGCAGTAACGGGTCCATTTCTTTTCGGCCGGTCATGATTTTACGACGTTTTCGCCCGTTTTGATGACTTGTTAAGGATTTTGTGATTACAAACAAAGATTTGAATAACTGATGGTCAACCATGAAATTGTCAAAGGGCTCCGTGACAAACGCAATTTTCACCCTGTAACCCAATACTGGGGGATAAAGCACCTGTAACCCAATACTGGGGGATAAAGCACTGGCTCCTTGGGAGAACCAATCTAGTGTTCTAGAGAGTTTCAGTAAGAATGCAAATGGTAACAGCCTAAATTATACATTAATTATAAAGCTGCAAAATATTGTCGTCTGCAAATAGTGTCATCTGCAAAATTTGTCGTCTGTTTCATTTTTCGTTTGTTTAATCCCCCCCTATTTTTCTTTTAAAAAACAAAATCACAATAACAAGCAGTTTGGATGCTGATGAGGCGTCTCATATGGAGCCAAACTGTTTGCATATGCAATATGCAACCACAGATGTGACACTGGCAGCGAAAGAGTGAAGAGAACTGATACAAAGTATGGTTAGTGCCGGAAAAGAAACAAGCATACGTTTGGAAATATTTCGACTCAAAAGACCCAATGGTGATATTGCTAAGAGACACATCCCTTTGTACAGACTTGTGATTTGTCATTTTAGTTTTGTTCTCGAACCAAAACAACTGCTATTTTTACTTTCCCGCCAATTGTTGTACTCGTACTTAATGTTTAACCCTTTCCTCCATAATGTAACGCCTTTCTACGCATTTGCTCGGTTTGCTTAAAGAAACTATATATCTGATTCTATAGTTTCTACCTTAGCAAAAACTCATGTGTTAATTTGCCATTTTAAAAATTAATCTAATTAATATTCATGATTGCATAATTTCTTACATGGATATTC
Organism: Azorinus chamasolen; assembly: GCA_963576725.1. Taxonomy (NCBI): domain Eukaryota; kingdom Metazoa; phylum Mollusca; class Bivalvia; order Cardiida; family Solecurtidae; genus Azorinus; species Azorinus chamasolen. The sequence continues at coordinate 77,663,410 of OY755239.1, forward strand.
ATTGAGTAAAGGGTAAACAAAGTGACCATAAATGTAAACCTAGCGACTACATTAAAATGTTACTCTTAGGTGCCGTCTGCCACGGCAATATTAAGTAGCATCTAGGTACCACATATGTAGAGACACTGACAGATACCGGTTTGAATGTAGGCACCACATATGTAGAGAAACTGACATAATATACCGGTTAGTATGTAGGTACCACATATGTAGATAAACTGACATATTATACCGGTTCCAATGAATACTACGATACTTTCTTTGGAAATGTATCTGTTGAATATACATAGAAATACATGTCATCATGAATATTTATCAGCTGTGTTTTATAATGGCATATGGTTTGACCCCGGTGAGGAATTGCTTCCGGAGGTCGTAGTACAGTAAGAAGTAGTTCTTTAGAAATGCAGTGCTTTAAATATGAGCTAATAAGTGTCTCTTAAGAACCTGACAGGCTGAATAATTGCATATTTTAAGGTTATTGTGTGTATTATCTGCCCAATGGGGTCATTTTTGTAACTCTCTTGCTGAAACTACTTCCTCTGGTGTATGTTGGGAAATCAGGGTGTCCCAAAAAAATGCAACCCGATTTCAATTCCTTATTACTCTAAATCTATTCAACCGCTAGAAAAGTTTTATATACCATTTTGTAGGTACAGCAGTGGTGCATATTTGTGTAGATGTACAGCTTGAATTCTTTTATATATTGCATAATTGCATATTGCATATTGCATAAATACGGAAGGCACCCTGTCTTCATTTTTTTCTCAGAAATAGGATTATGGATGTAGTAAGTACATTTGAAAAGAATTTGGCATTTATCTCATTTATTCATCACAAAATGTGTCACCAATGTTTATTAAAACAAATTAACGTGTAACAAAATTTATGTAAAGTTCTGTTATACACTTGTAAAATATTACATTTAAAAGAAAATATAGCATCTTAATAAGACCATCAAATGTGATCTCATTTAAGTGCTAATAAATTTGTATCACAGAAATACTTAAAATATTACATGTAGTAACACGTTATCAACTGTTAAAGAAAGTTAATTAATCAATTATGGTTTAAGTTATTATTATTTCAACAAGTACCGTAATACTGTTCAAAAAATAATCTGTTTTTAGAGCCCCACCCATTAAAACGACTCCGTATTTTCATTGTTTAGCACTTTGACAATTGTTTGTTTATCTGAACATATGCAACAAAATATATAAAATATTTATCTGTCTATCTATACACAAATTGCACGAGCCTGAATTATTCATTAACAATTAAAAATACCGTAAAAGTGGAAGACTTAATACTGGGATATGACAAATGCAATTAACACACATGTAAGTATCATTTTGGGTACAAAAAAGGTTATATTGGTTATCCTCTAAACAATATATTATCAACAGGGTAAATGTGTGACGAAAATCCAATTTCTGGGAAAAGAGAAAAAAAGGGTACCTTAAATATTTACGCAATATCTCAAAATCTATGACAATGTTTAAGCTGTAATTTTACACACACGTGAACCACTGTCGTACCTAAAAACTGGTATATAAATCTTCTATCGGTTGAATAGATTTAGAATAATAGGGAATTGAAATTGGGTTGCATTTTTTCTGGGACACCCTGTATGTGTGCGGAGCGTCAGAATGGCCCAAATTTAAAGCGACAATAGACGGTGTGTACATACTTTTGTGTGTAGCGAAAAAGGTCAAAGTTCTTGATCTTGTTTTCTGGTGATCTAGAGACAGTGTTTGGACTAAATATGAATGTGTTATGAGGGTATAACCCAAATATATTCCTGGAAGTAGCTAGGGGATGCAGAAAATGACTGTTTATACATTTGTACATAGAATAAAGAAGGGCAAATTGGACGGGGCTAACACCATGTACGCATTGGACGGGGCTAACACCATGTACGCATTGGACGGGGCTAACACCATGTACGCATTGGACGGGGCTAACACCATGTACGCATTGGACGGGGCTAACACCATGTACGCATTGGACGGGGCTAACACCATGTACGCATTGGACGGGGCTAACACCATGTACGCATTGGACGGGGCTAACACCATGTACGCATGCATTGGTATAAACAGTAGAGTCTGGTGTATTCCATTTTCATAAGCAAACAGAACAGACCCAGATAAAACGTTTCCTACAGGAATAATCTGATCTGGATCTACTCTGAAAATGCGTTTACATGAGAGAATTGGTTAACATTCACGGTTCAATTCGTTTGAAGCGGTAATAGGGATGAAATTTATCTATCAAATAAGTGTTGTATGTGCATAAACCCTAACCTCCATGAAAGTTCATTTCAGAAATACTGTAAACCCCCTCTAAACCGGACGTTAAATCTAGTATAAATATCGGTCTTCCTCGGCATCTCATCAGGGTCCAAATGATTATATATGTTTTTAAACGAATAAGAAGAAAATACAAAAATGAAAAATTGAGCAGACGAGCAAACTTTGCAGACAACAATATGTGGCAGTGAAATAGTTAAACAAATGCAGTTAGCAAGTGCAGAGATAAGTTTCAAATAAATCGAGTGACACATTGCCCCTGGTCTCACTATCAGTAACCTTACTCACATTGGCAAACATCATGGAATCAGATGAGACGCCTAGTAACACTCGCTCAACAGTTTTTTCAAAGCTTGATCGAAGTAGTCAAGGCTTGCACCAGATCCATTTTGAGCAGAAGATTTTGTTTTTCACTGCGAGGTTACTATTGGCTTTCTCTTTAATTCTCGCCAATACTAATCTGGTGGGTGTACCTGCCTATTCCATCGACCACGAAATGCTAATCGAGTCGATTTCCCTGACGGCCGCTTCCAACGTTGTCTCTAGGACAGCTCTCTTACCAGGAGACGATGATGATATTTCCTCAGTTATTAATCACGTCATTCGTGTGTGTAATTGTACCTGCTCACTTAGGACACTGTCTGTATTAGCCGGTGATGCCTTTTGTCCTCACCACAAAGAAAACCACGCAATTGAATTTTATCGTTCCATGTGGAATTAATAAATGATCATAAAACCTTTAAACATTCAAATGATCTCTCGGCTCAAACTGAGATCGGAGGAGCATTCGTATATTGGTTTAGACCCAGACTAAGGTATTTTTTCTTCTGGTTATCTGTAGAATTCGCCCATAACCGTTGGGAGACTCCTCACAGGATCCGGAAAATATAAAGCGGCGGGCACGCGGTTGCATCTTTATGTAAAATGATGAATAGTGTATTGATCTAAAAGAGCATGAAAGTAATGAATAAAAGAACGGGAAATATGAGCTCTGGTGGGGAAAATACACAGCATAATGCCATTATCCGGCCATTTTAGATATCGCGGTGAACGGAAGGCCCTGCTTTGTCCCCGGTGTTGCGTAACGGTGGTGATATGTTCCGATGTGAAAGCTCACTTTTCCTTTGAAAGCGACTTTAAAAAGGTGTTTTTGTTTTTGACTCTTTTACCAACAGGTATTAAACACTGGGCTGATTTACAGGGTCTGTGGTCTGCATTTGCTACAACAGGAAATGGGCGATTTGTAAACTGCAACGCGACACTTAGTTTCCATAACTTACAGTAGACTCCTCTAAGGCAACCACTTTAACCATGTCCCTGTTCTGTATTCATGTAAAAAAATAATGACAACATGAATATTTATTAGCTCATTTTTTATAATATAAACTTTTCAATGAAATGGTTTGCTTTAATAAAAACTGTAGACTCATAAAAAGCAAACAGAGCAGACCCTGATCAGAGCCATCTGATCTGGATCTACTCTGATTGCAAATGCGTAAAAATGCGTTTATATAAAGGAAAGGGTTCAACCCCTGAAATGTGACCACTTTATGAATAAGCATAGGTGTCTTGAAAGACAAGCGGTTGCTTAAATTACCTGTCTTTAAACCCTGAGATAGATATGCTTTTAGTGATCAGTATTAAAAGCCCTCCACAGCTTTGTCATATTGTGTTATGTAAAATAAAGCACAGTAAAGTCAAGCAAGAAAAGCCACACACAAGATACCCGACTTTATAAATCAATATTACTTAATTTGACTTGACTTTAGTTTTTTTTTTTCTATATTCATAATTTGTTCTCTGGGTAGAGAGACATGAGCGATAACCCTGTCATTGGCGATACATTTGCCACGGGTGATATCGGTAACTAACCTTTGCAAACAGTTAGGATATATGGATGCGAATATCAATTTCCAAACTGTTGGTCAATGATATTGTCTTCCAAAAGAAACAGAAGTTAAATTGTTTAAGAATTGGACAAGTTTTGTCAGAAATGCATCATCAAATGCTCAATGGCTTAAACTGATTTGATTCATAACGATGTTCGTGTCTGAAGAAAGTTTCTTTTCTTTGACACCGGTCGTTGATGGGAATATTAAGACATACGTTTAGCCTGAACCGCTGGAAGGTTTATCCAATGGCTCTGCGATTCTATTTTCTGTTTCGTAAAGAGGTTATAAATTTCCGTACTTTCGCCCAAAACTTCCACTTGTTACTTTCATTTTGCCTACAACTATAATCGCGATATGCTGTGAACCCTTATCCTGTTAATCACGCCATGACTCACATTTGCAAACAGTTGGAAACCAGATGAGACGGAGAGTAGTTCGGCGTCTAATCCAGATCCAAGCTGTTTGACATTCGGCAAAATAGTTTCTCTAAAGCTTGATCGAATCAGAACTAATCCAAACTGCATGAAATTCCTGTTTGAGCAGGCGTTATTCGTTCATAGCGGGTAAGGACTAATGCCTGTTCCACATTATGCCGTACTCGTCTCACTTCTAAAATCAAACATGCTGATTTTTGGTTAATGATTATAATTATATCATAAGGACATTAAGCGGCTCGTTAAAATTTAGTACAAGAGGCGTAGACATTTATCATAACTGACTTAATCCAATCACTCCCATGACACTATAAATTTGACATCGGTAGCAGACTGAATTAGTCTTATCAAGGTCTGCACTGTTTGCTGAACGCATTCGCAAACAGAATACATCCAGATCAGGCGGCTCCAGAAGGACCTATGTATGATTATGAAATAATAGTAGATCTCATTCGACAATCATTGGGCTGTCGATAGGCAGCCCACACTTTGAGAGGTTTCAATAATGCATATGATTTACTGCGGTCCTGTGTTTTTATAAAATCCACTCTGTTTAATGACCAAGATTTACTGTGAGACTTGTTTTCATTTATTTACATGTATATTTATCTATATTTTTTCCCAGCGGGCGCACATATTTTTTGTCGTGGTTACATGTATTTTTTGTTTTTACTTTTCTGCAGTGAATGCTTGTGAATTAGGTATAAGTGATTAAAACCTCTGTCACAAGCAAAGGAGGCTGCGTGGTCCAATGGTTATAGTGTTGACTTAGGAAATCTGAGGTTGTGGGTTCGATCCTTGGTTGTTTTTTTCCTGCTAAAGGGTATTTAGTTTTTGTGCTTTTTGTTTAAAACCATTCCTTTGTTTACTCGTGATTTTGTTTTCAGGTGACACGTTTTGCATAATTCTGCATTATTTTTTTTTATCTAAATGTATAATGTGCATTGAGTCGACCTGTTCGAATAATTTCATGTAAACTAAAGGTAATCTTAAAGAATCGGTTGTTTTGTTCGAAGTGTATACCTTTATTGTTGGTATGAACCACGTGTATAGCGGGTACGCATGCAAACGTATGAGAAATAGCTTGTTCGGTAGAGTACATGCCTTACGTTGTATGGGTTGTGAGTTCGAATCCCAGGTCTGGCGTGGTTTTTTTCTTTGCTCTAAGTATGGGAGTTTCGAATCCCAGGCCTGGCGCGTTTTTTCTTTGCTGTAAGTATGGGTTTTTGTATGCCTATTTAGCAGTAGTTATGTGAAGTGTTTAATGAAATTAGTAGTGCATTTCGTATGGTGCTAGAAGCTTTGTGATTTAGCATAATTAATTTTACTTGTGAGCAGCACTTAATGTGATAATAGTTTCTGTGTCAGTGTGTTTCAGCAGGAGAATAACATATAATTGATCTGTCACGTAATGTGTATTATTGGTGTCATACACGGATCATGGCTCATTAAAACACCCCCTTTTCTGATATTATTTATATAGACATGTTTTCCCAATTTATCTGTTAATTAAAAAAACTAAACAATATTGCTCCCTCTTAAACTTCTATCCTTGCTTAAAGATATGTAAGGCAGCCATTATACGTTTGCGTAAAACCTTTTCGAGTAAATATAGACATCACGTATTTCTCTATATTACACATCGCATACAAAACACACAACCGCCCAAACAGCACCAAAAGAAAACACAGCAGATGTACATAACTAGCAAAAACACAAAGAGACACACAAAGACAAAACAAACAATCAATGGGGGAAGATGGAAGCACCGCCTTGGAACGGTCAGTGACAAAAGTCACTGGGGGGGGGGGGTAACCGGTTTATGGGCGCCCAACCTCACACTTATTCCATCCCCACCATAAAATGGTCCTACATGTATATTTCTGTATGACGTCGTGGTGTTTCTACATGACGTCTATGGCGTGACAAACGTTCCAATATTCAATTTCACATTTTTTCATTTGATTTTTTTTTTTTTCATTTGATGTTGCGAAAAAAACAATTAATTCGATAATTTGCCTCATGTGAGAGGCTACTATATGGAGTTGTAAGCTCGGATTTCATTGGACGACCAAATCACTGGTTAGATCTTTAACACGGACACTTATTGACAAAAACACACAATTCAACTTCACCCAGTAGCCTATCCCATGAGGCAAATTATCGAATGAAATTTTGTTTGCAACATCAAATGATTTTTTTTATCAAATGAAAAATGTTCAAACATCGAATGAGAAAAAGAAAATATTGGATACAATTTTTTATCAAATGAAAAATGTGAAACTGAATATTGCAACGCTTGTCACGCCATAGACGTCATCTAGAAACACCACGACGTCATACAGAAATATACATGTAGGACCTGTCAAAAATGGCATTTTAGTTGAAATAAGCTATGTTCTAAATAGAACATGATGCTCGTAGTCATTTTGTACAAACTGATATTAAACGAGTTCTGGAAAGTGTTATTAAGCTCGCCTGAGGCTAGCTTCATAGCGTTTTCCAAGACTAGTTTATGATCAGTTTGTACAAAATGACTACTGACAACATATCCTAAGTAAGTAAGTAAATATGTTATTATAGTGACATGTGTACATGCACAAGAATGACATATTTTAACAATGGTATGCTAGACACATGGCCCACTTGGCCTATAAGTCAATATAAGTGTTTATATATATATATTATTATTATTATATATATCCAGTTTTAAAGTTGTTTACGTTTATTTCTGTAAGCGCTTTCAATGCTTTTATACATCTTCAGACAGTTTTAATGACATGGATATGAAGTCCTGTCTATCAAAGATTTATTTTCATTGTGGTGACAGATAAAGTTTTAAGAATATATTTGATATCATTATTTCCTATATTCATAAGGCAAACGGTAATTGTGTGTCGTAACTGCTCTATGTCTGTCTTATTTGACTTCGATTATGTTTCAATCAGGGCTATTTCTACTCAACAGGGTAATATTAGCTATATACCATGCATCATTGATTCAGTATCCCTTCTCATGCTATTAGCGTACATACTTGCATTTGCAAATAGTGTAGATCCATATGAGTCAGCTTTTAGCGGAGTTGTCTCATATGGGTGTACACTATTTGCCAATATTAGTCAGCTCTTAGCGGAGTTGTCTCATATGGGTGTACACTATTTGCCATTATTCCGTACTATTTGCTCATATGAGTCAGCTCTTAGGGGGATTATCTCATATGGGTCTGCACTATTTGCCGTTATTAGTCAGCTCTTAGTGGAGTTGTCTCATATGGATGTACACTATTTGCCACTATAATTCAATGCCTACAACTGACCACACATTGGAATAATTCAGTGGCTACAACTGACCACACATTGGACTAATTCAGTGGCTACAACTGACCACACATTGGAATAATTCAGTGGCTACAACTGACCACACATTGGACTAATTCAGCTATTCAATATTCATAACGGATGGGTTCATATTTAAATATTCAACATTTGAAGGTTTAATCGGTGTGTAATAAACGTTTCATGAACAAGAATCGTGTCATATAATAAAAGTGTAGTTTCAACTCAAATTCTGTTCTGGGGTAATTCTTATTTACTTCCGATCCGTTCAAGTTTTGAATCGAGTGTCAAGCAACTAGCATTCTGCTGAAAGGCCGAGCTACAAGTTGAAGATCAATACTGGGTCGTCACTGGGTTGTGCCGTAGAGCCCATTTCTGCTGTATGCACATGCCGCCAATCTGTATACATCGCGAATAACGATGCTGGGTCGTTCAGTCATGCTGATTTGGTTTTTTTTGTTTCTTTAAAAAAAATACAGTTTCGATAGAAGCACTTTTCCTGAATCTATAACTCTACAAGTTCAAATTCATTAACATTCTCTGTTATGGAAATTTATTTACGTAAGGGTTATGAAATGTATCACCACCGAATAAACAACGGGTTCAATATCAGCATCGGATCACTTGTTGTTCTGAGAGAGTCATCAGAACCTATCAAGATCAAACAGTTGATACTATTATCTAAAACGATGTTTGATATAACGACGTTGTACGAGGCAGCGCCCATTAATCATAACATACTCTCGCTTAAATTGAAAGTTTCAAACAAAATGAAAATGCCACGGTAACATATTTGATTAATCATACGAACCTTCAAAGGTCAAGAGACACTGAATATAAACCACTTTGCGTTTAACAAAACGCGCATCGCATGTTCATTGTCCCGGCCGTAAAATGCAAAGTGAGCAGACAAACAGACAAAAAATAGTCAACACTCAGTTATCAAGTTTAACAAACAGCAGATTTACCGCTTTATTGATATGAAAATTAATACATGTACTACGAAAAACACCGTTCGTGCATTAAGCGATTTTATTCCCCGTTCCACTCTGTCGCCTAGGTACACATTGAACAAAATGGTCACACTATGACAATATTTGCAAGTAGTTTGGATCCAGATGAAACACTGGATAGTTGAGATTTTATTAATCTCCAGCTGATAATAGTTTAGAAAGCAATCGGTTGAAACATTAATTTGAAAAACAAATGAATCAGAAGATCCTATTATAGCTCAGCAATCAGCATTGAATGCGTTAAAGGGCGAACTAGCACATGTAACCCTTTCCCTGTTGTGTATTTCATACAAATTTCAATACCTACTGCATATTCATGGACAAAATAGTTATAATGAAATATGAAAGTTGGGGAATTGAAGCCATTTTATAGGCTAAAGTAACATATCTATCACATTCCATTAGCAAACAAAGCAGACCCTGATCAGACGGATCCTCTAGGAACTCTAGGAACAACTACTGTTGTTATTGTTGTTGTTATCATTATTATGATTATTATAGCTACTACTACTACTACTACTACTACTACTACTACTACTACTACTACTACTACTACAACTACTACTACTACTACTACCACCACTACTACTTCTACTACCAATACTACTATTACTACTACTTCTACTACTACTACTGCTGATACTACTACTACTACACCACTACTACTACTACTACAACTACTACTGCTACTGCTACTGCTACTACTACTACTACCACTACTACTACTACTATTACTACTACTACTACACCACTACTGCTACTACTATTACTACTACTACTACTACTACTACACCACTACTACTACTACTACTTTGTAAATATAATGGATGGACGTTACGAACGGTTATATTTAGTAACGTTTGCAGCCCCACAACAGCCGGAACCTAACAGACATGGCTTTTGATCAGGATCTACAATACTTATACGGAGGATAATAATATGCGTCATCACATGAGCTTATGTGTGTTTCTGACACAACGAGCGATATGTGTCTACATTGTTTGAGCCACTACTATGCCTCTCGATAACGTTCGGTCTCAAACAGTGTGTACTAGGTTACAAATATTCACAAGTCGGTAAAACTTTTAACACAATAAATGTTCTTTGTCCCGATAAGAGATGTTTGAGATTCAGGCAAATTGGCAGTTTAAATCTGTGTCTTAAAATGATTTGCATGCTCTGCACGTGCCCACTGTGTCTCTGCACTATTATTAAATCCAAAATTAGTTTTTGATATTTTAAAATACATGCCCCCGGTCTTGCAATAAGGAGAGAAAACACCAATCAAAAAGTTCGAAAATCTGTTTAAACACGATGATAATATCCACCTGCCTAATTTGAAGAAATAACAAAAGGATCAATAAGCCGCTTGATCGAATTCAACTTAATTTACATATCAACCGAGGGATTCCGAAACGAGAGGTCAAGATCTATGTCAATAAATCACTAAGATCAACCATAAAAGTCTGAATAAGTTTAATTCCAAACAAGTAAGCTCGAGTGATGTGTAATTATCAGAATTAATTGATACTGTCCAAATGGTCCGTAATGACCGTTAGTGGACTGTATCTGGACACGAGACTGGTAACCTTTTGTAATCTTACTGGTCATTTTGGTGATCTATCGTCCAGCTCATGGCGTCCCGCGCATGTGCAGCACATTACGGACACACTGCACAGCAATTTGCCCTGCAATGTGCGAAATGGCGCTGCAATATATTGTATTAAATTGTATCAAACAGACACAAGACACGTAATGAATTCATAAATGACTCGCTTAACGTTTTATACAGAAAAAACTTTACCATGACCAATCAATAGCAGTCTAAATCTGATTGTAGAAACTTTAGAGCCTATTGCAGGTCGAATGTTATTTTGAGGGATCCTATATCAACAATAAGGATAGAGAAACCATTCAGAATGTTCCAGTTAAAATGAACACTTGATTATAATTCAAATAATACTAAACAACTTCACCGGGAACACTTAAATCTGTTAGCGCAAAATTCGCCTGCTTTAAGTTTTCCGATTGGTGTATATATGAATCAATTTTTTTCTAAAATGTAAGTAGCGTGTGAAACACTTTTGGTACTGATAAGACCGGTGTCTCATCGATTAAAAGCTGTTTGCAAAGGTAATCCCATACTCGCCTATTGCAGCAAGTGCAATAATACGCTTTACGGCGAAATCGCCAGTTATACCCTTAACCCTTTCCCATTTCTATGTGTATTCCCAATTTCAATACCTATTAAATAGTCATGGACAATATAGTTATAATGAAACATGAAAGGAGAATCATTTTAGCCATTTTAGAAAGTACAGAAAACAAACTATCACGTTCCATTAGCAAACAGAGCAGACCCTGATCAAATGGCTCCTATAGGAACCGTCTGATCTGGGTCTACTCTGTTTCCAAATGCGCGAAAAGGCGTTTATATGAAGGAAAGTGTTGAAATGAACCATTACTCGTTGTGTATTAGCCAGACACCTACCCATATCCATGTGTAACTCTTTACTCCAAGAATATTCATGTAAGAAATAATGACATTATGAATACTAATTAAATACTAACACTTTATTATAAAAGCAAATGGATACGTGGCAATTTAGCCGAAATACACCCTTATTTAGATAGAAGACATGCCCTATCGTTCAGATAGAAGAAAGACTAGACGTTCAGATAGAAGAAGTGCCATCTCATTCAGATAGAAGAAATGCCCTACATTTGGATAAAAGAAATACTTCATTATGTTAGAAGAAAGGCCCTTCATTAAGATAGATGGAAGGTCCTTCATTAAGATAGAAGAAAGGCCCTACATTAAGATAGACGAAATGCTCCTCATTCAGATACAAGACATGCCCTACATTCAGATAGAAGACATGCCCTACATTCAGATAGAAGAAATGTTGTCCATTCATATAGAAAAAAGGTCCTACATTCTTCAGATAGAAGAAATGCTCCTCACTCAGATAGAAGAAAGGCTCCTCATTCAGATGGGTCGTCTAGATAACTTTATGGAAGATAGAAGAAATGCCCGTCATTCAGATAGAAGAAGGACCCCTCATTCAGATGGAAGAAAGGCCCCTACATACAGATAGTAGAAATGCTCCTCATTCTACTAAAAGAAACGCTCCTGATTCAGATAGAAGAAAAGCCCTACATTCAGATAGAAGAAAGGCTCTTCATTCAGATATAAGAAATACACTACATTTAGATAGAAGAAATGTCCGACATTCAGATAGAACAAAGGCCCGTCATTCAGAAAGAACAAAGGTCATACATTCAGGAATAAGAGAGCCCCTCGTTTAAATAGAAGAAAGCCCCTTCATTCAGATTGCAGAAATGTAGCATCGAGTGATTTGAGGTTTCACCTGATTCCAAACTGCTTGCAATTGTGAATTATACCTATATAAGACATAGTGTGTCACAGGTTAATTAAATTTAGCATTCACATGTTTAGAATAGCGTCACTGTAGTTATAATTCTAAACAGTATACCAATCAATTTGAAATATTTATCTACCGGAAATTTCACAAAACAAATTTGCAATCATTAGTATCAACAGAGCTTGCATATCAACTTCTAGTTATCACACGCACATAAAAACAAAACATAATTTGCGCAATAGAAATAATTCAATAACGAACACATGGATGGCGATAAATGCTACAATTAATGCTCTGCAACACCTCTGTTGCCGTCATAAGCCAAACCCTACATGCCATTTTGCAAACAGTTTGGATGCATATGAGATGCCTAGTTAGGCGGTGTCACATCAGGATCTAGGCTGTTTGACACTCTTATTATGCTTTTGAAAAGAAATTGAAGATAGTTCCAAGATGCCACCTGGAGCAGACGATAATCTTGGCAGACGAACTTTATTTGACGGCGAAAAGGTTAAAACCTTTAACAGAGTTGTATATAAGAGAAGTACTAGTTTATCCAACTGTTTTATATCTAAATCATTCCCTGTCTTGTTAACACGTGTACACATAAGAATCATCATAGAGGTGCGATTCTGATAAGTGCTAACAAGATATTATTTGGCAGAGAAATAAATTTATAGAATACCTAGATACTAGATAGTACTCATCTAGAGCGCTGCTTGAATGCAGCCTAATTAAATATTTATATTATGTGCTAAAATGATTTGAGCAATCAACGAGATGACAAACGATGGCCTTTATACAAGAACAATAAGGGAATGATTCTCGAAACATTGTCAGTGCTTATTGTTTGAATGTCACGTAACAACGAGTCCTGGTGATACTTTTGCCAGGTATGGTATATTGTTGCTACAAACTGAATGGAAACAATCAACGAGTTTTACATGACGAAATGTTAAATGTAAGATACAACGGCAAACACTTGACAATTTGCTGCAGTACGAGTTATAATAACGAAGCTGTTGCAAATATAACTGTAAAGAAACACTGAACCCTTCCCCTCGTGAATATTCATGTAAGAATTTAGTACTACATGCATATTCATGGATTCGTGCTTTACAATTACACATTAATTAGGAACGCCCTGGCTTTGTTAGACATCGTGAAGTATTGACAGAGACCGGGCGTTAAACAAAACAAACTGACTTTAACTGTGCACAGTTCGACAGGAAAATAAAAAATAAAAATATTGATTGAGTGAGATTTTAAAGTTATTGAGAAAAAATGGAATGGGCAATTGCAGATGGCTATGATGGTTACAAAATATTGATATTTACTAAATAGATATTGAGTTGTACTAACATTACACGTGTCAAAAGTCCTCACATGATTAAGCCTACTTTCCTGTTGTTGATTGCAAATAGATCTACTCCAGTTATTAATGTTCATCCCTCTGTAAAAATGATTGTACTAAGAGCCCGAGTTACCCCGGGTCTGATCCTTGTCCAAGCTGCAAATGGTCGCGATTACCAGGATAGGGGTTAAATAGAGTGTCTTATCTAGTATACGCTTCATTTAGATGTTGACTAAATGTACATAATATGGACTATAACGAGTGCCATATTATTTTTCAACGAGGTTGATATAAGATCGACAAAAACTAAACTAAACGGGGTGTTAATCATTTACTCCTTAAACACTGTTTTTAACGCCTTTGCAAACAGAGTAGACAAATATCAGAGGACTCTCGTATGAGCATTCCGACTAGGATCTGCTCTGTTTACTTATGAAATCGTATACATCTGATTCTATAGTTTTTGCCATGGCTAAAACTTATCGTGTTCATTTGGCATTATAAAAAAAACAACTTTATATCCATGATTTCATTATTTCTATAAAGGAAAAGCATCTAAAATGCGATACATACGTTATCGTATGTATTCAAACATCATGTTTGTAATACAAACATGTCGTATAAAACTGATACATTTTGTTACAGTATCAAGCGGCAACCATTCCCTCATTGTATATCTAGTTTTCCAAGGAAAAGCAGATATGCACGTTAGTATGTCTGCTAACATTATGGTCATCTCTAGCGATTACTTACTTCTGATACAACACGCATTTGAGAAATAATTGGGAGAGTGCCAAACAGTTTTAATCCTGATGATACGTCACTATTGAATCCAGACAACCATAAATGGCAATCAGGGTCTGAGGTTATAAAACTTCTGAGTATTGAGAATGATCTCAGACTCAAGCAAAAGGTTTTATAATCTCGGAGCCAGGACACGCAGTAATGTTTAACAATGTCTACTATTAAATATAAATTTTGAAAACTCTTAATTAGAAATTCTTTGTCAAAGTCCTATTCAATTGGCATCATCAGACAAGTTCGTTTGAATATTTTATATATTGTGCACTTTTTTGCATCGTCACACTTGCTCTGTTATTCATTATACGAGACCAGCAAAGTGTTTGTTTCCAGACAATAAAGTAAAATTGTCTATTAATATTAACTAATTTTAGATGAGTGTGATTAGGTTTAACATATGTATTAACTAGCAGAGTGTATCTGTTTACAAATTCCCCTGACAGTAATGCTAATGGGCAATAAAACCTGTATTTACCCTTACCCCGCAGTGAATAAAAATAATGTCTCCTCAGATTTGGATCTCTTGCAATATTGACTACTTCCCATTCGATAAAGATTAAAAGTGTCAAACAGCTTGGATCCTGATGAGAGGGTCTCATCTGGATCCAAACAGTATGCAAATGCAAGTCTGGTAGCGAAAAGAGGGATAAGGACTAATTTCACACCAACAATATCAAAAAGATTACTAGTGACATGGCAATGAACATTTTGTTTATACCAATAAAACATATGTTCTATTCTGTTCTATTCCAATCTATATTTGGTGTGGGGTACCATTTAATTCAATATATCCCTCTATAATTCTGCTTGTAGATTTCCTGGCGTCAGATTCAACACGTTTCTAATGACGCAAACTAAATATTTTTCATTGGTTTAAATTAGTTGGTTAAGGTTACTTACGGTACGAATAATGCATTTCATGAAAATAATTTTACACAACACGAGAAAAAAAGTAAACACCAAAATATAACCAATAGAGCGCTATGTTATAAAAGTTTAAGCACATTACTTTTGTCCTGCATTAAGCAACCGCCTGGTTTTAAAGACACTGGCGTCTATTTATAAAAAAAAGTCTATATAAAGGGATTCTACTGTATTTCCCTTTTTGAAGTAGCACTAACAGAAATAGCTCCCCTAAAAATGCATTGGCTGACAGATGGTCAGTTTAGCATCAAGGATAGCCATTAGGAACAGATCGCATTGATTTCCCACCAAATTGTGGATTTATAACAAAGAACCAATAAAGCCCTCATATACCACTATCTGGCGAATAAAAAGCCTAGGAAATCATATTACCGAAAGTCTGATCGAGTCGTTATGGACTGTGCCTATCAACTATTGGTCAGCATTTGGCTGGAGACCTCTGACCCCAAACACGTGTGCCCTATGACCTCAGCTGGGATTTGAACAAAACTTGACCTCTTCTTGAGCCGGACTGACCCACGGTTACCCTTTGGTCAGTTGTGGTCGAAATGGTCAGTACAAATCATAACGAGTGAAAAATGTAATAAATCTTTACAATACATATTAAAACAGTTTGATCATGATGGTGGTTGTGGTGGAAGGAGCACGTCAGTCATCCGTTATGCTTGAACACAAATAAAAACACCACCACAATAAAGTATTGTCAAATCTAAAGCGAACTTAATATATACAATATTATACTTCAGTGAGTAGTGGCAGAACTAAACTCATTCATTACAACAGAAATTAAAGTAGTAGTGCTTAAGATTGAATTGACAGAAGCAGCATAACAACTACTACTACTACTACTACTAGTAGTAGTAGTAGTAGTAGAGTAGTAGTAGTAGTAGTAGTAATATAGTAGTAGTATAGTAGTAGTAGTAGTAGTAGCAGTAGTAATACAGTAGTAGTAGTAGTAGATATAGTAGTAGTAAGAAAATAAAAATACCCAAAATGACAACAAACCATACATCAACAGCCATATAAAGATAATTAATGGAAATATTTCAGTGTCAATGTCATATCAGAATAAAACAAAATCCTAAAACGGGTGTGTTTCTTTGATAACACATTTCATCAAGTATCTCTAATATAATGATTCATGCTTTTCACTGCTGTGTTAAAGGCATTTTATCAATAAAATGATCAGCTTAATATGTTTCATTTTAAATTGATTTGAAATCTTCTTTCCTTGATGCCCATTCAATCTCGATTATATTTCTCAGTCTCACAATAGATAGACACCGTGCTCACGCCTACTTTAACAAATTGTGGCATGCGGTATTTATAACACACAGGTAGCCCTATTCTAGTCGGACATATCCGATACCATTTAATAGATATCACAACATTCTGACTTCTGCATTCTGACCCGGGTCATTCAGTCAAAGGCCAGAGAGGGTCATGACACTAGGTTATAAAAACATATGTTAAAAGGCATGGTCTCCTATAGGTAGTATTATCCCGTCAATGTAAAACGCATGATCCGGGTCAGCAGAGCGCTTTGCTCATCTGACTCAACCAGACGGTCATAAAACATGAGAGGGGAGCGAAACATGATGTATTAGCAATAAAAATGTGAACTGGGGTGGATTGCGAAGTGAGTTCTTGATGGACGCCCCCTCACCCCACCCCAATGTATTGTACCGATAAGATAAATACACATTTATAATAAAGAATCAAAACATGCACAGGTCATTGAGCACACTGACAAAGGATGTCTCTAAAATAGCGTTAGTCCATTAGTGACCGGTGTCCCTCACAACGACATAGGCAAACAGTGTAAACCGAGATGGTAGGGCCCCTGAAGGAAGCCTCTAATCAGGATATGCCCTTTTTCTGTACCCATCAATACCAAGAAGGAAGCCTCTAATCAGGATATGCCCTGTTTGCTGTACCCATCAATACCAATGGCTTATTCAAGCAAATAGATTGTTTGTTGTGCCCCTCATTGACTCCTCATGAAAGACAAGATGAGTTTACAAGTACGATCTGGACGGATTTACTTAAATGGTATGGGTGTAAATGGCTCAATTAATAAAAGTGGTGGAAGTTATTTTCCTGATATTTCATATACATGTATACCCAAACAAACCCAAACAAAGACATTAAGATTTTCAGCATTAATAGTTAGATATGTCTTCATTCTCAGTGTTGTTATACCTTCTGATCCTTCGAGATCATGAATTTCAGTGCTTCTTGTTCTGAAAATTGAATACCGCTTATACCGCTTAAGCCGGTGCTAGGGGGCGTGAGCAGTGTTGCACTTTCAATTACTGCTCATGAACAGACTCAATAAAACCAAGTCTGCAATTTTCTCTTTTTGTGTTGCAATTTTTGCTTTCGGGGGATCACCACCCTTCAGAATTCACTATAAACCAGTTGTTAAATGATTTACGAATGAAGTATAAATGTATTACTGAGAAATATACATGTGTATCTCGTTGAAGGGATTTCAAATTGATAATGGCCATCACTGTTCCTAAAACTATATAAGAACATAACAAAAAATTCAGTTTCACCACAAAGGTTCCTTGAAACAGCAACCATTTCAGTCAGATGGCCCTAGCTATACAATAACTCTTTCAGTATCACACTGTGCCCCTTATCCCCTTTCATGTTAAATATTCATGTAAGAAATAATGACATCATGAGTATTTATTAGCTGATTTTTTATAATTACATAAGCACATAGATATCGAATATCTAATCTGAACATTGTTCACAGCTTATTGCAGGTCTAAAGTAATGCTGAAAACTGCTGTAGTTCTTTTTAGACATTGTAGTATTAATTTTATAACAACTCTGTACTGTATATTATCCAATTCGAGATATCAAAGTTCAACTATATATCTAAATGAAATTCCAAAGAGTATATGTAGGCTTGACACTTTGAACGTAGATTTACTGGCTACCTCATCAAGATCCAAATTGCCTGACGTACAGTAACAGTATATCTCTGTTACCCGTTACTCCGTCAATTTTCATGTAAGTGACATTATGGCTATAAATTAGTGGCATTTTCATATTGAAATTTGAACACTGGAAATTTTCACCATGGCAGAAACTTTTGCATCAGATCTATATTATTTCATAAGTAAACAGAGCAGATCCAGCAGGGGCTATCTAATTTGAGTCTACTCCAGGTGTACTCTGTTTGCAAAGGTGTATCTAAGAAGTAAACCGTTAAATCTGGGTCTTAAATCATCATACTCTAGCATCTGATTGGCTCAGTTTTGACTTGTGTCAAATTCTGGCCAATCAGATGATTCAGTCTGAGGCTCAAAAAATGTTTTAAAAGCAAAGGGTGGAAGCGCTTGACTCTCCAGGTGTTGACTTTCAGGGATCGTGAACAACAAAAATGATTGTTATATAATTCTATTTGACTTTGACTTTCAGGGATCATGAAATACAAAATATATACATGTATATGTTTTTTTTACTTTAGTCTTCTTGTATCATGAAAATTGTTGAGTTGCTCAGAAGAACAATAAACAAATAAAGTATGTTTCAAACTGACTTTGGGTACCATATGACCTTTTTTGTAATCCACTCCCCAGACTCTACAAAATAGAATATATAAATTTAGATCATTCATAAACTGCTCTTGTTAGTCTGCATGACATGTCAGTGTTTTGTCCACCATAACCATAAACTGTAAAAATAAACCCAGAACAAAACTACAATAACTTAGCTGCAATGAATCAGAGACTTTAGAAAATAAATCTATATTAACTCTTTACTCCATTAATACAACTTTGCAAACTTAAACAGAAGCCTTCCAATCAGGGTCTGCTGTTTGACTCCATGAATATTCATGTAAGAAAACATGACATTATGGCTAGTAATTAGTTTAATATTTATATTGACACATGAGCACAGGAAGTTTTGTTCATGGCAGAAACTGAAGAATCATATCTTTATTATTTCAAAAGCAAACAGAGCAGACCTTGATCAGACAACTCCTACAGAAGCCGTCTGATATGGGTCTACTCTGTTTGCAAAGGCATCGAAAGGCGTATTTATAGATTAACGGCTTAAGAAATTACAATCATACTGTCATTATTTCCTTTATGAATATTCATGGAGTAAAGTATTAACAAATATTTCTATGGTTATTGGGTAAACCATATAGTCATTTAAATTGCCTCTCAAGGGCATTATTCTGAATACAAGAATGTTTACAAGTCTCCATGAATATTTATATGTTAGCCCTACTTTTTCATGCCTTTGCAAACAGAGCAGATTTTGTTCAGATGGTTCCTGTATATGAGTCTTCTGATCAGGGTATGCTGTCTTCTTAGGGAACTATAATATATCTGTGTCAACAGTTTCTACAAATATTATTCAGCTAATATATAGTCACTATTTTTCACATGGAAATTCAACAGGGAAGGGATACGCACCACCACTCTTTGAAAAGGTATTTTCTCAGGCATTGTCTTGGATCAAAGTTTCAAACACTATCAATGGATGATAGGGGAAAACTATGAGCAATCAGATAATGAAAGCAAAAAGTGCAGGCCCTACTTATACAGCTTCTGCGGTTCATAAAAGGTGTTAAACAAATGGAGTTAAAACACACCTGAACTGGTCTTCAAAAATGGCGAGTGAAATGACTTTGGCATTGTCCTCCTAATTTTATACCAAATCACACAATTTGACAAATGCTCAGATATAATGTCGATGTCAATCCATGACTGATACAATTTTATGTTGCTGATCAGTTGATGCGACACACAAAAGCAACATGCAATCATGCTTTGTTTCATAAATTCTGCTTACATGAATAAGTGCTACTTATTGACAGGATTTGGGGGTCTAAATAATTATACTGGTCTGCTATTAATTTCAGAAGAACTGAAGGACTCGGGCCATACTATTGACAGGACTAATTAAAGTTTTCTTTTGATTTCTTTGTTTCCTTTTGATTCTACAAAATATCTCCTATGGTCTGCGTACAGGCATTTTGGCGTCATTAGTTGATATCCCGTCTCTAACAGTGAGAATGGGTTTCTTGCTGCTGGTCGACCATCAATGAAGTTCTAACAAACCTGAAAAGAAAGAAATAACAAAGGAAATAAGCATATAAAGAAATCCCAATTCAGTATTAGTGTTCTATTTTACAACAAATATCTCTATAGAGTGCATGTCATGAGTTCTTTCCGGGCTTCCCTCATATATACAACTATTCAAGCATTTTCTCCTATAGGAGCCATCTGATCATGGTCTGCTCTGTTTGCTTTTGACATGATATAGATCTGATTCTATAGTTTTAACAAAGCAAAAACATCCATTGAACAAATTAAATTATAAAAAATCAGCTAATAAATAATCATGATATCATAATTTCTTATATGAATATTGAACATTATTACCAGTCAGAGTAAATCCTTGGAATTTGATTGGTCAGTTTGCCAAAAACTGCCGGGGTGTACAGTACCGTATTCAGCGGCTTCCACGGAGAATACAGAATTATTCAAATTTGACGCGTGACGTCATGGATTTGTTTCTATTTTTAGCGTCGATTCGAAATTTCATATCGTCCTTACTCCAATAATTCTGGATGGATTACGACCAAATAATCGATAATAAACGTAAAAAACTGTACCTCATACGTTCCCCAATTTAACACTATCAACTTATCAGTACAACGTGTTACCGTTAATGTTTACAAGTGAAGTTTCAATTCCTCTTTAGAACTTGCTCTGAGACGACGTCATATTTGCTCTGTGATGACGTCATGTTTTCTTTGTCAAGTCGTCATACAATTAGAGATCTAATGTCAGCAAAATAAGAGTTGTTCGTTTCTTAATTAGGTAAATCGGATCACTGACTGGTAATAAATTCGTTACACGGTAATTTGGCAGGGTGTACGGGCTGGTATGACCGGGTTAGACCACGTATTTCCTTCGGCTAACGCCTCAGGAAATACGGGATCTAACCCGGTCATACCAGCCCGTACACCCTGCCAAATAACCGTGTAACTAATAATATTGCCCCAGAGTGGGACCAATACAATATAGGAAGAAGAACAGGGAAACCATTAATCCTTTGCTCCATAAAATGGCTTTCGACGCCATTGCAAACTGTGCATGGCCAGGTCAAATGACTCCTATAGGAGCCGTCTGATCAGGGTCTACTCTGCAAACAGCATGTGGATATAATATAGACCTGATTCTCTAGTTTCTGCTTTGGCAAAAGATTCATGTGTTAATATGCCAATTTAAAAATTAATCTAAATATTATTGATGAATAAATTGATGCAATAATTTCTTTCACGAATATCCATGGGGTAAATGGTTAAGGACACTTTGCTCGGAGCACAAACTTTAATCTGTGAACAATAATCCATTTCACCAATAGTATATAAAGCCATTTGCTATAGAAAGTCAAGTACTATTAGGTTATATGAATTAATTACACCATATCTAATCGGTATTAACAAGTAGTGATTGTTGACCTAGGGCTGTGGTGGTGGTTAATTACACCATATCTAATCGGTATTAACAAGTAGTGATTGTTGACCTAGGGCTGTGGTGGTGGTTAATTACACCATATCTAATCGGTATTAACAACTAGTGAGTGTTGACCTAGGGCTGTGGTGGTGGTTAATTACACCATATCTAATCGGTATTAACAACTAGTGAGTGTTGACCTAGGGCTGTGGTGGTGGTTAATTACACCATATCTAATCGGTATTAACAAGTAGTAATTGTTGACCTAGGGCTGTGGTGGTGGTTAATTACACCATATCTAATCGGTATTAACAACTAGTGATTGTTGACCTAGGGCTGTGGTGGTGGTTAATTACACCATATCTAATCGGTATTAACAAGTAGTGATTGTTGACCTAGAGCTGTGGTGGTGGTTAATTACACCATATCTAATCGGTATTAACAACTAGTGATTGTTGACCTAGGGCTGTGGTGGTGGTTAATTACACCATATCTAATCGGTATTAACAAGTAGTGATTGTTGACCTAGGGCTGTGGTGGTGGTTAATTACACCATATCTAATCGGTATTAACAACTAGTGATTGTTGACCTAGGGCTGTGGTGGTGGTTAATTACACCATATCTAATCGGTATTAACAACTAGTGATTGTTGACCTAGGGCTGTGGTGGTGGTTAATTACACCATATCTAATCGGTATTAACAAGTAGTGATTGTTGACCTAGGGCTGTGGCGATTGTTGACCTCGGGCTGTGGCGATTGTTGACCTCGGGCTGTGGTGGTGGTGCGTAGATTTGCATATATTTTCTTTATTAACAAGTGGCGATTGTTGACCTCGTGCTGTGGTGGTGTTGCGTAGATTTGCATATATTTCTATAAAATACAAATGATAATATTAAAACATACATGACACTGTTTTTCGTGTGGATCAAAGATTTTAACCACAGTAGGCAAAATTCCCGTGACGCTGGAATGCAGTGGAAACTGAATGGTATGGCACTCATTCAGATCAGTTTGGACCTCGCATGATTCACTTTTCTAATCTTATCGCATCCCGGCACAACCTCTTTTCTGACTACCATTACAGTTCACAATAACATACTACATTCCACCACTAATCGAATCAAGTGTTAGGCGAAAATTTCAGTCACTTTTACTTCTTCCGTAATAACGTTTCTATATCAGGGGTGATAATCCATACGCTTATATAATCTAAACGATGTACATAATAGAATCAGCCGTCATGGTCTTATCCCCGGATCTCTTTTAAAGCAGCGATTTCTTTCGGATAGTCATAGTAGTCAACAAACGTTATTTCAGCTCCGTGTCCCTGGTCTTTTTAGAAACTGTAATTTTAGTTGATTTTCCATCGAAGGATTTTCACTAAACCTTAGTGAAACGGCTGCCATAGTAGAGTACTGCCAAAATACGAAAGTTGTCAATTCCGCAACATCATAGTCATTTTCTCGGTTGTTATTGTTGATGATCTTTCCGTTGCGGTATTAAATTTTTTATTAGCCGCGACCTTAGAAGAAATAATTTTCTAATATTTTCATTTACAAAATACAAACAAGTATATAGTGAACAAAGATATGTCGACCTGTTTCCAACTATATAGAATTGTATTATTCCATACATACTGTTTTTACACTTTTATATAAACCACAAATTAGAATTAAACCATATTCTCACAATTCTTGATAAATCAGCCCTTCTACCAGTGAAATTCTATCGAAAGCATTCCATAGAGACGCGACCTTCTGGTCGTGCCAATAATGCCTTCAATCTTAGGTTATGTCTTTGTTTCCTCATTAATCTACCTGATAGTCGTTACTGTGAGAATGAGAACGAAATATTTGAAAACGTAAACTTCAGATTTGAACATAATGAAAAGAAATTGGTTAAATAAACTGTGTTCAATAAATGTCTGGTGTTCCCATTTATGCCTCGAGCATATAAAATTCACATGACAATATCAGTTTTGGTTTAGAAATGCCAAGCGGTTACAGGGAAACAGTGCAGACCCGGGCCAGGCGGCTTTTAAAGGACCAGTGTCCATGTTTTGTTTCTACATTCAGATCCAGTCCTAAACGTTAGAGCCAGCATTGACATGGGCAGTAGAACCTGTCTTAAGCGACCATGAAAAAGAGGTCATATTATGGGTCTATAAGACAGGTGGTAGCTGAATGCAGATCAAAAGTAATACAGAAAGCTCTGCATTTAGCAACCACCTGCTTTTAAGATTTATGCGTCATATCAGTTCACAGTCGCTTAAGACAGGTTCTACTGTGTTACAACTTACAAGACATTTGAAATTATTTAGAATGTGCATATGAGCGAATGAGCGAAACGAGTGAGAAGATTAACCCTAATACGGCACATGCATCGACTGGCATTTGCAAACAGTGTATGACCAGATTAGATAGTTCCTAGAGGAGCCATCTGATCAGGGCATGCGCTGTTTGTCGTTAAAATTGTCTAGCAATATTTGAAAGTCTTTATCTGAGTGGACTCTATAGGTGAACACTGATGGGCTATTTCACTCTGAAAAATAAGCGCAGAAAGAGTTACGTTAATAGCACTGTGTGGAATCCCGAGGTTGACATCCGCAGGAACGGATGAGGAAAGTATTATAGTTATCTATGTAAGACAATCATGGAGCCACAATCTATAACTTTAAACAGACGTGTTTTCACGCATTCGCAAACACAGACTACCCAGGTCAGACGGCTCCTTTAGGACTCGTCTAATCATAGTCTCTTCTTCTCGCCTAAGGATTTATATATACAAAGGTGTATATCTGACTAGATACCGGTACCATTTCTGCTATGCCCAAAACATTTCATGTTCATATGCCTTTAAAAAGTCATCTAATATACTAATGGTGTGCTTATGTCGTACATTGTACACCTGTTGAATATGCATCAGGTACAAGATAAAGCAGCACTGATCACTTGGAGCTTGTAGCTTCAAATCATCCGGTCTCTATTACTTTGACACATCATAACAGAAGGCATGTGGGGTTTATTGACCACTTAGCGAATGCATGTTGTATATTATCTGTCAAACCAGCGTGGACTCCTGCATGGCATATCATCTCAAATTAACCATATCTCTCCCTGCCTGGTCTATATGACAATAAATATCCAAGAAAATGCCAAGGCGTGCGGACAATGAGAGAGGAGAGTTCGAGAGACATGAGATTGTTAAACATTTGTTTCATAGTTATGTCTTTTGACGCCCTTGCAAACAGAGAATAACCAGATCACCGGCCCCTGTAGGAACTGTCTGATTAGGGTCTGTTTTGTTTGCATATGGAATAACATATGTTTGATTCTACATTTTCTGTCACATTCAAATAGTCTGTGCTCATATACCATTATACAAATTCAACTAATAATTACTCATGACATCTTTATTTGTTACATGAATATTTATGAGGTAAATGGTTAAAAGTCTCACCTATAATAAACTGTCAATTAGTGTATACAGAGTACTTACACCTATAATAAACTGTCAATTAGTGTATACAGAGTACTTACACCTATAATAAACTGTCAATTAGTGTATACAGAGTACTTACACCTATAATAAACTGTCAATTAGTGTATACAGAGTACTTACACCTATAATAAACTGTCAATTAGTGTATACAGAGTACTTACACCTATAATAAACTGTCAATTAGTGTATACAGAGTACTTACACCTATAATAAACTGTCAATTAGTGTATACAGAGTACTTACGTAGGTTGTAGCTAACTTCAGGGCGGATCTCATACAGAGTACTTACGTAGGTTGTAGCTAACTTCAGGACGGGTCTCATACAGAGTACTTACGTAGGTTGTAGCTAACTTCAGGACGGGTCTCATACAGAGTACTTACGTAGGTTGTAGCTAACTTCATGGCGGATCTCATACAAAAAGCTCCTATTGTAGTTTTCGTTCTATATTTAGCAGACACGTGGGCTATTAAAGGCATGTTTATTCCCCAATCAAATGCAGGTGACAAAATTCTTAGTACAAAACAAAAATGAATTGTTAAGTGTTCTTTATTCATATTTTGTGTTGTGTCATTTTAGTTCAGGTAAATATTTCAAATGTTCAGTTTTCAATCTAATTGCTTGATTTAGTTTAACAATGTATTGTACATGCTTAACTCTTTTCGCTTCCAATGTCGCATCTGTGATAACCTATGCAAACAGTTTGGATCCAGATGAGACGTCGAGTTACTTGGCGTCTCATCAGGATCCAAACTGTTTGTTACTGTCACAATCGTTTTTAAATCAAAATGAAGAAAATCACAAAACAAATTGTAGCAGACGAAAAAGTTTGCAGACGACACAATTTGGCATCGAAAGCAGCCCAATCTTTGATGGAAATTCAAAATGACAATGATTTATTGCGAGACTACACTCCAGATTTACACTCCAGAAAAATGCAGCTGCAATACTTTTCACTGTGCTCACTTAGCCTCACTAATGCCCAAGACATATTTGATGTGTTGTTAACATTATGCAGGTAATTTGCAGGCCATTTGCTGTCCAGCATAATGTGCTCCAAATACTTCCGCACTCTGAACAATTAATGCCTGCAAATATTGTAGTCTGCTGCAAAAGATTTTTCTTCCATATCTTTTCATAAAACAAATGTCATAGTGAAAATCAGTTTGGACCCTGATGAGATGTCAAGTTACTCGGCGTCTCATCTGGATCCAGACTGATTGCAAAGGTTATTACAAATGCCAAAAACTAAAGCAATAGCAACTGGAACAAAACTCATTCAGTTTATGAGCATTGGTTAGAACATTGTATGTCCTTGCATACTCAAAATTACTAAATAATAACATTGCTCTCTGTTTTATCTTCTATCCTGCTTAAACGTGTTTTACGCAGCCATTTAACGATTGTGTAAAACCTCGCTTGCCCTATGATTTGATAGAGATGCATTTTATGCATTTGTAGACCCAGACAGACACCAAGTGTAGACCCAGACAGACACCAAGTGTAGACCCAGACAGACACCAAGTGTAGACCCAGACAGACACCAAGTGTAGACCCAGACAGACACCAAGCGTTGTCTAATCCGACTCTGCTCTGTTTGATATGGAATAATATCAATCTTAGTTTACAGTTCCTGACCTGCTACAATAGCTCTCTTGTTTTATGTCGTTATGCAGCTCCAGTTCAGTGATATTCATACAGTCATTAGTTCTGCCCTGAATATTCACCAGCTAAACGGTTAAGTATTACTAAACTCTTCTGTGCTACCATTTGTATGGGTAAATGTGTTTCCTCTATTAATCTATAACGGAATGAATATATATAGCAATGGAATTAATTAAAAAAGAAACTTGTAATTTTGAGATTGAACTACGTTGAAAATATGATTTGTTTGAAATTTTAGTACTGTTTCTGGGAAGCAATGAGTGTAGCAAACAATATAAACAGTATAAACAATATAAACAGTATTCATAAATAATATTCATTAGCCATACGCATCGTCCGTGAACTGAAAAAAAATGTCTGCTCTTTATTCACGTTCGATTGGAAGTATGAACAAACATGAAGCAGGTAGGGTTCTGCAGAGAGGCCGAGTTACTCTCATCTGGATCCAACCTGTTTACAAATAACAGGTCTAGAATAGCAAGCGAAAGGTTAAAAGTCATTTTCCATCAGTCCTTGGTCGAGTCCAACAGGGCGGGATTCCTTCAAGTGAAGCTGCTATTGGTCAGTTAGCAATGAAATACATCAAGTGGAAGCCCTGTCGCTGTATCGCTGCGCGAACCAAGGCGCTGGGCATTAATTATCAAATTACCGTGTCATATTTGCGGGGTCCGCGTTGTTTCTGACCACTTCCGACAGTGGTCATCAATAAGTGACCATATAAACTCGATAAGCCGAGGATAAAGTCAGAAGAATTAATCCACAACTGAGAGACATGTAAAGTACTGATGATTACAGGGTAGGATGTCAGACATTGTCCCAAGTGGGAGGGATCGCCATGGTATGGCCACCAGCGATCTGTGAGAACATATCCAAAGTATTAATTTTAAAAGTTGCTAATTCATACATTATCAAACTAGAAATGAAATTTCCCATGTCGTATACTTTCTTGACACTCAATTCTTATGCAGATAAAGAACATTTGAATACGTATCTTTGCTCAAAGCTAATCGCTACCACCAAGCTAGTGTCCCGTTCTTTGCTGCCCTCATATAATCAAATGTTAATGGCGTTTAAGTACCAAAAGAGAACATAGTTATGTCACTTCCAAACATGTGTTCATACTAAGCCATATTCCTGTTATTGACACGCCTTTCTACCCTTTGCAAACATAGTAGACACAAACCAGACACCTCATGTAGGACACCGAGTTTCTAAGCGACTCATCAGGATCAAAACTATTTGACACACTAATTATATCTTTAAAGTTTCCAATTTCATACCCGAAGCAGTCGATAATCTTAGCAGACGAAATGTATTTGACGGCGAAATTGTTAAGATGTTATTGTAAACTTAATACATGTATGTATCACACAATTCTAATAGATTAGATTTGATTCATTATGAAAAATATCCAGTGTTCACCATGCCTTTATAAAACTATAAGACGGTACTTATTGGTAATATACATGTATATTGATAGTATACAGTCGTTAATTTAGTATGCATATTTATGGTGTAAAATGTTGTTTTACGAAGGTAATGACTAAGACCGGCATTGTTGTGACGGTATGTTTCTCAACCTGTTTTATATTTTTCTCTGCGTTTGTATGAATGCAAGATAATATACGTATATTTTTAATTCATCTCGGCATACGGAAACAATCGCAAGCACTCCGCTCCGAAATAGCATCTACAACCATCGGAACAACACAGGTCGTGAGCTCTGTGCTCGCTCACGCGCCAGAAAAACGGTGGGTCAATTTACTCAGGACCGCAGTAAATCTGTTAGCGCCGTGCGCTGTTTGTATATATTTTTCTCCTTCAACCTTTTGCTAACTGCAAATGATGTCTGCGGTACAAATTATTGTCTGATGTTTTTCGGAAATTCCAAACAAATTCTATGCGTTATAAGGACTGCTAAGAGATTGCTATCATACTAAATAACATGTTACTCTGCGTTTGATCTTGATCCAAGCTGTTTGGTGGCAGCACGCGACTTTTATATGTTTTGCAAAGGGCAATTTCTCTTATATTTTGATGTGAGATAGGATCTGTTGATATGACCCAGATGAGCTGATGTCAAGCACAGTTTACAAAGGTCAACAAAGGCGTTGATATGTCGTTTCCCTTATCCTGCTAACCGCCACCTCACTCACATTTACAAATATCTCGAGTCCAGACGGGATGCAAGGTAATTCGGCGTCTCATCAGGATCCAAGCTGTTTGTCAATAGTTTTTCAAAAGTCTGATGGAATTGGACGCTAATCAAATTTGCATCAGATCCAAAGTTGGGCAGACATTAGTTTATAACAGCGGGATATAGAGTACGTATACATCGGGAGCACGTATGTTATATCAATTAATCTTTACAAAACAGTTTTTTTTTATAAAGATACATTTTATATTAATGATTTGCTGTGTTTGATTGATAATACAATATATTAATTTAATCTACCCTTTGATACCATTAAATTAGTTATAGTAAGTGGTGTGGTGTTGGTGGGATAATTACAAAAATTGTTAATAGATCTTGATGGGACAAGATACAACATACATGTACACATTTTATTGCGATACGGACTCAGGCCAATACTTACATACAATAGCATGCATATCAAATGTATTTTAATGCTATTTCCAAACAAATCTGCTAAATATTGTTATTGGGCCAAAAGGAATGCGTACACGTTTGTACATGTATTGTTTTAGTATAATATACTCGAGTAATTTTCACATCACAAAATGGATAACATTGAAATTAGACCCGATAAATGAGGAAAATTATGGTCGACTTGTTAAACATATTATTAATATAATAAGCATTGCTTACGCAGTATCAGAGACTGAAACAAGTGAGCGTTGTCTTTAGAGAACGCTATGGTAAATGTACGTTGCTCGATTCTTAACAACTGATTCGTACTTGCAAGATAAGAGAACATTAAAACGATGAGCTATGTTCATATATAAACATGCATAAACTCATCAATTCTAAAATAATTGACTCTGATCATTTCAAAACGCTGCAATATAATCAGCCGATCACATTTTAGATTATTTTGGAGAACGATACTTGTACATGTGGGCATCAGTTCTGACTAGACTTACATACTACAGTATAACCTGTCTTAAGTGACCATTAAAATATGCATAATTCGGGGTTTGTAATGCCGGTAGTACCTTAATACTGGGAACACGTAATACAAAAACTCCCAGCGTAGCGTTTAGCATTACAATTGTCCTGCATTTATAATCCACTTGTTTTAAAACTCCTACACACAATCAGTCCATGGTCACTTACCGCAGGTGTCCCTATGCATCAATCACAAATTGTAATTTGCATAAACGAACATAAACTAAACCAAGTGGACACTATATCGGTTACATGTACACATACTGCAGAGGATACGACCAATTGCATTAACCATGAATTTAATTAACCGGTTACCTCATGAATATTCATATAAGACATAATGACATCATACAGATTAAATTTTATTAGATGGTTTTATAATAGCATATGAACACAGGGCATATTGAGCGATGCAGAATTTGCAGAATCAGATGTATATTGTTCCGTATGCAAATAGAGCTGACCCTGATCAGACCTGGTCTGGGTCTACTTTGTTTGCAAAGGCGCCAATAGCCTCTATCAAATAAAGGGATAAAACAGATATGTATTGGGTAAGCATTTGTGATCTCAATGCAATTAATAGTTTCCATGATGACTGTTGATACACGAATTTAGCCAATATCATCCGCAGACATTCATACTTCCGGTTTTGTGTAATTTAAATGTACGTGACTGGTCAAGGGGATGCGTCAGAGACCTTTGACCCCTATTGTCTGTCGGCGAGGGACCCCACTATCGTTGCCCAGGATCTGGTGGCAGACCTATGGCCCCTAATGCCTCACCTCTAACCCCTTACACATGAATTGACCCTTAAACAACCTCACGGAGGCCGAGAAAATCATTTGCATATGTAAAGTTTCCAATGTTCCTTCCTATTATCTTCCACAATTAGATGTGTCTTTTTCAATAGTCTTTATACTTGACCTTTATACTTCATACTTGAGATCTTTATTTTTCCAAATCATATCCAGAAACACCTCTCTAAATCGAAACTTCATACTAGATCAGCATTAGTTTATAAATACACATGTGATTTATACAGCTTAATGTTGACTGAAAATCATGCAGAAAGCGCCATTTGGAGCGTTCTGCAGGACTTTCACCCTTCATTAAGCAGCCACCTGATTTAAATGCTTTTAAACATCCACTTTAGATGGATTTACCATTACATGTACTGCGAAAGCTTTGCACTTACACCGATAACTGATTTAAGATTTCATATGATAATTACTATACTCATATAATCACAGCTGATATTTTTTGTTAGTCTGTACATGTATATACATGTATACTATACAGCCAGCGTGATTTTACCAAATTACTAACACATATAAAATGTTACAAAAATGCAGTTTTTCAGTGATCAGAATGGTAAATTAGTTCTGTCTAGTAATACTCTATCCCAGACAATTATAATATAATAAATCTAATGAATATCATGGAAATATGGACAGAAGTTGTTATACACCAGCGGCCATTCCAACGATATCACCTTCTTAAACAGATAGTACCTTATTCAGGGTGAAAATAATACATAATGCCGAAACACAAATGCTTACTCAAGTTCTGGTATGAAGCAAGATTTATTTATTTGCGATTCGTTCAAGCATTTCAGAAACTACTGACCGAAGGTCAAACAGCTTAGATTCTGGTGAGATGTCGAGTCACTTGGTGTCTCATCCGAATCTAGGCTGTTTGCAATTGAGGGTTATAGATCGCGACGGCCAGGATACGGGTTAAACGTCTTTTCATATGTGTCTAAAGATGTGTAAAGGTGTATACATACGTATAAAGGTGTCTAAATGTGCATACATGTGTCATAAGGTGTATAAAGGTGTCTCAATGTGTATAAAGGTGCCTAAAGGTGTTTAAAATTGTCTACATGTGTATAAAGGTGCATAAAGGTGCACAAAGGTTCTAAAGGTGTCTAAAGGTGTATAAAGGAGTATGAAGGTGTCTAAATGTGTATAATGAGTTTAAAGGTGTCTAAATGTGTATGAAGGTGTATGAATGTATCTAAATGTGTATAATGAGTTTAAAGGTGTCTAAATGTGTATGAAGGTGTATGAAGGTGTCTATCTGTGTATAATGAGTTTAATGGTGTCTAAATGTGTATAAAGGTGTCTAAATGTACATAAATGTGTTTAATAGTGTCTAAATGTGTATAAAGGTGTATGCATGTGTATAAAGCTATATGAAGGTGTATAAAGGTGTTTGAAAGTGCATAAAGGTATATGAAGGCGTCTAAATGTGTATAAAGGTGTACGAAAGTGTCTAAATGTGTATTAAGGTATATGAAAGTATCTAAATGTGTATAAAGGTATATGAAGGTGTCTAAATGTGTATAAAGGTATATGAAGGTGTCTAAATGTGTATAATGGTGTATGAAGGTTTCGTAATGTGTATAAATGTATATGAAGGTGTCTAAATGTGTATAAAGGTGTATGAAGGTGTCTAAATGTGTATAAAGGTGTATGAAGGTGTCAAATGTGTATAAAGGTGTATTAAGGTGTCTAAATGTGTATAAAGGTGTATGAAGGTGTCGTAATGTGTATAAATGTATATTAAGGTGTCTAAATGTGTATAAAGGTGTATTAAGGTATCTTAATATGTATCAAGGTGTATGAAGGTGTCTAAACGTGTATAAAGGTGTATGAAGGTGTCAAAATGTGTATAAAGGTTATGAAGATGACTAATGTGTATAAATGTGTATTAAGGTGTCTAAATATGTATAAAGGTGTATGAAGGTGTCTTAATGTGTATAAAGGTATTTGAATGTGTCTAAATGTGTATAAAGGTATATGGTGGTGTCTTAATGTGTATAAAGGTATATGAAGCTGTCTCAATGTGTATAAAGGTGTATGAAGGTGTCTAAAGCGGTATAAAGATATATGAAGGTGTCTCTATCATGTAAAGGGTGAGTGTACCACAGAAGGCAATGATCTTTCTGCGTTGTTTCCGTCCTGCGTTCAGCTACCACCCATATTAAATACCTGCAATTAGGCTTCCTTTGACTGGTCATTAATATTCATGTAGGAAATACTTAAATTGTGCATATTAATTAGTTGAAACTTTATACTGAACAAGGTAATGTTTGGCCGTTGTAGAAACAATATAACTATAACTATATTATTCCATGATCAAACAGGGTGGACCCTGACCAGAATCACCTGATCTATGTCTACTCTGTTTGCAAAGGCGTGAAAACAGTTGCCTCTTTCCGATACAGAATTAATAGGGGTTTTATTTGTAAAAGGTTCCCGTGCAGTAAGAAATTATTTATAATTGTGTGTCACGGACTTTAATACATGAAGGCTACATGAAACATTGATATTTGTTAATTTATATTATTTCCAGTCATCATAAATTCTGGGAATATGATTGGCTTAGACCGCCCACGTGAACGGGGTGTAATAAACCGTACACCCCGTTAGATCCGAGGTGTACGGAAATCAATTTGTCACGTGACTGATCTGTTTTGCTTCATCATCGATTCGCGTAAACAAACTCAATTTCTGTGTGTATAAGGCGGTTATTTCCTATGAAATAAACGGAATTAATTCATAACAAGAAATATCTTTTAAAAAGATATTCAGCGGCATTCAAATATTGACATAATGTACAAAACAATAATGATATTAAATCTCTGCCAACTTAATTTCAATGTTTCGAGATTCTGCTAGTACAGGGAACTAGATCTATGAGGGTTGCTTGTAATTATACTAGCAGAGAAGCATGCAATTATGGAAAAAATGAAGTTACTTTTATAGGAAATCACTATTAAAATGTACAATGTCAAAGTATTTTTTTAAAACTATCTGAAGTTAGTTCTTCATTTTACCTGTTATAAAAATTTACTTGAAAGCATGTATATTTATATTGATATGAAAATAACTAATTGAATACACTTTAAATAAAGCATACAGAATTTAGTTTTTGTTTGTGCAGAGGCTGTAATTACTTAAAGAAATGTACTTATCTATAGCCTGGATCAACGCATTAATTGACGTGTGTGCATCATCATTAGTGACACCATTAACTGAATATACATGTATTTTTAAAACAATATAAAGTTAGCTATCTCAACCTACTACTCGATCCAAAGCGCCAGGTGATAGAGCCGTAACAATAGCCTCCAGTAAGTAGCTTTATATCACAGAGAGCGAATAACCAGAGCCTTAATTGGTGCTGTGGTCGGGTATAGTAATTAATACTATTAATGCCACTACTTTAATATACTAAACAACATTTTTTCTTTATTTCCTATAGCATTGCCTGTGAATTATGGTGGTTTCGGCAAACTACCTGTTCGTCAAAGTGGATGTGATCAAATGTGGTATTAAATTGATAGCAAAATGATAATAAATGTTTAAAAGTTTAATAGTGGTTTTGGCAAACTGGCAATAATGCTCAGCAATCATTACCATGAGGTGATAAGTACGATAATGGGTTAGGAACTGATATAAAGTATGACACACCAAAATTGAATAGTCAAAATTGATCCACACCTTTTGAGGATAATAGATCTATATAGTTTTATTCAGTAATATTGTTTATGTATTATATACTCTAGTTTTGATAATAACCAAAGTAATAAATAATTCATATTGTTTTACCGGTCATGGTAATAAACAACTATGTGACTACAGTATTGTACATGTATTTGAATCCACCAAAAGTTGAACTAAACAACATTTTGACTGAAAACAAAAAGCATAAAGTGAGTGGCAAACAGTTTGGACCAAGACTAAAATCAAAACTGAATGGGATAGTAAATCATTAGTAATGTGTTATGTGGTCTGGGGCTGTTTTAATGACTAAACAATGTGACTATAGTATTTGAAAACACCTCTTTATCACTCATTGTACCCAAGGTTGAGTAAGTGTGAATATGTCACCTGCTTAGCTAATATCCTGATCTGTATAAACCAAAACAAATGGACCACATATCAATATTTAACATATAGATAGTTATTTAATGATTTTGATTATTCAATTTTTGCTTTTTAATACAAATTTTCAATTTTTGCCGAAACGTCCTAGGCCGAATAAATAGATAGCCAAAACGTCCTGGGTCGAAACATCCGGGGCGAAACTTCCTATGCCGAAACGTCCTACATTCAGTTTGGCCATGTGTAGAGGCATTATAAAAAGGCTGTATGCCAGTCAAGGGATTAACTAATGAAACTACGGTTTACTAGAAAATACTAGTAGGTCATATGCAAATTACAATGTAACATAGTTTCTGATTTTTTGGAAAACTAGAACAAAAGTGAAAATAGACAGCTAACCGCTGAAAACTGTCTAGTATCTACACACGAATGAAAACAACTTATGTATCAATTACATGTTTGTATCTTGCTTCTTTTGTTTTTCCCAATTACCCCAAAATTTGTTTACTTACAGTGCGTGCAAATCAGCGCGTTAGTTTGAGTGCGTGCGTGTGTGTATGCGCGTGCGTGCGTGCTCGCGTGCGTGTGTGTCTCTCTCTTACTCGCAGTATCCAATTTTTGTCAAAACAAACAAACAGAAACCAATTAACATCATAATGGTTTTCTGCTACAAGTATATAGGTCTAGCTTAGATTTATTAGCATTTCACATGTGGGTTACTGGCTATCTTTCCCTAGTTCCCTTTTGTTGGAGAGTTTTGAGTAACCTATATGTTTACATGCATGCTCATATAAAATAATAACTACTTTGTTAATTTCTGACCCAATTTTTGATTTCTCAGTCTTTTATTTGATATTTTAGAACTACATGTATACATACATTAAGTATTACTGGTTAAAATGTACGTAAGTTTATTCCCGCGTGACAATTTATTGCTTGTGTGATTTGTATGTGAATTTGTTAATGTTGCCCACTAAACTGGGCCTTAATCAGTTATCGAAATAAAAGTTCAAGTTCAAGTTCAAGTGACGTCAGACGTCATTTTTGAGTCAGGGCTATTTTGACAGCTGTGCCAAATCGCACGCGCTGTAAGTAAACAAGATTTTAGGGATTAAATCTACAGAATTGTGTCAGATTATGCATATATTTCTTTCTTGTAATGGACCCAGACTGGAAATAAATTCGTTACACGGTGTTTCGGCAGGGTGTACGGATTTGTATGATGGTTTTGGATTCCGTAATTCCTGATAGGAAATACGGAATCCAAAACCGTCATACAAACCCGTACACCGTGCCGGAACACCGTGTAACTAATACTATTTATTGATGTGCATGTACTCATTGGTGGAACTTTTTACGTACATACAGGTGGAATGTCTGGTGCGTTTAAACTCTAGTGACATCAATAGTTTCGTCCGATCAAAAAACGTTGTCATATTTCGAAATTCGAACTAAACAAAAATATAGAGGATTCATTACAAATTGTTTTTATGAAACGAGTTTACTTTAATAATATTACACGAGCTTTAGCGTCGTGGGTGTAACATTCATTATAGTAAACGAGTTTGTAAAGATTACGAATGTAAGATTCTTTTATCACATAACTCTTGAAAAGTATCATAGAAAGTGAAGCAGATTATATCTGACGGCTGTTTCGGCAATTGTTTACAGCGAAGTACAGCCGGATTCAAACTGCCCAATTGCATAAAAATGCACTAGTGTATTTCCGCGATATACGGCACTCCCACACGGCAGATAATGTGATAAAAAAGTGATATTGCATTTTCCCGCCAACATACAATTCGAGTTCAAACAGTTTGGATCCTGATCACTCTCTGATTTACTCGATGTCTAATCTAGATTTAAATTGTATACAGACATAAGGTGGCATGTATCTATTCTGATGACAAGAATCTACATGGTTACTAGACGGCTCGTCTGGATCCAAACTGTTTGCATATTTAATCACAAATGCAATATTGTCAGCAAAAGCTTTAAGCGATCACATTTAAAAAGATGTATAATTCTGGGTCATATAGCTCCTTCTGGCTTCTACTACAGGAGAGTTCTGCATTACGTTCATCCTGTATTAAGCAATATCATGCTTTTATTGACACAAATTTCAATTCACTAACCCTTTCCCTGTTCTATATTTAGGTGGAACATTGGAGCCATTTTAGAAAGTAAAGAAAAAGATATTTCAAATTTTACTAGCAAACAGAGCAGATCCTGACCTGGGTCTACTCTGTTTGCAAATGCGTGAAAACGTTTATATGAAGGAACGGGTTAAGTAGTCAGGTTAGACTGGTTCTACAGTAGTGTTTCCAGCCTGTTCGGTGGATTACTTTATGTCAGTATTCAGTTGCCTTCATGCGGAACATCCAGTGATTTTAGTTGTCATCTTTGGGATCTCTTGGCTAATTGATTGATCAAGCGACACTATATAAATATTGTTCTAATATTTCGGTGATCGTCGGAGCCTTTCGAAAATTGGCTAAATACCATTCAATCATTGTCTTAGACAAACATTGCCCCGTCGAAAATGACCAGATCCCCCTGTTATTCATAACAAATCCCATCTTTCAGTCGGTCATCCGCCGATTTTAAAATATTTATCTTGACCGCAAGACTGACCAGTCAGCGATTGTCCGGAGCCGAGTCTGACAGTTGACGTGCTTGGCATGTAACGGGCCTTGTCATATAGAGAGAAATAACTTTCCAGGCGCTTATTAGATCTGAAAGTTCGAAAACGGAGAGAATTTTAGAAGTGTATCAAGGAATTCCAATGAATAGGAAATATGTAAAACTAGAAGGAACGAATATACTTTGCCGGTCCCCACAAATAGTACAGGAAATGTAGGTATTTTACTTTGTCGCGCGGGAGGGTTTTTAAATAAAAAAATACGGAAAAGTAAGCTTCAATCCCCCTAAATGGAATTCTACGAACGTTTATGTATACATTCTCGTGTATTTAATGTTATTATCGGGGGCTGCTGCCCCCGAATCCCCACTTATAGGATGAATCCCCGCTTATAGGATGAATCCCCACTTATAGGATGAATCCCCGCTTATAGGATGAATCCCCGTTTATAGGATGAATCCCCCACTTACAGGATGAATCCCCGCGTATATGATGAATCCCCGCTTATAGGATGATAGAATTGAAACAAAATGTTTACTCTTGCATAGCTACGAGTTTAGCGCATCCAATGGCGTAGTAAGAAACATTCCGCGGACCGGAAAAGTAATTTCAACCCAACTAGAAAACCCAGCATCCTTTCGTGTTTGTTTTATACTCTGAGTATAGACTACTGTCAACAGAGCTAGAATATATAAATAGTACACAGTAAAACTTGGCTACACGACCACTTATTGACTGAACCAAATATACATATTGATTCCAAATGCATGGCAAAAATAATGCAGAAAGATCCTTCTTGTTTTCAGCTTCCACCTACCGTACGGATCAAGAATTATATATATTTTATCGATCTTGTTATTAACAATCCCACCTTTTACAACTTTGCAAACAGAAAAGACCATGATCAGACAGCTCCTGTATCAGCAGCCTGATCATGGACCGTTCTGTTCGTTTATAATATTTTATACATGTATCTAATATGATATTATATTATCTTCTCTTTGATATGGCAATAAATTTATTTTGTATTTTAACTCTTTCACTGCCAACTTTTGTTCCTCTGCAAACTTTTCATTATTTTTTTATTGTTTCATGTTTGTTTCAAGAAACGAAGCCATAGTAACAAACAGTGTGGATCCTGATGAGACGCCGAGGTACCAGGCGTCGCATCTAGACTCACACTTTTGCATAGGTAATCACAGATGCTGCATTGGCAGCGAAAGTTGAGTCAGTGTGAGGTTAGGACGTCCGTAAACCGGTTTAAACCCCCAGTGGTGTTTTTGCTACTGACCGTGCCAAGGCGGTACTCTCTTTGTCACCCTTCCTTTTGTTTGCCTTGCGTCTTTGTGCTTGTGATTTTGTTTGTGCGTGGAACGTTTGTTTCTGGTTCTTGTGTGTCTTTTGGTGTTTTGTGTGTTAATTTCGTGTGTGTGTGTGTGTGTGTGTGTGTGTGTGTGTGTGTGTGTGTGTGTGTGTGTGTGTGTGTGTGTGTGTGTGTGTGTGTGTGTGTGTGTGTGTGTGTGTGTGTGTGTGTGTGTGTGTGTGTGTGTGTGTGTGTGTGTGTGTGTGTGTGTGTGTGTGTGTGTGTGTGTGTGTGTGTGTGTGTGTGTGTGTGTGTGTGTGTGTGTGTGTGTGTGTGTGTGTGTGTGTGTGTGTGTGTGTGTGTGTGTGTGTGTGTGTGTGTGTGTGTGTGTGTGTGTGTGTGTGTGTGTGTGTGTGTGTGTGTGTGTGTGTGTGTGTGTGTGTGTGTGTGTGTGTGTGTGTGTGTGTGTGTGTGTGTGTGTGTGTGTGTGTGTGTGTGTGTGTGTGTGTGTGTGTGTGTGTGTGTGTGTGTGTGTGTGTGTGTGTGTGTGTGTGTGTGTGTGTGTGTGTGTGTGTGTGTGTGTGTGTGTGTGTGTGTGTGTGTGTGTGTGTGTGTGTGTGTGTGTGTGTGTGTGTGTGTTTGTATCTTTGCGTCATTGTGGACACAGGCAGTTGTATTGTTGCAATCTTTGTGGACACATCTTGAATTGTGGACACCAAATTTTGGTGTCCACAGTGTTAAGGTCATATATACGTATATTTTGATGTTTTTTACTAATTGCGTAAGGAAGTGCAAACCGTCCTTTTATCTGATAACATACTCAAGGAGTATCTACTTATTCAATCATGTAAGGAGATTAGACCTACTCAATTTTGGCAGTTAAGTAAATCGGATCGTAATTTTCTAGAATTTTCACAGGCTGCTGTGAGATTTACCCATATACTTTTCGCTAGGACATACGTTTCTCGTTGTAAACGATGTGGTAAATTAACAGATGAACTCGCGCTTCACATGGCGCTGTTTTGTGAGCATACTATTTGTACAAGGTCTAGATTGTGGATAAATATCCACCGTGTCTTTGGCAACGATATATTTCAAAAACTTATATCATGTACCCCACGTATGCAACTGATCCAGCTTTTGTCTGGACTACGACAATTTTTATATTTTGGTCTAGACACAACCTGTCTACGGATTGTTGGATCATTTTGTTTTAATGTTCTAAATTTTGGCTGCAAGGAATAGGGGGCATTTTGTTTCTAGATAAGCTGAAATTCTGCTCAATTTGAAGTAATCAGTATATTAACCTGCCAGTCTACGTTGTATATCTCAGTTTAAACTTTATCATCGGAAGCATAGTGTCTATTTTAATCCACAGTAATTATGTTATCTTAGTTCCCGCCGGTGGAAAATATTGTATACATTTACGTTAGAGTCAATATTGTGTTGGTTTTAACCTTTCACTTTACATTAAGATATGTTCATATCGGTAAAATAGAACATACTCAGGTCAGACGACTCCAATAGGAGCCGTCCGATCAGGGCATAATGCTTGTTGATGTGATTATATAGATTTTATCCGTCAGTCTAGTATTATGCCTTAAATAAAAGAAGAGTAGTTGTCCAATACTCATGAGGTGAGTGACCCATGTGAAAATATTCAGTAAGAATAGGGTTAAGGACGTTAGCTGTCTCTCTGTGTTTCGTTTCGACAGAGTAATGGCACATGGCGTCCATACTATAGTCATAACACAATGTCATATTGTGTTGTTCATTTTGTGTTGGTATAAAGTTCGCCAACATCATCATCATTATCATCATCATCATCGTCATAAATCTAGTCTTCATCATTACATAGTCGTTTGCAGTCATTGAAGCTACCGTCATCATCATCGTCATAATTCTCATCATCAGCATTCATCATCATCGTTATCATCATTCTCATCATTACCATTGTAATTACTGTTAGTTGTCATCGTCTTCAAGTTTTTGTTCAGTGTTCATTGTACTATAAATATCATTGGTAATTGTACTTGTTTGCTGTGAATGTATGTGAAATGTTTCTATGCTCTCCTGATCTGGAGGAAATAAAGATTATTATATTATTATTATTATTATTATCTCACCATTGACTGCACTGTTTGATGTGCTGAAACACTTAATTATCTTGATTAGTATAAATATTAAACAGTAACCATGAAATCCGCTCGAGTCGGTTCATGACTGGGTTTTGTGGTCGGTATGATAGCCAAACGACCTAAACAGGCACTAGTATTATAGTAAATTCTATTTACAGGATATAATCTGCTTGATTGAATAAATGAAAACTTAATAACTATGTACAGCACAGCAGAAACTAAACCAAACAAAGTCTGGTGTTTACAAACTTCAACTCTGACTCTGATATATATGAAATTACTACATTACGCTAAACCCAATGTTTTGTAGAAATACTGATTGAGTGTTAAAGATGTTTGCATATGGCTTTTTGGCCGCGAACGGCAAAATAAGGGTTAAATTGCGAGAAATGTATTGGCATTGAAACATTGCACATGTGCAGTATCTCGTCTGCGTCACTTATAAAACTTTACCGATTCGCACAATGCTTTGTGAAAGTTTTGGACAAGTTTCATAGAGCCCAGAACGGCGTGAGACACCGAGTTGTTTAGCATCTTATTTGGATCTAAACTGTTTGCATATTTAGCCCAGTCGCAACAAGCAGGCTAACGGTAAACTGATGGGCAGGCCATTTAATCTGACGCGGTAATGTACATTTGGGAGACGCAACAAAGCGATATAATCAAATGGTCTTTACGGTGTGAATCTGCAAGATTGAAAGGGGTTGGGCCACAGGTTCTACGAAGTTCTAATGCCCTCCCCTTACTATTTTAATGTTGCAAATGAATGTTTGACAATATGGCAATATATACACAAAACTGTCGGGAGGAAGAAATAGGAGAAGAGGAGGAAGAAGACTATTAAAAGCAGAAAAAAATATTACTAAATATTGACGAACATATCAAGAACAAAAGAAGATGAAGAATATTTATGGATGTTTGAGAGTACTAGATATTGTAATTTGAAGTTTGGCAATTTAATGGTCAGGCTAAAGTGATTGCTGCTAAAAAGTGAAGATTTCCCTGTGACGCTTTAGAGCTAGTAATTACGTTTAACTCTAGCAGAGCATTGACAAGAGATGCCTTGAAATTAAGAATAATTAAATATTTTAAGAAAATGGCTGTAAGAAAGACATGGCATGAGCTGCCATATTGAACAGTTGGTAGTCACGCGTGTTAAAACCCCGATATCTCTCGTTATTTATTGGTCATTCCTTCCGAAGGCGCGAGTTATATGCTAGGGACTATCAGCTCACTAATATACCGTGAATGTAAAGTGGTCAGCAAATCACCGGTCCTGTTGAGCATGGAAATTGCATCGGTTACATCTCATTTAAATACTCGTTAGCTTAACCACTCACTATACTTATTCCAAACGTACTCAAACTTACTTTAACATTAATAGACAAATAACAATATTTATGATATTCCTGTTTTGTCGAAATTAGACTTGTAAACATTTAACAGAGAATTAATAGATTACATCTTCAAAATGATCTCACCTGCATTGTTATTTTTCTTTTAAACTGATAGGATAACATGATAATCAGTCGTGTCCTTCATTGAAACCGTTTGCGTACACATTATTTCTCTTTGGGTACAGGGCATTTGGTATTGCTGTACATAATATTTACATTTCCGAGGTTCGTGTATTGAAAAGCAGAGCAAATAAAGAAACTATGGTATTAGAATATAGAACAATATATGTACTGAATGTAAGGCGGAATGGGTCTAAAACCTTTCTGGTATTTAGTATGCTTTAAATCAAAGACGCAGAGCTACACATGTGACGTTATATAGCGTTAATTTTGATGTTGATTTCATAGGCGAATGTTATACATTCTTTCTATACAAAATGTCATTTTTAATTTGTTCTGCGGAATTTTATTTCCAATTAAAATATGATACTACGGTTAGGGCTTTACCGGATGATTTGTTGCACTCATTAACTTGCTAAGTCCATCCGAAAAAAAACTAGTGTGTTGTTAGTGGCCTGTGCTTCCATTGTAGGGAGTTTCCACATAAATACTATTATTATACTGCAAAGTAAAATCCTCGATTTTGATTGGTCAATTAGCCATGTATAAAAGCCGTGTATCCCTCTAAATTCTTATGTATATACGGAGTCATGAGTAACAATGGAATTCCCCCCGTCGAGGGCCTCACTTCATTGCTACAATAAAATAAAAATGGCCGACCAGCTTTACTTCGTCGATTCGATCCAAACAACCGCTCTCAAACGAAATAACAAGAGTTTGGGGCGGAACAAAGTTATCCATTGAGAAACATTTTTGTTATAGTTGTTGTATAACAATGCAAATGAACCTGATACGTGGCGAAGGTATTATTCTGCTCTGATGCTGAAAATGTTGTCAAAGTGCTTGTGCAAGTACTGATTAGGCCCTAAACCCCCACATTTACAAAGACAATCCACACCCAATTCGATTTAGATTTTATTTATGCACATGCACAGTAAACGTACCTATAAATTGCAGTATAGCCGCTCCTTCCAACGCCCATTTTTGAATATTATAAAACCGTCAATTTGACGTTATCCAAATGACGTCGGAATAGCGTCAATCACTCTATAAAGTTTAACTGTTCTCATGCTGGAAAATAGTGTCTGCTTAACCGCTGATATGCTGGAAGTTTTACTAACGTCTGATTCTTTCAATCTTTTGAGAAACTAATGCACTTGGAAGACCCCTTTCTATCCACAAAATGGGCTGGCTATTATACATATATTATAAGCCCTGACCTTACAGCATGAGGCCCCTGAGGGGAAGCAAAACGACGCCTAAATTAACAACGCTAATTAACTGCTACAAATATTAAACTTTGCAGTATAATAAAATCGTTATACAGATCATTGGCGGGATATCTGACTTTTCATTCCCTGCTGAGGAAAATACATGAATTTCCTCAGCAGGAAACAAAAAGTCAGATACCCCGCCAATGATCTGTATAACTAATAAAACGGTTCGATACTAGCGTTTTATTAGATATCAGGCATTTTTGGATATGGTTTAAAACAGAATGCCGGAACCTTAGATTTCAATTTCTAAGCGTCGGATATTATTAACCCTTCGCTTGCTATTCGCGTCAATATACCCACTACCTGTAAATAGTGAAGACCCAGATGAGACAGCTCCTGCAGGAGCTGTCTCTTCAGGGTCTGCACTATTTACCAGTTGATTGTGCAACCAGTGCATTCCACAGCAGTGATTGAACAGCGAAATACTTGTACACAGTGAATAAATTATATAAATATCACATCCTATGGAGAGAGACAGCACGTACTGTCAACCCGAGGTTGGTTATTACACCGAACAGCACAATCGATTTCGTCAGCAAAAATATTTATTCAATGATAACAATAAACAGACTTAAACAAAAGTTATAGAGCTACTCGGTGCTTAAAAATCGCGGAACAGCTTCACATTTCTATTCATGACTCGTTATAAGTACCGGCGG
This sequence comes from Azorinus chamasolen, assembly GCA_963576725.1. Lineage (NCBI taxonomy): Eukaryota > Metazoa > Mollusca > Bivalvia > Cardiida > Solecurtidae > Azorinus > Azorinus chamasolen. Next base: position 77,708,081 of record OY755239.1, read on the forward strand.
AGCCCTTTTCACTGTTCAATCTTGACAGAGTCTCCTCCGAAATAGCCGAAAAACGCGACATTTCTCAGATATATAAACAAAAACAAATCAGTTGCCCTAATGACGTTTGTTGATCAAATTTCAAGCGTTAAATGACGCTAATACATGACGTAATCGGATGACGTCACGTACACAATTTAATAAGCGCTCACTGATATAAATGTTCCGTTCCTATGGTAGCGGGAGACAGTATTTTTCCGACAGTAATTGTTTCCCGCTGGGCCTGACAGTATTTCTTTGTCACGGTGGCCTATGGGAAATTAACATTGTAAATGAAATTGAGGTATAACAAATGTAATTATACAACAGGGCATGGGTAAGGAAGGAGAAATGTATTTTAAAATTCAGCAAGCGAAGGGTTAACTATGTCGTGACGTATGTAAGATTCACGCTTTTAACGTTAATGTTGAAATAACACCAGTTTTCAGATGAAAAAGTATGTAAAAATCAGAGGTACAAATAATAATTTTCGGCACACGCAGTAACAAAGTGTTTTTTTTAAAAGGATTACCTGTTATTTTTATACTGTATTGTTCACTACACAATACCGCCCGTCTGTCTTTATGAACATTCGCTCGCCCACACACCCGTCCCTCAGCCTATCCGTACGCCTATCTATCTGTCTGTCTGTCGCTTCGTCAAATTGTTTTTATTATTCACCGAATCGCCCAAAGTAAAATAAAGTATCTCTCTCATAATTGTATGTAAGTTGTAATTAATTCTATGTACCAACAGAGTGAACGAAACCGTCCATTTACCCCGATAAAAATGACAAAATCTGATTTATCGAATTTAAAAGCACTTGTGACTTTCCAAGTATTTTAAACAACACTATAGAATTTACAAATAGACCACACTCTCATGTTTTACATATAATTCTTTAAATACGCAGTACTATGATATAACGGTATTGTGGACACAACGTGTGAGCTAAACGATAAATACCATTTAACGTTTCGAAAGTATTGTCAACAAGTCCTCATTGAATAAGAATGATTCCTGGATAATCCGACAGTTAATTTGCCACCGCCTAACAAATAATTCGATTAGTTCAAAATATGTAAGGAGTGTAATTTTATATTTTACTTTTATTTAAATTTATACAAAAGTTCATACTATCAACGCAATTATAAGCTTTGCGGACTGATTTGTTTGTACTAATCAGAAGTTATGATAACCAGTATGTGAAACAAAATATTATATAACCAGCACATTCATCAACTCGGCTATCCATTTCCTTATACGCTACACAATGAATAATTGCACTGCCCTTGTGATTACATTTCTCTCACTTTGAAGTAAAAAACGCTTTCTAAAACGCTTGCATTATAATAGTTAACATACAAATGGAATATTATTTTGCCAAGTGCACATTCACTGCTTGAATAATAAATGTTATTGTACATTGTACATACACAAATAACACAGTGTCCTTTTCCGTCCTTGTGGACACTTTTTAGCTGCATGTGACCATATGTAAATGGTTTGAGAGAGCGCCGTTTGTCTACTTTTCAGTCAATGAAATATCTTGTATTATTTAATTCCTTTACAAACAAAGTACAGATTTATTAAAACTGTATGAGACAATCCTTAATACAGTAATTTTATTAGTATTACCATCAAATGGGTAATGATAATTCCTGCTAGTTTAACAATTATGAAGCAACAAGCCAGAAAAGAAACAATATGAAGGTTATGATATTCTATACGTTTTTAAACAAAATATTATTAAACAACTCACATAAGCGAAATTATCAATTCAACCGCGTCTTTATTGTACATAACAACTACAAAATTAATATAACATCATCAAACAGACCGAATTCTTAATTTCCATTCCTATATACGTAGACCTATATACAGTGCATAACGTCTTTGTGGACACAATCTGTGAATAGTGAATAAAACGGGGCCAATTATTCATGAATTCAGAAAACGAATTTAAAAGCACTTGTGACTTTCCAAGTATTTTAAACAACACTATAGAATTTACAAATAGACCACACTCTCATGTTTTACATATAATTCTTTAAATACGCAGTACTAACATATAACGGTATTGTGGACACAACGTGTGAGCTAAACGATAAATACCATTTAACGTTTCGAAAGTATTGCCAACAGGTCCTCATTGAATAAGAATGATTCCTGGAGAATCCGACAGTTAATTTGCCAACGCCTAACAAATAATTCGATTAGTTTAAAATATGTAAGAAGTGTAATTTTATATTTTACTTTTATTTAAATTGATACAAAAGTTCATACTATCAACGCAATTATAAGCTTTGTGGACTGATTTGTTTGTACTAATCAGAAGTTATGATAACCAGTATGTGAAACAAAATATTATATAACCAGCACATTCATCAACTCGGCTATCCATTTCCTTATACGCTACACAATGAATAATTGCACTGCCCTTGTGATTACATTTCTCTCACTTTGAAGTAAAAAACGCTTTCTAAAACGCTTGCATTATAATAGTTAACATACAAATGGAATATTATTTTGCCAAGTGCACATTCACTGCTTGAATAATAAATGTTATTGTACATTGTACATACACAAATAACACAGTGTCCTTTTCCGTCCTTGTGGACACTTTTTAGCTGAGTTTGACCATCTGTAAATGGTTTGAGAGTACGCCGTTTGTCTACTTTTCAGCCAATGGAATGCCTTGTATTAATTGATTCCTTTACAAACAAAGCACAGATTTATTAAAACCTGTATGAGACAATCCTTAGTACGGCTATTTTTAATAGGATTCCCATCAAATTGATAGTTATTTTTCCTACAATTTTAGAATAATGAAGCAACAAGCCAGAAAAGAAACAATATGAAGGTTATGATATTCTATACGTTTTTAAACAAAATATTATTAAACAACTCACATAAGTGAAATTATCAATTCAACCGCGTCTTTATTGTAAACAAAAACTACAACATTAATATAACATCATCAAACAGACCGATTTCTTAATTTCCATTCCTAAATACGTAGACCGATACATAGTGTCTAACGTCTTTGTGGACACAGTCTGTGGATAGTGAATAAAACGGGACCAATGAGTCATGGATTTAGAAAACGAATTAAAAAGCACTTGTGACTTTCCAAATATTTTAAACAACACTATAGAATTTACAAATAGATCACACTTATGTTTTACATATAATTCATTAAATACGCAGTACTAACAAATAACGGTATTGTAGACACAACGTGTGAGCTAAACGATAAATACCATTTAACGTTTCGACAGTATTGTCAACAAGTCCTAATTGGATAAGAATTATTCCTGGAGAATCCGAAAGTTAATTTGCAAACGCCTAACAAATAATTCGATTAATTTAAAATATATGGCGAGTGTAATTTTTATATTTTACTTTTATTCACATTTATACAAAAGTTCATACTATCAACGCAATTATAAACTTTGCGGACTGATTTGTTTATACTGATCAGAATTTATGATAACAAGTATGTGAAACAAAATACTATATAAATTCTGAAGGGAAGTGATCCCCCGAGAGCAAAAATTGCAATACAAAAAGAGAAACTTGCAGACTCGGTTTAATTGAATCTGTTCATGAACAGTAATTGAAAGTGCAACACTGCCTACGCCCCCTAGCACCGGCTTCAGCGGTATTCAAATTTCAGATCAAATAATACTGAAATTCATGACCTCACTTTGAAGTAAAAAAAAACGCTTTCTAAAACGCTTGCATTATAATAGTTAACATACAAATGGAATATTATTTTGCCAAGTGCACAGTCACTGCTTGAATAATAAATGTTATTGTACATTGTACATACACAAATAACACAGTGTCCTTTTCCGTCCTTGTGGACACTTTTTAGCTGCATTTGACCATCTGTAAATGGTTTGAGAGAGCGCCGTTTGTCTACTTTTCAGTCAATGGAATACCTTGTATTATTTAATTTCTTTACAAACAAAGTACAGATTCATTAAAACTGTATGAGACAATCCTTAATTCAGTAATTTTATTAGTATTCCCATCAAGTGGGTAATGATTATTCCTGCCAGTTTAACAATTATGAAGCAACAAGCCAGAAAGGAAACAATATGAAAGTACAAAAATGAGTCATGCAGGAAATACCACATACAGAACAAACACTCGCCCGAACAGCAACACAAGGAAACAGCAAATGTACATGGGTAGAAAAAACAACAAGAGACGCACAAAGACAAAACAAACATTCAACAGGAGGAAGATGGAAGTACCGCCTTGGAACGGTCAGTGACAAAAGTCACCGGGGGTTATGAAAGTTATGATATTCTATACGTTTTTAAACAAAATATTATTAAACAACTCACATAAGCGAAATTATCAATTCAACCGCGTCTTTATTGTACATGACAACTAAAAAATTAATATAACATCATCAAACAGACCGAATTTTTAATTTCCATTACTATATACGTAGACCTATATACATTGTATAACGTCTTTGTGGACACAATCTGTGAATAGTGAAAAAAACGGGGCCAATGATTCATGAATTCAGAAAACGAATTTAAAAGCACTTGTGACTTTCCAAGTATTTTAAACAACACTATAGAATTTACAAATAGACCACACTCTCATGTTTTACATATAATTCTTTAAATACGCAGTACTATGATATAACGGTATTGTGGACACAACGTGTGAGCTAAACGATAAATACCATTTAACGTTTCGACAGTATTGTCAACAAGTCCTCATTGAATAAGAATGATTCCTGGATAATCCGACAGTTAATTTGCAACCTCCTAGCAAATAATTCGATTAATTTAAAATATGTGGGGAGTGTAATTTTTATGTTTTACTTTTATTCAGTAATTAACCTTTTTTGGTCTATAAAAAACTCCAATGAGGTTTTAACTAAATTAAAAATCAAGCAACACCAAGCTAACACTATAAGCACTTATGATTTTTCTACACTTTATACCACATTACCACACGATCTAATTAAGATCAAACTTACTAATCTTATAAATAAAACATTTGCCAGAGAAAAAGTATCATTTATTGCCTGTAATTCTAGACATGCGTTCTTTACCAATGACGTTACAAATAAATATACCTCATGGACATGTTTAGATCTTTGTGACGCTATTACGTTTCTGTTAGACAATATATTTGTTCGTTTTGGTAATTCTGTTTATTTGGTATTGGTATTCCAATGGGAACCAATTGTGCTCCTTTAATTGCAGACTTGTTTTTGTTTTGTTATGAACGGGATTTTATGCTTAACCTTAACAGCGATTCAAAGGCGGATGTCATCAATGACTTTAACAGTACAGCACGTTATTTAGACGACATTTTTAATATTGATAACCCATACTTTGATTCTATGATAACCTCAATTTACCCTAGGGAGCTCAAGCTTAATAAAGCAAATAGTTCTGACATATCTGCAGCCTTTTTAGATTTAAATTTATCTATAAACAATGGAACAATTTCTTCTGGGATTTATGACAAAAGGGATGACTTTAATTTTAAAATAGTTAACTATCCTCATTTGGATGGGGATGTTCCCCGAACTACATGTTACGGTGTATACATTTCTCAGCTTATTCGTTTTGCAAGAGCTTGTTCCTCTGTTGATGATTTTAACAATCGTAACCTTATTATCACTGAAAAACTACTAAAACAGGACTACAGATATGACAAACTTCGTAAAACATTTTCAAAATTTTACCACCGTAATATTCTACTCATCAGCAAATACAATTGTAATTTACGTACTTTTCTAAAATTAGGTATTTCATATCCGGAGTTTTACGGTGATGTCATTTACAAACTTCGAAAAATTATTGGACACACCTATTTTGATACTTTGTTTGTCAAACGTATAAAACAATTCATTAAAAAGGGATATGACAACTATATTGCAGCACACTACATGCTTGGTGATCGACCCCTTTACAGTTGGTCATTATGCTTTCCTCTTTGCTTGTGCGACGACGGAAAAGGCTTAATACTCTATGACGATTCCCTCTGAAACCCGTTTACGGAGGGAGGAAATTAGATATTTGTATTTTGCCAGTTCTGTCGTACCCCAAATGACTACTCCACAGCTGCTCTGACCTGAATAGTCATCGAGTACATGCCTACGATGTCAAGTTTATTCTTTTTCAAACAAAACAGTTGTGTATGATTAATATCCACTAGTAATTGTATTTTCTTGCGATTGATCTTTTAAATGTCGGTGTAGAAGTGTTTCAAATAGTTTTCCCGTACTTTTAAATTATGACGTCATTTACATGATGACGTCGCTTGTTTACTTCTAATAGCGTTCATTTTCAAATCATTTTCATTTTGGCATACATCGTTGTGCATGTTGTGGTGTTGTCTGAAGGGGGTAATTTTATTTACATTTTGACTTTGGTGAAAGTGGGATAAGGACGAGGTTGGGTACCCGTAAACCAGGTTTAAGTCCCCCAGTAGCCCTTTTTTATTGCTTTTGGCTGCTGGCCGTTCCAAGGCGGCACTCTTGCTTTCAGCCTACGGTCAATTTTGTTGTTTAATATGCTTAATGTTTAATGTGTTTCGTCTTGATATGCGTCCTGTTATGTTTTGTCTTGTGGCTTTAATGTTTCTTGTTAGATGGTGTTTGGTGCGGTTTCATTACGTGTGTGGCTCTCCCTGTTTGACTATTTTTCCATATTTACATGATACTGTAAATCTCTCTCTCTCTCTCTCCTCTCAACCTCTCTCTCTCTCTCTCTCTCCGTCAAACTGTTTGTAATATTCACCGCCTTGCCCGAAGTAAAATAAAGCCACTCTCTCATAACTGTGTGTAAGTTGTAATTACTTCTATATACCCACAGAATGAACGAAACCGCTCAATTTCACCGATAAACATGACAAAATCTGATTTGAACCAGATTTGTGTATACAGTGCCTGTTGTTTCGACTTATTAAGATAGATCAGAATAAGGCATGTCTGATTTGTTTGCCTTTAAATTCGAGAACCATGTCGAAAATGTAATACATATAATATCGTTCAGTGAGAAAGGGGACACCTTGGTATAGCAGACGGTGACGGTGTAGACTCCGACGAGTCCTAAAACTTGTCAGGCTTTGCTCTATTGGCATCCATCAGTTTTTAACCCTGCAAAAAAATACTATAAATGATTAGAACGTGCAACTGATTGAGATAATTGCCATTTACTCAGTAACAGTTATTGCGTGTTAAAAAGCATTGTCTGAGTTTGTCGGAAATGAAGATTTGGACTTCACAATATAATGTATATATATGAATGGGGTTTAGGATATTCAATGAACAGTATATACGTTTGTATTAGAGAATGTATTAATGAACATTATATATACAATGTTTGTATTGTTACATGTGTGAGTATCAGACCCTTAAACGGATGGTATTTATAACAGACCCCAATGGGATAAGTTACCTACGTTTATTTACTCTCGCGTACTACTAGCAACTAACATGTACACGCATACCGCATTCTACATACATACATGATAGGGCTGGAACTATTCACTGTATCGTGATATGCTGGACTCCTGTTATGGGCGGACCTGTTTACTCACTGACCACTACAATGTATGTTTTATACTAGACGATTTCTCAACGTTTTGAAGATACACAAAACCTATTCAGAAAATATAGATTTAGAGAGAAAGGCTACGGAAGTAAATCTATTTCAGTTACAATAATGTACACGTATTGCTTGCTATGTAGTGAAACAGGAATTAATGGCTCATGTACTGGATGCATTCATTAATTATGTGTACACGTTGCAACCAACTTAATACATATATTAAAGAACTAGAAAGAGATATGTACTTGACATAAGGGTTATAGAGAATAATAGGTTAGTGCCGTAGCTGGGACGCTTTATCCGACGAGGGGAGAAAACGTTGTTTTCTCTCCGAGTCGGATAAAGGCGTCCCATCTACGGCACTAACCTATTATTCTATTTATCCAGTCAATTTAGTTATATCTGTTTTCATAGACTCATAAAACATACGAATACTGAAATAATTTGCATTGAAAATGCGGTTTTTCGATCAACGGACCTCCCTTTTCATTTCCATTCTAGAAACGTAAATAATGAGCTACCGCAGAGGAAAATAGTTTCGATACTTACATTACAAGAGAGGAAAACGTGGTTCAATTTGGAAAATAAGATCATTTGAATCGAGAGTCGATACGTTAATTCAAACAGACATGATAATATTCTCCCGGAGGCTCTCTGGTCAAATTCGAGTTCCGTTGACTCGGTTTCTATTTTTAGATAGGGCTAACGTCACTCATAAATCGATGGAACTGAACAGCCTATATTTAGGTCTATGACAATCACCGCCCCTGTAAGAGCGTATCAATCAAATTATTATGAGAGTGAAAAGAAAACATTTACTATTTATCTATAAATCTTTGCCCCCTGACTCGATTTTTATCAAAAACGCGTTTCGCCAGCGATGAATTAAATTAATAAAACTGATAAATCAACATCGCTTTGTATGTGGCCACAGTGGCGTAATCGGTAAGCACGACGTCTCTAGAGATATCAAATTTTGCTTTTGTAGAATCAGGCGCGGGTTCGAATCCAGCTATAGCCATTTATTTTTTTATTTATTTTTTTCTTCTATTTTCTTATTTGAATAATTATATTGGTGATTTTTCTGTTAGATCTATTCCGTCAACATGTTCATGCATATTTACAGAACATTAAAATAGTTCCATGGTTATAGAATCATTCCGCCTATCTACTAACCTAATAAACCTTCTACTACCGGAAGTAACCTAATAAACCTAAGTTTATTTGCACCCCCTTTATTATGTCACTAGAGAAGCCTGGTGACTGGATAAAATTCCATAGATGCTATCAGCAGTCCTTCATTTTTTTTAAAAAAGTACTTGGTTTGTAATTATCAATAGATAAAAATCCGCAATGAGTTGCTAATGTATAACTAATGTATTTTATGTATAAATTATTGGCATTGCAGCGTTTTGAACAGCGGAAGAGCACAAAACCTGAACATTCCTGCAGTATTGATGCAGAGTTATCTATCTATCAAGCTATCAATCAGTCACTATTATGATAATGACTATTCAACAACATATCTGAGCTATTCTGGTCATCAAAATGGCACATTGATCTCGGTTTATAATGTTATAATAGGCAAGCGTGCTGCCCTTTGACAACTCTTGTTTTATCCTTCAGAAGTAAATAGATAGAAGTAAAATAGTTTAAGTGTTCATTTTTAATTCTAGATAAATGTTGGTAAAAGAAAAATATTGTAATTTACCTTGAATGGTTTCTATCCTTTGCACGACTGAAATGCAAACTTGTGCACTCAAACGTATATTTTAAAACTACGTGGAACGTGGCCAGCCCCAAACAAATCTGTGTCTGATCAGGTCACATCTGCTTGACGTTCATGCACTTAAGAGTCTGGCAGTGAGTGATAAATATTGATGAAAAACGACATAACTATTGTAGACAACATTTTACAAGGTTTCAAAGGATATGACATGGGGTTTTTATGTTATATGATACTTAAAGTTTCTTAGCCAGCTCTATGAACAGTTGAACTATTCTTCTGCTAATCGCTACCGTACCGTGGTATATACACCTTAGGTCTGGATGAGAGAGACCGAGAAATCGCTTGAACACCTGGATCCGAGTATTTGACAGTCAAACCACAATTATACAAATACTGTACGTATTTGATTGCTACTAAAATCAAAACATTTAGCATATTTCGACTAGTTTAACCAGTTCTCTTTTATTATACACCGTAAACGAAGTTTTAGAGGAGGTATATAGGACTCCGTGTGTTGGTTAGTTGGTCTGTCTGTCTGTCTGTCTGTCCGTGGAACAAAATCTTAAATATTGTGACGCGAACTACATCTACATTTACCGACTTCCATCAAACTTTGGGTATGCATTCATAATAAAGTGTAGATGTATAGATGATCATGAAATATTTCTTATGTCAGTTGTCCCATGAGCAACAGATTGATTCGACGTTTGTTTACCGGAAACTGCTTGTGACGCATATTTCGAAGAGTTTAACCGATTCTTTTTTATTTCCCCCATAAACGAAGTTTTAGAGGGGTATAGAGGAGTCAGTGTGTTGGTTGGTCTGTCTGTCTGTCTGTCCGTGGCACAAATCATAAATCTTGTGACGCGAACTACTTCTACATTTATTTACCGATTCACATTAAACTTTGCATATGCATTTTTAATAATGTGTATATGTGCGTGGCATATTTATCATATGAGTTGTCCCAAGAGCAACAGGGTGGTTGTCCTTGGTTTGACCTTTTTAACTGAAACCAGCGTGTGAGGAAACCTCCAACAATTCTTTACCAATTGACATCAAAATTTGCATATTTAATTATAATTAAATGTACATGTAAATCATATAATTTATCTCCATGTGAGTTGTCCCAATAATAGCATCGATATTGTAGATCAAAAGCATTTTGTGAATATACCTGTTACAGTAATAACAACGATTGCGTGCTGGCTATTATATAATCTTCTTGTTATGTATATTTGGCGCGTTATTCTTGCTTCCTTATTCTCCTTCATCTATGCATTCACCTATTGCTTTCAGGCTTTGAAAAATGCAACTTTGTTTTCATTCGATTCCGATTTTCTTTCCGATTATGGGAAAGCCAGTGAAGCAGCTATGACATATTTGTGGACTATTGCACCAGTATGCGAAAGCTTCACTTAGATCGCAAGTTGTTTTTAAACACAACACTTACAAAATACGAATTGCTTGTATTTATACCATCCTTGTGGACACGTAAAATGGAAAAGAACCTGCGTATATTGGACTGTATTCACGTTAATGTGAACAGACTCAATAAAACCGAGTCTGCAAGTTTCTCTATTGGCATTGCTACTTTTCCTTTCGAAGATCACACATTATTTGTTCTTATTGAATAAGAATTGAATGAATTGATTTGTAAAGTACAAAAAAGTAAAGTACCTAGCTATAGTCTACTTTCAGTCCGAATGACCACTCAGCCGACTGTACATTTACTCCCCTGGTCATTGAGTCACTGGTCTACAATATTGAGCACTGCTAACATATGGCGCAATCATGCAGCCGCAGTACCGGCGAGCGACCCTCACAGGTACCCATTTTAACCCCTGGGTGGAGAGGAGGTGCGGGTGGGAGACACGGAAAGTTGTCTCTGAAATTTCAGGGAGAGACCGGGATTTGAACCCCGGACCCCCCGGACTGATAGGCAAGCGCGTTATTACTAGACCGCCACATACCATATGTATCACTGTGGCATGTTAAATTATGTGACAAATAGTAAACACTATAACCAGATTTATTAAATATATCTTTACAGGAAACCCAAAGGGATGATTATGCAATGCAAGCTACTGAGTCTGATGACAGGATTGCCCATGTACAGGAAAATGTAGGTGCACTAGTATTGCATATAACAGTTTATATATGTGGTAAAACGTTGATAATGTTATTGCATATTATACAATCACAAATAACACAGTGTCCTTTTCCCGTCCTTGTGGACACTTTTAACTGAATTTGACATCTGTCAGTGTTTTGAGAGCTAGCCGTTCGTTTCATTTTAAGTCGATGGAAAACCTTGTATTAATTCATATCTTTGCAAACAAAGTACAGATTCATTAAAAACCTTATGAGACAATCTTTAATACGGTTATTTTTAATAGGATTCCAATCAAATGAACACTGATTATTCCTACCGGTTTAAGACTTATGTAGCAACAAGCCAGAAAACCGCGTACACAACTACAACATTAATATAACATTATCAAACAGACTGCAGTCTTAATTTCCATTCTTAAATACGTAGACCTATATACAACATTTTAAACAACACTATAGAATTTACAAATAGACCACACTCTCACGTTTTTCAAAAAATTCTTTAAAAACGCAGTACTAACATATAACGGCATTGTTGTCACAATATGTGAGCTAAATGATAAATATCATTTAACGTTTCGAAAGTATTGTCAACAGGCCCTCATTGCATAAGAATGATTCCTCGAGAATCCGACAGTTAATTTGCAAACGCCTGACAAATAATTCGATTAGTTTAAAATATGTGAGGAGTGTAATTTTTATATTTTACTTTTATTCACATTTATACAAAAATTATTTTGCCAAGTGTACATTTACTGCTTGAATAATAAATTTTATTGTACATAAACAATTAACACAGTGTTCTTTTCCATCCTTGTGGACACATTTTAGCTGCATGTGACCATCTGTAAATGGTTTGACAGCGGGCCGTTTGTCTACTCATGAACAAGATGAAGGTTATGATATTCTATACGTTTTTAAACAAAATATTATTAGAACAACTCACATAAGCGAAATTATCAGTTCAACCGCGTCTTTATTGTACACAGCAACTACAAAATTAATATAACACTATCAAACAGACCGAATTCTTAATTTCCATTCCTAAATACAAAGAACTATATACAATGTATAACGTCTTTGTGGACACACTCTGAGGAATGTGCTGGTTATATAATATTTTGTTTCATATACTGGTTATCATAAATTCTGATCAGTATAAACAAATCGGTCTGCAAAGCTTATAATTGCGTTGATAGTATGAACATATGTATAAATGTGAATAAAAGTAAAATATAAACATTACACTCCTCACCTTTTAAACTAATCGCATTATTTGTCAGGCGTTTGCAAATTAACTCTCGGAGAGCATGTCGGAAAACATGAGAGTTTAGTCTATTTCTACTGAAACTGAAACTGAAACTGAATCACTTGGTTAAACGCCTATTTTTGCAAATACATGTAATGCATTCAATGGCGTTGTACATTGACATAAATAAAATCAGAGACAAATAAAAATCGATAGAGGATATACAATACACGAGTATACATTTAAGAAAGCATAAAAACTAATATCCATAAAACGATGGTTAAAAAAGTATTATAATATACTAAACCCCAGACTTTATATAAAGTACTGTATACATCTAAAACACACGGACAGTTTCTACGAAATATTAAAAAGTGAGTTAAAGTGTCAGAAATAATGTGTTTTTAACTTTCTTTTAAAAGATTCAACATGTTCTGCTCTTTTAATCTCGCTAGGAAGCCCGTTCCAAAGTCTGGGACCTGCTATCCCAAAACTTCTATCACTAAAGGTCTTCCTCTTGTTGAAAGGCACAGCATACATCTCTTGGGCTTTGTCTGCCGATCTCAGACAGCGTGTTGGTGCTGGCTTTACGAGAAGTTCTGTCAGATAAACGGGAGCGTGGTTGAAAGAGCAATTGTACATGTATGTCAATATCTTAAAAGTGATCCTAGCTTTGATAGGTAACCAATGTAAATATGGAAAAATAGTCAAACAGGGAGAGCCATACACGAAATGACACCGCACCAAACACCATCAAACAAGAAAGCCACAAGACAAAACATAACAGGACGCATATCAAGACGAAACACATTAAACATTAAGCATATTAAACAACAAAATTGACCGTAGGCTGAAAGCAGGAGTGCCGCCTTGGAACGGCCAGCAACCAAAATAAGCTACTGGGGGACTTAAACCTGGTTTACGGGTACCCAACCTCGTCCTTATCCCACTTTCACCAAAGTCAAAATGTAAATAAAATTCCCCCTCCAGACAACTCCACAACATGCATAACGATGTCTGCCAAAATGAAAATGATTTGAAAATAAACGTTAGAGGTAAACAAGCGACGTCGTCATTTAAATGACGTCATAATTTAAAAGTACGGGAAAACTATATGAAACATTTCTACACCGACATTTAATAAAAGATAAATCGCAAGAAGATACAATTACTGGTGGATATTAAGCATGCACAACTGTTTTGTTTGAAAAAGAATAAACTTGACATCGTAGACATGTACTCGATGACTATTCAGGTCAGAGCAGCTGTGGAGAAGTCATTTGGGGTACGACAGAACTGGCAAAATACAAATATCAAGAGATTGTTTGGAGCTGTCTGACCATTTCCTATTCAAAACGAGTTTAGCGCACATATTTTGGATTCGTTGTAGTTTATCTATATCACACTGTGCATTTCCGTATAGAATGACATTACAATAATCTAAATGAGAGATCACTAGTGAAAGAACTAAAATTTCGGCAGATTCTTTTGTCAAGTATTTCCTAATACATTTTATTCTATAGTAGTTCAACATGGCAACGCGACACTTTCTTTTCACGTGCTCTTTGAAGGTTAATGATTCATCGAGAAAAGCACCTAGGTATCTAATACACGTTTCCGATTCAACAACATCTCCTGTGATATCAATTGAATGTGTAGTACATTTGTTTAGCTGTTGCTTATTTATTTCTAGATCTTACAGTGTTGCTTAAAATATTTGTAATGTCACAGCTGCTTTATAATTCGTTTTCTGAATTCATGACTCGTTCATCCCGTTTTATTCACTATCCACAGATTGTGTCCACAAAGACGTTGTACATTGTATATAGGTCTACGTATTTTATAAATGGAACTGAAGAATTCAGTCTGTTTGATGATGTTATATCAATGTTGTAATTGTTGTGTACAATAAAGACGCGGTTGAATTGATCATTTCACTTTGTGAGTTCTAATAATATTTTGTTTTGAAACGTATAGAATATTAACCTTCATATTGTTCGTTTTCTGCTTTGTTGCTTCATAATTTTTAAACCGGTAAAAATAATCACTACCCATTTGATGGGAATCCTATTGAAATACCCGTATTAAAGATTATCTCATACAGTTTTAATGAATCTGTACTTTGCAAATGTATGAATTAATACAAGGTATTCCATCGACTGAGAAATAGATAAACGGCTAGCTCTCAAACCGTTGACAGATTTTCAAATGCAGCTAAAAAGTGTCCACAAGGACGGGAAAAGTACAATGTGTTATGTGTGTATGTAGAATGTACAATACAATTTATTATTCAAGCAGTAAATGTACACTTGGCAAAATAATATTCCATTTGTATGTTAACTATTATAATACAAGCGCTTTTAGAAAGCGTTTCGTTACTTCCAAGTGAGCGAAATGTAATTACAAAGACAGTGCAATTATTTATTTGTAGACTTTAAGAAAATAGACAGTCGATTTGATGAATTTGCCGGTTATATGATATTTTGTTTCACATACTGGTTATCATAAATTCTGATCAGTATAAACAAATCAGTCCGCCGAGCTTATAATTGCGTTGATAGTATGAACTTTTGTATAAATGTGAATAAAAGTAAAATATAAAAAGTACACTGCTTGAATAATATATTTTATTGTATATTCTACATACACAAATAAAACAGTATCTTGTGTCCGTCCTTGTGGATACTGTTTTGCTGCATTTGACCATCTGTCAATGGTTTGAGAGCGCGCAGTTTGTCTACTTTTCAGTCGATGGAATACCTTGTATGACTTCATACTTTTGCAAACAAAATTAAGATGCATTAAAACTGTATAATACATCCTTTAATACGGTTTTTAATAGGATTCCAGTCAAATGGATGGTGATTATTCCTGCCGACCTTCTGGACACATTTTGTCAGTAAACTGTCACAGGTTTGTTAAACACCGTCTGCATGTAGATTCTAGTCTAGTTGGATTTTTAGAAATTGTGAAAAATGAAAGAGTAGTAGGCATTTCGTGTTAAAAGTTGGCCAACAGTTGTTTTTACATAATATGGGTGTGCTGAATCCGAATATGCCATTTGCCAAGCTGTATCTTCCGCATTTAAGATACAAAATGGCGGAAAACAAAATGTAAGCCATTGAGCACTATTCCAGGCAAACAAGGGTACACTACACTGAAAATGTGGATGTAACATTAAAATGTTCTGTTAAAATGTACAAGCGACCAATGGAAGACAATTTTTAAAAGCTTAATTTCTTTTTATTGAATTCTGAATTTTATCCCAAGGGTTAAGCCAAACTGGCGGTAAAACAAAATGGACGGCAGTAAAAATTGTTTGCAGTCAATCAATTATAAACGTTTTTTAGCTCACCTGAGCCGAAGGCTCAGGATGAGCTATTGTTACCGCGATGTGTCCGTCGTCCGGTGTCCGGCGTCTGTCGTCCGGCGTCCGGCCACATTTTCAAATGACATCTCCTCTAAAACTGCTGACCCAATTTTAACGAAATTTGTCAGAAGCATCAGTGGCTAGGGGAACGAAACGTTCACATTATGACCTCCTCGCCAAAAATGGCTCCGCCCAAGGGCTTACCAGTTTTTCATAGGAAAATCTTTAAAAATCTTCTTCTCTGAAACTGTAAGGTCTAAACCTTTGATATTTGGTATGTAGCATGATCTTATGGTCCTCTTGTTCAAATTATGACCCCGAGCCAAAAATGGCCCCGCGCAAGGGCTTATCAGTTTTTCATAGGAAAATATTTAAAAATCTTCTTCTCTGAAACTGTAAGGCCTAGACCTTTGGTATTTGGTATGTAGCATGATCTTATGGTCCTCTACAAAGATTGTTCAAATTATGACCCCCGAGCCAAAAATGGCTCCGCCCAAGGGCTTATCAGTTTTTCATAGGAAAATCTTTAAAAATCTTTTTCTCTGAAGCTGTAAGGCCTAGACCTATGATATTTGTTATGTAGCATGATCTTATGGTCCTCTACAAAGAATGTTCAAATTATGACCCCCAGTCCAAAAATGGCCCCGCACAAGGGCTTATCAGTTTTTCATAGGAAAATCTTTAAAATTCTTCTTCTCAGAAACTGTAAGGCCTAGACATTTGATATTTGGTAAGTAGCATGATCTTATGGTCTTCTACAAAGGTTGTTCAAATTATGACCCCCGGACCAAAAATGGCCCCGCCCAAGGGCTTATCAGTTTTTCATAGGAAAATCTTTAAAAATCTACTGAAACTGTATGGCCTAGATCTTTTATGTTTGGTATGTAACATGATCTAATGGTCCTCTACAAATATGTAGCTGTGGCTTGTTGTCCTCTGCCAATAATATTCAGCTTACGACCCTGGCCACTGGGCGAAACTCGGCCCTGCCTCAGGGCTTATCAGTTTTTCATGGGAAAAATATAAAATATTATTTTTCTCTGAAATCATAAGGCTTAGACCTTTAATTAATGGCATACTGCTTTGCCTTGTGGTTCTACCAAGGTTGTACAAATGATTTCTTGTGGTCAAAAATGGCCCCGCCCCTTAGGTTATCTAAGGTGAGCGCTTCAGGGCCTCATGACCCTCTTGTTATAGCAGTACAATCGACATTGTTTAAAGACTGATTTCAAGTATTAGACAATAATAAAGGGTTTATCAACGTTGGCTGACTGCCAAGCTGTATGGTAAGTATATAATTATAATTGGAAGACGGCGGAACACAGAATGGCCGCCTACGAACATTAATTAACAAAAACGTATAAATGTTTTACTGATATTTTTCATAACAGCGTAAAATACATCTGATTGATCTATTCAGTGGAACTCAAAACAAGCCCAGACACAAAAGCACGCACACACACGAGACATACACGTAATAATCATCAGGAAGTGTTTCCATTCTAGAACAAATGCTAGTCTTATGCTGGCATCGCCTAGTTTTTTTGTACATCGAAAACATGAATAATGTTACACTGATGCTAAAGTTATCTGACCTTTTTGAGACAAATACATTGAAACAATCCCTTAAAGTGAACATGTATAAAAAATTAAAACACATATAAACACGATTGCATATACAAATGCGCCAACTCACGTCTTCGTAACTAAATTTGTCAAATTGTATACTTTTTGCGTAACAACCTGACTATCTCACAAATACTTGTGACGCATATTATCCAATACGGACCTTCCTGCATTTGCAATGTGCAAACATGCACCTTGTGGTATACTTGCAGGAGATAAATTCCATGCAAGATCCAGGAACTGCCGGTAGCCTCATTATGAAAGAAAACAGTGAGCTTTCTTCCATATTCGGTCCGATTTCTTCTTAGAAAAGCAAATCTAGTCGTCCTTTATGAGCCTGCCTCCATACTGCAGCTTGATAATGAATGAGATTAAAATGGAAGCTCAGAGCATCACTTGTAGGCAATCTGGAGAAAGTGAGTTTACGAACATATGTGATCTTGCCTCATTTAGAGTGTCCTTATTGTACACGCCGTATACCTTGCAGATGAATTTGTCAATTCACCATTGCTCAGATCTTTGAAAAAGTTGTAATCCCATAGGAAACAATCAGCATATTTTGTTGCTATGTCCTCCAAAATATGAGGCCACCACATCCCGTAAGTGCCTGAAATGCGGGTAACGTTTCAAGATTATTTTCACCAAAGGAAGTTGCTCTACAACGATAGGCACTGGGATGTACTTTTTATGCCCCCAGATCAAATCTGGGGGACATATTGTTTTTGCCCTGTCTGTTTGTTTGTCTGTTTGTTTGTCAGCAACTTTAACATTGGTCATAACTTTTGAGCCAGTACAGATAGAGACTTGATATTTGGCATGAATATGTATCTCATAACGCCGCACATTTTGAGGGGTGACATGTCAAGGTCAAGGTCATCCTTCAAGGTCAGAGGTCAAATATATGGGTCAAATCACTGACTTTAACATTGGCCATAACCTTTGGACCAGTAGAGATTGAGACTTGATATTTGGCATGCTTGTGTATCTCATAAAGCAGCACATTTTGAGGGGTGAAATGTCAAGGTCAAGGTCATCGTTCTGGGTCAAAGGTCAAATTATCTGTTTTTTAGCTGTAACTTTAACGCAACCTTAACATTGGTCATAACTTTTAAGTCAGTACAGATAGAGACTTGATATTTGGCATGCATATGTATCTTATAAAGCCGCACATTTTGAGGGGTAACAGGTCAAGGTCAAGGTCATCCTTCAAGGTCAGAGGTCAAATATATGGATCAAATCACCGTCTTTAACATTGAACATAACTTTTGGACCAGTAAAGATAGAGACTTGATATTTGACATGCTTGTGTATCTCATGAAGCTCTACATTTTGAGGTGTGAACGGTCAAGGTCAATGTCATCCTTTAGGGTCAAAGGTCAAATTGTCTGTTTCTTTGTCTGTAACTTTAACATTGGTCATGACTTTTGAGCCAGTACAGCTAGTGACTTGATATTTAGCATGCATATGTATCTTATAAAGCCGCACATTTGGAGGGGTGACATGTCAAGATAAAGGTCATACTTTAAGGTCAGAGGTCATATATATGGGTCAAATCACTGACTTTAACATTGGTCATAACTTTTGAGCCAGTACAGATAGAAACTTGATATTTGGCAAGCATATGTATCTCATAAAGCCGCACATTTTGAGGTGTGACATGTAAAGGTCAAGGTCACCCTTAAAGGTTAGAGGTTAAATCACCGATTTTAACATTGGCCATAACTTTTGAACCAGTACAGATAGAGACTTGATATTTGGCATACTTGTGTATCTCATGAAGAGGCACAGTTTGAGGGGTGACATGTTAAGGTCATCCTTCAGGGTCAAAGGTAACCAACTTCAAATTGGCCATAACTTTTGAACCAATAGAGATAGAGTCTTGATATTTGGTATGCATGTGCATCTCATGAAGCTGCACATTTTGAAGGGCAACATGTCATGGTAAAGGTCATCTTTTAGGGTCAACGGTCACCGACTTTAACATTGGCCATAACTTTTGAACCTGTAGATACAGACTTGACATTTGGTATGCATGTGTATCTCATGAAGCTGCACATTTTGTGAGCGACATGTCAAGGTCAAGGTCATCTTTCAGTGTCAAAGGTCACCGACTTTTACATTGGCCATTACTTTTCAACCAGTAGAGATACAGACTTGATAGTTTGTATATATGTGTTTCTCATTTTGCTGCACAGTTTGAGGGGTGACATGTCAAGGTCAAGATCATGTTTGAAGATCAAAGGTCATTAACATTGGCTATAACGTTTGAACCAGTAGATATACAGCCTTGATACTGGTATGCATGTGTATCTCATGAAGCCGCACAGTTTGAGGGTGTCAAGGTCAAGGTCATCCTTCATGGTCAAAGGTCACCAACGTTTAACATTGGCCATAAATTTGGAACCATTAGAGATACAGACTTGATATTTGGTATGCATGTGTACCCCATGAGGCTGCACAGTTTGAGGAGTGACATGTCAAGATCAAGGTCATCATTCAGGGTCAAATATCATATTGAGGGGGCAAAGTGTTTCACAAACACATCGTGTTCTTCTTAGAAGTACCAGCTTTAAATCGGAGCCTATAGCATGACAATCTTTGAAAACGGGCTATGAGTAATACATACATGTCAACATCTTCACCAGCCACATTTGTCTATGATTGTTTGCATTCAATACTGTAGATTATCACCCTTGATTTAGCCTCTTCGTGATTTCAACCTCTGAAACAGATGGTTTGACCCATTTTTCTTCAATGAACCAACCCAACCTACAATAATGTGCACACAGAATAAGATGGGGCAGACATCTTGCAGGATCAGTTTTGAGCTAAGACATTGTCCCATCTGCTTGGCAGAGGAACATCCCTGTTTTTCAGCCGGTGTAATGACGAATTTGTACTCCAATAGAATTTGTACTCCCCAGTCAATATTCGACGTAGAACACGTACTCCCCTGTCTATATTCTATATAGAATATGGACTCCCCTGCCGTAGAATATGGAATCCTTTCATAGAATATGTGCTGCTCAGGGGATTATTTTTGCAAGGCATTTAATTTCTGTATAATGTAAATGATCGCATTGAATTAATAATCAACAGTGACTGTGTAACACAGTTGCTAAATGTATTTCAGGAAACAAGCTGCTACCGGTGACAACTTTTCTCTCCATTATTGTTGGTGTATATGATTCTAACAGATGGGCTTATTCGCGTTTTATTGCTAATCAGTATAGTACATGTATATGGGTTAATTAAATCCATTTCAAGAAACAGGTTTCTACACATTACAACCACGTCTCCTATCGGAAAATCGATAATCAGAATAAATGATAATAAAATATAATAATAGCTCTCCATTGGAGACAGATGAAAGAAAGACAGAAGTTTACCTTACATGATTGGAATAAGATTATTGCAATTTACTATTTCTCGGATTTCTTAATCATCTCATGTGCCTTCTGCTTTTCCCCGCCCACTCCTTATCCCTCGAAAACACAACCCGTTTCGGATATGATTGAGATAAACAAAATATTATAGAGCAATTTAGAAGTAATTTTAAGAAACAAATATCTGAGTACCATTTATCTGTCTAAATCAGTTTTCAATAGAGACATATTTACAATTTTATTACAGTTAAAGCAGTTAAATGTAGTCCCATTACCTTTTTACATGTTTTGTTTTAATTGGCGCTGGCCAGCAATGTGCTTGAGAAGAGTTGGTCTAATTTACCCACACTATTTGAATGTCAGTGTAGAAAGATAAACAACTAGCTAAAAGGTACCTTTTCCGCAAAGTTCAACTATTGTTGAATCAAACACATATAAGAAGAAAACGACTTTGCATTTATATAATCTATAAACACATTTCTGCATTAAGATTTTTGGGCGGCCATTTTGTTTTCCGCCATTTTAGTTTAACGCTCGGGATATAACTTTGAATGCAATAAAGGATATCCAGCTTTAATAATTTGTCTTCCATTTGTCGTTTGTACATTTTAACAGAACATTTTAGTGTTACGCCAAAATTTTCGGTGAAGTGTAGCCTTGTTTGGCTGGAAACAGTGTTCGTTGGCGGCCATTTTGTTTTCCGCCATTTTGTACTTTAAATACGGAATATACAGTTTGGCAAACAGCATATTCGGATTTAGCACACTCAAAGTGTGTAAAAGCATCTGTTTGCCAACTTTTAACACGAAATGTCTAGTGGGGTCAGAAGTTTCCAAGTTTCGCCTAGGTTATAGCAATGTTTTGTTTGTTATAAATTATATTTTATCATTCGGCAAATCTCCTAACAAATCCTTCATTTAAAAGTAACATGATGCAATACAAGTTATTTTATCTGATATATATGTCACAGTAGAAATTGCGATCCGGGACCATTGTCGATTGTCCTAGGACAGATTGCGAACGTAATTTCTCCTCGGACAGACTCTGATCTAAATACATCCTACGGACAATCGATGATTCTACTATTGCAGATTCCGATCACAGTCTGTCCAAGGATAAACTGTAATTATAGTTCTACTGGAATAATGTTTTATTAGTTTTAGATATGACACTTTGATTCTTCTAGGAAAATGTACAATTCTTCTAGATGAATTTATTATTAGTGTTATATATATGACGCTTTAACTCTACAAAAACTCTTCTACTTGAAGAACATATTATTTTAAGACCACAAGTCTATATTCAAAACATGACAAACAAATAGTTGTGAATGATTTAAAAAGAAGATCGGAGTTTGTCCTAAGAGAGATTGAGATCGCAATCTATCCTCAATCGCAATTTCTACTGCAACATATATAACAGTTCTGTTTATGGTTATACAGTAGTCAAGTATCATAAGAAAGTTTGAGCTTTAATAAGGCTTTAATATAGAATATGGACTCCCCTGCCGTAGAATATGGAATCCTTTCATAGAATATGTGAGGCTCAGGGGGATTATTTTTGCAAGGCATTTACTTTCTGTATAATGTAAATGATCGCATTGAATTAATAATCAACAGTGACTGTGTAACACAGTTGCTAACAATTCACATTGATGACACTGACCGTTTCAAGGGAGTACTAGTACTCTCATATTTCTCATAGCAAATGTTTGTTTCTATTTTTGTGTGTGAAAAAAATTCGGTGTTATAGCCAGTAGGCAAGTTTTGAAGATTGGGGCCGCAGAGACGCGATGTTATGGGTGCAAGAGGAGCGTCCCCTCCAATGCTGTTTTTTTAAATTGGTACTTTCTTCTATGCTATTTAGATGCATTTTTAAACGATTTGGGGACTCTTATTATTTAACCAATAAAACATCATTATGTTTGTCAATTTACCACATCAGTCCTACGCAGCGAACTCAAATCTGAAAAAAGTGTCAACTACTTTTTTAATGTTAATAACACCATTTTGTCATACGAGTGGAACGATGCTCCATCTACCATTTTTCAGCTTTGGAGAAAACAGCTCGCAAAGTTTTAAATTTAAATGATCATGCCTTTATCATTTCTCATTATTAATACACAGAAATTACATCTGCATGTTGGTACTGAAAAGCAGTATTTGGCAATGTAAAAAAATAAATATACATTTGTATTTTATGACCGATTTTTCGCAATATTTACTTTGGAGATAGAGCATTTTGGTGAAAAAAGCTGAACAGCTTTTAAATGTGTACTGCTCTATTGGGAAATGGAGCAAACTGACACAGGCCAACTTATACTATTCAACAGAAATATTGACAGATATTTATCTGTCACCTTTGTAAGTCTTTGTTACAAAAAGCAAAGCAGATAAACAACATCTTATAACACAAACGGCAATAATTTGTAACTGCAAAATAGTAATACAAACTTAGCTACTGAAATAGAAGGTAATACCAAACATTAAAATCATGATCATGTAATGTCAGTCATTAAATTATAAAGAAATGGAACAAGTTGCACTATAGAGATATTAACGCGGCAATGAAACAACCAAATCTGTCATGTAAATAATACCATATACAGTGCTCCCTCTCTACAACGACACCCTTTGGGATACGAAGATTGTATGTGTTGTTCGGAGGGAGTTGTTATAGAGAGGGAAAATCAAACATAATTAGCTTGTTTGCAGATCCCCAGATAAGGTTATTTCGAGAACTAAAACCGTTATGCCTCTATCAAACCCTATGTTGTGACCACTCTTTAGTATCGTCACAAAGTGACGATTCTAAAGAGTGGTCACAACATAGGGTTTGATGGAGGCATAAAGAAAATACGATGGAAAAAAATTGTTTCTGGAGCCTCGTTGTTTCGGAAACAGTGACATGCGTTGTTGTAAGGAGGGAATCGTTATTGAGAGGGTCGTTATAGGGAGGGTGCACTGTATACTCAAGCTCAAAAGTATTGTCCCTTATGTTGTGCGAGGTATTACTAAGTTACTGTTAAATGAATAACTTTCGAGTTAAAACTTACATGTTTACCTTTTGCCGATTTTCGTTTCTTGAATCCCGTGTCGACTTCCGACGACCTCGTCTATAGTTGGGTTTTTTATCTAGTGCAAGTGGTGCAAGCAAATGATGGGATTACAAGCTATTTGGTAGGAGATATCTTACTGATGTGATTTTCACTTTAGGGCTTTGTCACTTGTTTTGCGTAATACACTTTGGGTTTTAGGTTTATTTTGTGTTGTTCATGATTTTTTGTTATTGTGAATGAAATAAGTCTTAAATCATCGGTATATCACTTTATGTGTTTATTTAACAGTAACTTAGTAATAATCTGAAAATGGGTGATCCTTCGAAAGCAAAAGTAGAAATGCAAAAAGAGAAAATTGCAGACTCGGTTTTATTGAGTCTGTTCATGAGTAGTAATTAAAAGTGCAACACTACTCACGCCCCCTAGCACCGGCTTACGCAGTATTCAATTTTCAAAACTAATGACATCAAAACTTATGATCCCGAAGGACCAGAAAATATAACAACACTGAGAATGAAGTACGGGGCGACACAGCATAGGGGCATAACTGTTAAGCTTGAGTGCATGTGCTTTTAACAACTTTATAAACAAAACATTGAATCACTAAATGAACTAAATTACAGTTGTTTAAGTATGTATGCTAATTTAAAATTGCATCTCAAATCTCACCTGATTGTTTAGGTAAAATAATAACTTAACAATTACAGAAGTAAAGTGACTAGTAGTTTGGACCTAGGATCAGACCCACTATTTATGTAGTTTTATCTGGATTTAAACTGCATGAATGCATTACAAGTGATCAGAGAGAATCCAAACAGTTATTCATTTCCCTGTAGAGCATCCATGTAAGATATAATGACATCGTGAGTATTTATTACCTGAATTTGTATAATGGCAAATGTGTATTGGTAGAAACTGTAGATGGAAAAGTAGTAAAGTCAAGCAGGCAAAGCCACATGCAAGACGCAACCACCACCAAAACACCGATAGACAGCATGACACACACACACACAACCACACACCCAAACGCACACTCACACACATGAAATGAACACAGAAAACACCAAAAGACACAAGAAACATGGACAAACGTTCCACAACATGAACAAACCACAAACACAAAGACGCAAGGCAAACAAAAGGAAGGGTGACAAAGAGAGTACCGCCTTGGCACGGTCAGCAGCAAAAACACCACTGGGGGTTTAAACCGGTTTACGGACGTCCTAACCTCACACTTCTCTCAAAGTCACCCTAGCTTTACAAATATTGTAAATAAAGGTATCCCCTCTGGCTTACCCACAACATAGACGACGGTGAACACAGGACAACATGTAAAACATAGCATAATAACTGTGACAAACCGTCAAATATGTACTCAATGACTTTGCTGAAGTCAGAGCACCTGCAGGTAAGCCGTTAAGGGCACGACAGGGAAAAAGTAATACATGAGTCTGGTAAGCTCCTCCTGTATCCAAGTTTAAGAGTATACCATCATAGAGTACTACCCTCGGCCTGTCATCGCGCAAGCAAAGAGGGAAGCGTAGCTACCGACTGTAAAAGGGTCGATAACCAAACATGTAGTGTGTTGCAATATAATAGGATCATAACCTTTCTTTTTAAAAGATTTAATGCGTTTTATAAACAAATCATGAAAATGGATATGACCCCGAATTTTCCTAAGTTTGTAGATAACATCCCCATAAAATTCTGGTTGAGAAATGCCTTGTCGCAGTAACGTCAGATGAGTCAGATAAAGAGTCAGATCTCTTATAATTTCATAAGCAAACAGAGTAATCCCTGATCAGATGACGCCTACATTAGGTGTCTGATCCCGGTCTACTCTGTTTGCAAAAGCGTGAACAATATTTTATGGGTTTTATTGCTCTGCATTATAGTATATTGGTTAATTTAATCTATTTCAAGAAACAAGCTGCTACCAGTCACAGGATTGCTCTCCACAAAACGTTTCGTATACGATTCAAACAGGTGGACTTATTGGAGCTTTATTGCTCTACATTAAAATATATACGTTAATTAAATGTATTTCAGGAAACAAGCTGCTACCGGTGACAACTTTTCTCTCCATTATTGTTGGTGTATATGATTCTAACAGATGGGCTTATTCGCGTTTTATTGCTAATCAGTATAGTACATGTATATGGGTTAATTAAATCCATTTCAAGAAACAGGTTTCTACACATTACAACCACGTCTCCTATCGGAAAATCGATAATCAGAATAAATGATAATAAAATATAATAATAGCTCTCCATTGGAGACAGATGAAAGAAAGACAGAAGTTTACCTTACATGATTGGAATAAGATTATTGCAATTTACTATTTCTCGGATTTCTTAATCATCTCATGTGCCTTCTGCTTTTCCCCGCCCACTCGTTATCCCTCGAAAACACGACCCGTTTCGGATATAATTGAGATAAACAAAATATTTTAGAGCAATTTAGAAGTAATTTTAAGAAACAAATATCTGAGTACCATTTATCTGTCTAAATCAGTTTTCAATAGAGACATATTTACAATTTTATTACAGTTAAAGCAGTTAAATGTAGTCCCATCACCTTTTTACATGTTTTGTTTTAATTGGCGCTGGCCAGCAATGTGCTTGAGAAGAGTTGGTCTAATTTACCCACACTATTTGAATGTCAGTGTAGGAAGATAAACAACTAGCTAAAAAGTACCTTTTCCGCAAAGTTCAACTATTGTTGAATCAAACACATATAAGAAGAAAACGACTTTGCATTTATATAATCTATAAACACATTTCTGCATTAAGATTTTTGGGCGGCCATTTTGTTTTCCGCCATTTTAGTTTAATAGAGGTTTTCAATGAAATGGCTCATTTCGTTATGTAAGTACAATTCACTGTTGTTCGTCATATGTGATAAACAGTGCAACCTGCATAAACCAAACGTTTAACATTTTCGCAACCGAGCGTTGATTGGATGTTTTAGTCACCCCAAATTTAAATATTTAAAAACAAATTGAGAACAAAACACTATATTTCCCGTACATTGTTGTCCTTAAAACCTGCCATAATGTAAATGTTTGAGTCATGTAGGAACAACACAACAGTCTTACAAAAAGGGAAGTCCTTGCTTGATCCGAGGCCGCCTCAGGATGGCTTAAGATTAACACCCCCCAAGTTACTGTTTCATGTTTGGACAGTCCTATTCTTATAATGTAGGTTAAACCAATACCTATTAGTCAAATACATAAATAATGTATTGCCAGATAGGAGACAGCGCGCATCTGATCAGTCAGCTCCAACAACAGCTGGCTGATTTGGGTCTGCACTGGTTGCAAAACAAATCCCAAAACATGTCCACAGTGTTAAAAGGGATAACGTATCAACATAATTACAATAAGAGGAATTTCTGGTATTATGTTGTTCGCCTGACTGTCATCCGGCTTAAAACCGGCTTCAAGCCCTTTTAGATTTAGTTATACACCCCCTCAACCTGTAGTGGGGTCTATATAGGAATCACCTTGTCCATCCGTCCGTCACTCAGTCCGTCCGTCGCGTTTTTTCCGTGACATTTGATCTTTTCTTTTAAAGACTATTTATGTACTACCTCCAAACCTAGTACATATTATTAGTGTTATGTGGGGACCTCTTCTCCAAGTTTAATAACTCATGCACAAATTTAACAGAAGTATGCCCCTTTTAACGTGCTATTTCGTTTCCTAATCCCCTTTGATGTCTTTTGTGCTTAAAGTTTGACCGGAGTATAACTCACAAAGTATAAGAGGTACCATTATGACACTTCATAGGTAGATAGATCACAATGAGGAGAAATGTTGTGTATAGAACCGTAATTCTATTCTGCATAACGGAGGAGTTTGATGTTTTATGTTTTCATTCTTATTTTGTCCGGAGCATAACTCACAAAGTATATGTGGTACAAGCATGAAACTTCAAAGGTAGATAGATCCTTACTAGGAACAGCGCAGATCCATAACTCTATTTGGTTTAATGGAGGAGTTATTGACCTTTTTATGTTTTTCATACTTAATTGTTTACTGTGTCATAACTCACAAAGTATCAGAGGTACGGTCATGCAACTTTCTAGGTAGATATATATCAGTGAAAAGATGTACAGTACAAAGAAGCATAATGGAAGAGATATTGGCCTTAGATGTTTTTCATACTTAATTTTGTCTGGGGAATAACTCACAAAGTTTAAGCGACACCAACATGAAAGTTCATAGGTAGATATATCTCCTTGAGTAAAAATGCAGTGCACACTATCTACAATTCTTTTCTTTATTGAGGAGTTATTGATATTTTTATACTTAGATTTTGTCCAATGCATAATTCAACAAGATGTTCAACAACACCATGCCCGGCCCAATTTGACATTTGATCCTGAAGGATGACATTGACCTTGTCATGTCACCCCTCATAATGTGCAGCTTCATGAGATACATATGCATGCCAAAATCAAGTCTCTATATCAACTGGTCAAAATGTTATGGCAAATGTTAAAATCGGTTATTTGACCTATATGTTTAACCTCTGACTTTGAAGGATGACATTGACCTTGATATGTTACACCTCAATTTGTGCAGCCCTATGAGATACACATGCATGCCAAATATCAAGTCTCTATATGTACTGGTTGAAAGGTTATGGCCAATGTTAAAGTTGGTTCGTGAGCATATATATCAATGCCGTAAAAATAAAATAAAAAATATTCTATACCAGCATTTTCGTAAATCGGGTCATTCATTCAAAGATATTACAGTTCAGCCAGTTGAACATCTTGTTTATGATTATAAATCTACAAACAGCATCAAATCTGAAGCTAGATTTATGGCAGAACTCAAATGGATAATGGACACCTTTCCCTTTAGGCCTAAATGATAGTATATATCAAACCGGAACTATTTCAAAAGACCCTAACATTTATATATTTTCTATTTACTCAATTAGAAAACGAAAAACCAGATCACATGGTTAACGTATAAGCAGCAATACCAAACGCAAAGCTCGACTTAAAACGTCTGTTTCAGCTTTACACAATATACGTCTACAACCTGGTAAACATACTATGCTCTCTCGTCTATGTTCTTTGGTCTTCCATAAGAGACATTGACATAGAAGCAGACAAAGTGATTTTACGAACAAATCCTTTGTATAATACAGCTTCTTTCATTCAGAACTACACTCGGCATGTTCTTCGACCACACGTTGATTCAGTGTCTGACCATAAAAGATATTTTTTGAAAATTCCTTTTGTTAATAAAGGTATAGATTTCATCGATCTGCAATCAATATTTCGCGATAAAAACGTAATTAATACCATCCCAGCCTATTTCAAAAATATAGAATCCCCAATTATCTGTTATAAGTACAAAATACCTATTAGGAATACTATTTTTAATTATAATAGAATTGTATCGGACCTTAATATTGTAAATAATACTCCTGTTAGTTGAAATTGTAATTCCTCTCAGTTCTGTTACGCCGAGGCTGGTCATGTTATTACAGGCACTTTTGACATTATCGAAAACAAGCGTCTCCGTACTTTATTAACTAAGGGACCTAAATACAGATTACCTTCTTTGATAGATTTCGAAATCTGCCGTAGCAAAATTATAGAATCTTTGTTAGACTTCAGTGTAAAATGGTGTCGCCGAGAACATGCAGACAATAGTGCCCTTACAAAATGGATAAAACAAATTTCAAATATAATGGATACACGTATCGCGTTTTACAAATCTAACATTCACCTTCTTCCGCCTAAACCTAAGACTTCAGTTCGCTTCTTAAAAAATAGTATACAAGAATTTCACTCTAAATACGTGTTTGTTCCAGCTGATAAAGCGTCAAACAATGTAATTATCGTTTGACGACTTTATTATGTGGTCTCTAAATATGAATAGGACATAATATCTGAACATGTTAATAAATGTAAACAGTTCAATGCTGATATATTAATCACACATCATAAACTTCCGACAATGTACTTGATACCTAAACCAAAAAACGCCATATAAATCACGCTTCATAGCAAACTCTGTCTCATGCACAAGAACCGCACTATCCAAACTAATTACATCGTGTCTAACAGCGGTCAAAGAACATGTCATGCGCTTATTATAATTCAGGAATTAACCTTTTTTTATCTATAAAAAACTCCAATGAGGTTTTGACTAAATTAAAATTCAAGCAACACCAAGCTAACACTATAAGCACATATGATTTTTCTACACTTTATACCACATTACCACACGATCTAATAAAGATCAAACTTACAAATCTTATAAATAAAACATTTGCTAGAGAAAAAGTATAATTTGTTGCCTGTAATTCTAGACATGCGTTCTTTACCAATGACATTACAAATAGATATACCTCGTGGACATGTTTAGATCTTTGTGACGCAATTATGTTTCTGTTAGACAATATATTTGTTCGTTTTGGTAATTCTGTATATCGCCAGGTTATTGGTATTCCCATGGGAACCAACTGTGCTCCTTTAATTGCAGACTTGTTTTTGTGTTGTTATGAACGGGAGTTTATGCTTAACCTTAAAACCGATTCACAGGCGGATGTCATCAATGCCTTTAACAATATAGCACGTTATTTAGACGACATATTAAATATTGATAACCCATAATTTGATTCTATAACCTCAATTTACCCTAGAGAGCTCAAGCTTAATAAAGCAAATAGTTCTGACATATCTGCAGCCTTTTTATACCCCCCCCCCCCCCTCGATCAAATCTGGAGGCATATTGTTTTTTATATTTGACAAGGTCATATTTCAAGGTCAGAGGTCAAATATATGGGTCAAATCACCGACTTTAACATTGGCCATAATTTTTGGACCAGTAGAGATAGAGACGAGATATTTGGCATGCTTGTGTATCTCATAGAGCTGTACATTTCGATGGGCGACATGTCAAGGTCAAGGTCATCCTTCAGGGTCAAATGTCAAATTATCTGTTTTTGGCTGTAACTTTAACGCAACCTTTACATTGGTCATAACTTTTGAGTCAGTACAGATAGAGACTTGATATTTGGCATGCATATATATCTCATAAATCCGAACATTTTGATGGGTAACATGTCAAGGTCAAGGTCATCCTTCAGGGTCAAAGGTTAAATTGTCTGTTTCTTTGTCTGTAACTTTAACATTGGTCATAACTTTTGAGCCAGTACAGATAGTGACTTGATATTTGGCATGCGTATGTATCTCATAAAGCCGCACATTTTGAAGGGTGACATGTCCAGGTCAAGGTCACCCTTAAAGGTCAGAGGTCAAACATATGGGTCAAATCACCGACTTTAACATTGGCCATAACTTTTGAACCAGTACAGATAGAAACTTGATATTTGGCATACTTGTGTATCTCATGAAGCTGCACAGTTCGAGGGACATGTCAAGGTTATCCTTCAGGGTCAAAGGTAACCAACTTCAAATTGGCCATAACTTTTGAACCAATAGAGATAGAGTCTTGATATTTCGTATGCATGTGTATCTCATGAAGCTGCACATTTTGAGGGGCAACATGTCAAGGTAAAGGTCATCTTTTAGGGTCAAAGGTCACCGGCTTTAATACTGGCCATAACTTTTGAACCTGTAGATACATACTTGACATTTGGTATGCATGTGTATCTCATGAAGCTGCACAGTTTATGGTGACATGTCAAGGTCACAGTCATCTTTCAGGGTCAAAGGTCACCGCCTTTAACATTGGCCATAACTTTTGAACCAGTAGAGATACAGACTTGATAGTTTGTATATATGTGTTTCTCATTTGGCTGCACATTTTGAGAGGTGACAGGTCAAGGTCATCTTTGAAGGTCAACGGTCATTAACATTGGCCATAACGTTTGAACCAGTAGATATACAGCCTTGATACTGGTATGCATGTGTATCTCATGAAGCCGCACAGTTTGAGAGGTGACATGTCACGGTCAAGGTCATCCTTCATGGTCAAAGGTCACCAACTTTTAGCATTGGCCATAACGTTTGAACCATTAGAGATACAGACTTGATATTTGGTATGCATGTGTACCCCATGAAGCTGCACAGTTTGAGGAGTGACATGTCAAGATCAAGGTCATCCTTCAGGGTCAAATATCATATTGAGGGGGCATAGTGTTTCACAAACACATCTTGTTAGATTTAAATTTATCTATAAACAATGGAACAATTTCTTCTGGAATTTATGACAAAAGGGATGACTTTAATTTTAAAATAGTTAACTATCCTCATTTGGATGGGGATGTTCCCCGTGCTACATGTTACGGTGTATACATTTCTCAGCTTATTCGTTTTGCTAGAGCTTGTTCTTCTGGTGATGATTTTAACAATCGTAACCTTATTATCACTGAAAATCTACTAAAACAGGGCTACAGATATGACAAACTTCGTAAAACATTTTCAAAATTTTACCACCGTAATGTTCTACTCATCAGCAAATACAATTGTAATTTACGTATTTTTCTAAAGTTAGGTATTTCACATCCGGGGTTTTACGGTGATGTCATTTACAAACTTCGAAACATTATTGGACACACATATTTTGATACTTTGTTTGTCAAACGTATAAAGAATTCAATAAAAAGGGATATGACCCTTCTATATTGCAGCACACTACATGCTTGGTGATCGACCCCTTTACAGTTGGTCATTATGCTTTCCTCTTTGCTTGTGCGACGACGGAAAAGACTTAATACTCTATGAAGATTCCCTCCTAAACCCATTTACGGAGGGAGGAAATTAGATATTTGTATTTCGCCAGTTCTGTCGTACCCCAAATGACTTCTCCACAGCTGCTCTGACCTCTGAATAGTCAGCGATGTCAAGTTTATTCTATTTCAAACATGAATAGTCAACGATGTCAAGTTTATTCTATTTCAAACAAAACAGGTGTACATACTTAAAGGGGATGTCCCTACATTTGACGCGTTTCATAAACACTTAAAATATACCATACTCATTTATTTATATGCTGAAAAGTAGTATATCGCAAAAAGTCCCATCCAATTACCGTTTATAATGACAAAACATCCATGTGTTTGATATCGCCGATCCCGGTTTTACTACCCGAAGTTTCAGTTTTATTCGGGTTGGGTTTTAGTTTCGTAACTGTTCGCCCTATTCGCGATTCTCCGACCACTTCCGAGAAAACTTTTACGTAAACAATGGGGGGATCGGGTGATCATTGGGAAAACGCGGAAGAATTTAACGGAAAAGGCAGATAATATTGTGTTGTAGAACAAAAATTATCAGTATTGATGAAATCGGTTTATTTGTATCACAGGGGCATTTTTCGATATAAATTCAAATTGGGAAACTTCATAATAATGATAGAGCATAACAAGTACCAAGTTTTATGATATTATTGAAAATATGCGATTATTGTAGGGACTTCCTCTGTAATATCCAGTAGTATTTGTATCTTCTTGCGATTTATTTTTTATAAAAGGTCGGTGTAGAAGTGTTTCATATAGTTTTCCCGTACTTTTAAATTATGACGTCATTTAAATGATGACGTCGCTTGTTTACCTCTAACGTTTATTTTAAAGTCATTTCATTTTGGTAGACATCGTTATTCAAGTTGTCTGGAGGGGGACTTTTATTTACATTTTGACTTTGGTGAAAGTTGGATAAGGACGAGGTTGGGTACCCGTAAACCAGGTTTAAGTCCCCCAGTAGCTTATTTTATTTACTGACCGTTCCAAGGCGGTACTCCTGCTTTCAGCCTTTGGTCTATTTTGTTATTTAATATGCTTAATGTTTAATGTTTTTCGTCTTGAAATGCGTCTTGTTTGTTTTGTCTTGTGGCGATACCGTTTCTTGTTTGATGGTGTCTGGTGCGGTGTCATTTCGTGTGTGGCTCTCCCTGTTTGACTCTTTTTCCATAAATAATTGGTGACAAACAGACAAACGGACCAACAGACAAATAGACAGGGCAAAAACAATATGCCCCTAAGATTTGATCGGGGGGGGGGGGGGGGCATAAAAAGAACCATCATGATATTCCATAGATGGTATATCTGAATGAGAGGGTGTGTCATGCTCATGGGCTATGACTGTTGTACACATGTTTTGCTGAATGTGTATTTTGTTGCATATTTAAATTAGGAAGATGAAGGTCAAGCTCATTACTGTTTTGGTGAACATTTACTTGTTTTACGACGGCACGTGACAGGGCGGTTTGGTGTGCGGTATCAATCACCTTCAGTGATAGTTCTAGTTATATAAATAGTTATTAAGTTATGTTGTGACACCCGGCTAATAAATAGCGGAAGAAGACCCAAAATATCCGACTCGGTATTCGCAGACGATAGAACCACCGACTTTCCGCAGGAGAGTCGGAAGACTTCCCCGCATGGAAATCGGAAAACATCTTTGGCTGAAATTCGAACCCACGCGGACTGAGTGATCGTGAGTCGGACGTATTTTTTCCACTCGACCATATTTGGCTACTAAGGAATAATATCTATCGAATGACGTTTGTTTGAACAGTGTACACCAATATTAATGTCAGAGGAGCCATACAACAGTCCCTTAAACCCCAGGACAAAACTGACCTCCTTGCAGTAGCTATCAATCTAAAACGCAGAATATAATTAACCCTTTCGGCGCCAAAATTCCAATTGTCGTCTGCAATTCATTTTTTGTTAAATCATTCGGTACAAAAAGAAAGTGAGATAAATAAATTCAAATTTCAAAGGAATAAAGATCAGATATATAATTAGAGACTGAGACAAAAAGTGAAGTCCCTGATCATACGCCACCTTGGAAAGGCGGCGTCTGATCTGCAATTGCACTATTTGTCATGGCGCATTTATAAATGCGACATTGGCTGTGAAACGATTTATAAGTAAGTGTAGATCCATCCAAGTACTACAACTTAGGCGTATTTAAGAAGTGTGGTGACCGATTCGACTGCCGCGCCGATTCAAACTCAGGACCCATGTGCGATACCCGTTTTCCCCAACCCTTTTCTCGATTATTTCTCAGCCATTTACAACTAAGATTTCGTTTTACTATAAACGTGTGGCTAGACATCATATGATAACAAATAGATCCAACTGACCCGTGTTCGTGCGTGCATATGGCCTAGCGATTACCTAAAACACAGAAAATAGTCTATTGTCGTTAGAAATAACCCTTTTCCCCCTTTTTTGCCAGTATATTTTTTTATATTTCAATTAGTTATATAATCGATATGCATAAAGATATCTATATCGAACAACTTTTATTTTGTAGCTTGAGACTCGCTCGTTTGGGAAATAAATATTGTATTCCTTAGTCGTTTGTGTAACCGTTGCGAAAAGGGTTAAAAGTACCCTTTTTTACATAGAAATACATGTACATGTATAGCCATAACGTGTTTTGCTAGTTTGTTTTACATACTTCATCCTTTAATTTCTCAGCCATTAAAGGGCTGACAGATATCATATTTTGAATACACCTAGTACTGATGTAGGTCTTTACAGCCATAGACAACACGATCGGGCCCATTGTCGGTCCGCTTGCTTGCGCCCGGTTCGTACCTGGGTTAAAATCGTAAAGCATTATATAAAAATCGGGTATACATGCCTACAATTTGCCTATATATTCCTTATATCATATACATACTTCTTTAAATGATATATGCACCTATGTTTTGATCCTAGGTAGGTGTACAGACATACAGACGAACCGACCGTCTGTCCACGCGTCCGTATGTGTCATTTTTGTTTTATAAAAATAACCTTTTATTTGGGTATTATGAGGGGTGTTGTTTACCCGCTTCATACGTTTATTTCTCAGTAATAATGCTGACAAATAACAACTTTTGCATGCACATAGTCTTAATGAAGGAATGCACATCCATGTGCAACACAGATCTAGGGTCGGTCGGCTGGCTGGTTACCGGTTCAAACTTGGGTCAAAATGATCTATTTTCTTATGAAATTAGAGTATAAATACCTAGAAAGCGTTTATATATTCCTTATATCATATGTAGTAATGCTTAAAGTAATATAATCACCTCGATATGATGCTAGGTAGGTGTACAGACATAGAGACGGATTGATCGTCATTTTGTATGTCCGTAAGGGTCGATGTTTAGGTCAAAATAGCCATCTATTTGGTACTTTGTCGGGTGTTTGTTACCTGTTTGATACCTTTATTTGTCAGTTATTACAAGTCTGACAGATATAATCTTTTGCATTTGTCTAGTACTGATGTAGGACTATACATCCAAGTGCAACTGTTTGAACCCGGGTCAAAATGGTCCTATTGGTTTATCAAAAAATAAATTTTAACATTTTTTTCTCTAAAACCAGTACGACGTAGGAACTGAATTTAGCATGTATGTTTGGAATACATATGAGATTGTAAATGTGAATTTTGAGCAACATGAACAGTGTAGATTATGTTAACATCTGAAATGATTCGTTATGATAACAATCGTTTCATTTGTAAAAGACATAATGCATGTACATACAGTGAACCCTCGTTATACCGGCATTCGTTACAATGGCACCCTCGTTATATCGACAGTATTCATTGAAACAAAATTACCATTTAGTCTTTGAAACAACCACTAAATAAAGAGGTGCAATGCCAATAAGACAGGTGACAGCTTAATGCAGAACACAAGCAATGTAAAAAGTTCCCTTTGGGAGCTTTTTGCACTTCTTGTGTTCTGCATTATGCGTCCACCTGTTGGTACTTGTTTAAAACTGGCCGTATGGTTCCTTTCATATTTCAACTCGTTATAACGGCAAACTCGTTATACCAGCACAATGTCTGGAAACAAACACCTCCGTTATAATGAGGGTTCGCAGTATATAATCTAATCTAGGGAGGTATAGATCTCTAAACATTGTAGACACTCCATAATTGTTTAGCCATATGTATCCACAATAACTGTTAGTAACTCATAAGCACACACACGGTGTCCACAAATACTATTACATGTAGTTATTGATATACACACTAGACGTGTCCATACCGAATATTGATACTGAACAGGTACACACACGGTGTCCACAGTGTAAATATTGTGTCCAGAACGCTGGTTACGCTACTTTTACTATATAAGCCTGCATTAAAGCATTTGGTATTTCTAGATAAATTTAGCACCAGCTAATATAATATAATGTATTCAAAATCCGGATAGGTCTATTATTTCACATAGTGTCCATAATGTAGGTTTTGAGAGGTAGTGTCCACAATGCCCTAAAGATGCGTATGTGTGTGTGTGTGTGTGTGTGTGTGTGTGTGTGTGTGTGTGTGTGTGTGTGTGTGTGTGTGTGTGTGTGTGTGTGTGTGTGTGTGTGTGTGTGTGTGTGTGTGTGTGTGTGTGTGTGTGTGTGTGTGTGTGTGTGTGTGTGTGTGTGTGTGTGTGTGTGTGTGTGTGTGTGTGTGTGTGTGCGTTTGGGTGTGTGGTTGTGTGTGTGTGTGTGTTTGTCATGCTGTCTATCGGTGTTTTGGTGGTGGTTGCGTCTTGTATGTGGCTTTGCCTGCTTGACTTTACTACTTTTCCATTAATATTCATAATGGGCGGAGTGTTGCACGAATATTCACCGAGTAAAGACAAGTTCTACTCTCATTATAGTCTTTCAATGAAATGTTGTTAGTAGTAAGTTAGTTTTACTCTCGATTTTCAAATTGGGTTAAAACAAGAACATACATGCATACATGTACTTAATTTTGAATCCAACTTAACCCTTAAAGCGCTATCCTCCACATTTTTCGCATATGCAAACATCTTTGATTGCACCAAATACCACATATTTACAGAAATTAAAACCATGTGATTGTAGCAAAGCTCACGTTAAGAACTGCAATATGACCATTTCGTTAAAACCTGATTTAGGAAAAGTACACAAAACGTATTTATTTAAAAAAAAAACGCCTTAAAGGAACAAGCATATGAATAGTGGACATCATTTAAGTAAAATAGTATCGAGCATACCTACTTAAGATACCATGGTAGATTTCTCTAACTATTTACAGATATATGAATTTCTCCTATTGAGAATCTTAAATCAGGTTTTGACACACTCTCTGATTAGGTCATTATGGGTAAAAAGAAACATTAACCTGGCAACATCATCTAAAACAGCAAACTTGTGGTCTGACTGGTCTGCTTTGTGAAAGAGACTGTCCCGTAAATCAACATACGTATAATCGGCAGTGAATAATAACATGAATCTCAGATTCAACCTCTTCACAAAATGGGCATTTCCTATCAACTAGGGACGAAGTTTCGTATCTTTCCCGTTTCTGTTCTGATTGGTGCTGTGCACGGAGTAAATTGAAATATTTCGTGCACAGAAAATCACCCAGGTAGAACCACCGACATACTGCAAGCCATCTGGAAGGCTTCCTCACATAAAAATTCAAATGCCCAGAGCAGGATTCGAACCCACAGCAGTGAGTGGCTGAGCGATTGTCAGTCGAAGACCATAACCACTCGACCGCGGAGGCACCTTTTGATGGGTGCAACACAACATCTAAATTTAGACGTGGTCTGATGGGTGCAACACACCTTCTAAATTTACAAAATGCAGATCAATATCGAGGTGGCAGAATGATTTTGCAGTACTTTTCAACTGTTAATTCTCTTTAAATAGGCATTATGTCATTAATTTATTTCAATCTCTTCCAGATGTACCGGTGAGTTTATTTATTATATGTTCCATTGTTCAGCCTATTCAGTCATTAAATACATTTCAACTCTACCCCATAAATATTTCTTCGACAAACCTGTACTGATATATGTACATTCATTAAGATTAGGTTCAACATACTTAGACTTGACAATATAACACCATTTTTTGCTGAGGGACTAGCTGAGGCTGATGCCCACAGTGCAATACGTTTACACGCGACGGTAGTGTATTACAAATTCGGGCCCAAAACTGTGCTATATCCTTCCACTGTCTTACAATCGGCGGCTGCCATGCTATTTCCCCCGCCAATGCTGCACATGGAGTGTATTTCCCTACACCAAGGAAAAAGTTCACTGTCCTGTTTTGGACGGCATTGACGCAAGCACTATACAAAATGTACCTAATCACAGGCCATATAACTGAGCTTTATTAACACCGAGTAGGGAAGACCCCTATCGCCTTACACTTGGCTATAAAAAAGACCAAGAGCGCGGCTAGCAATCTGTGCAACAACTTAGCTGTTAAATTGAAATCAAGATGCTCACAGTCAACATTAAACCTAAGTAAGTACATTTGCTACATATATCGATGTCTTCACTCCCACAATGGAATTTAAACCCTGTGACATACTTTGCGAAGGGTTCGTAAAATGTAACACATTGTTTTTAGTAATATTTACGACCATGTCATTTAAAAAAATACCATCTAATAACAATTGCAGATCTTCGGCCGTTTCAGCAAGTAGAACAACATTATCTGCATACAGAATAATACATACTTCTTCCTGCCCAATATGAACCCCTATACCCAGTGATTTTAGAAATACATACAGCAAGATCACATATTAAAAAGGAAGGGCGATAAAATACAGCCTTGTCGCAAACCGACTTTAACTTCAAACCAACCAGTTTTAAAGGAGTTTACACACGTTCACAAGAAGGTACGCTGTTGTACAGGCTTTTAACGGCAGTGAGCATATTACCCTTAATTCCTGAAGTATTGAGGCATGAACATGGCTTATGTCTATTAAGTCAAATGCCTTTTCAAAATCGATGAAAGCACAATACGTAGATTTGCCGAGTTTGTCCTAGTATCAGTTAAACTGCAAATAGATGAAATATGATCTGTCGTGCTCTGTGTCTTCCTTAAATGATTCTGCTCATTACAAGTTTACTATTTCCCTCAGCCCATTCTGATAATC
Source organism: Azorinus chamasolen (assembly GCA_963576725.1). Classification (NCBI taxonomy): domain Eukaryota; kingdom Metazoa; phylum Mollusca; class Bivalvia; order Cardiida; family Solecurtidae; genus Azorinus; species Azorinus chamasolen. Next base: position 77,748,085 of record OY755239.1, read on the forward strand.
TTGTTATTTAAAACGTAATGTCTGGAAAAGTGTGAAAATAATTTTGGTATTTGTAGAAACTTGTGGACCTGTAGACACATTTGTAATAATGTTATAAGTAAACAGAGCAAAGCCTGATCAGACGGTCCCTGTATGTTCTGATCTGGATCTACTTTGTTTGCAGAGGCGTTAATATGAAGGAAAAGGTTAAGTTTCTGTGTAAATGGTATCTCTAGCTGGCGAGTGTCACTAGTGACGTCAGGAACCAAGGGAGATTATAGAGTACCCGAATGTAAAATGGCATGGGTCGCAGTACAATAAAAACTCCTATTACGTCAAAATTGGATTAAAATGGTAGGTATTTTTAGATATTATATATTAGTGATTAAATAACTGTATACTGTCAGAATTTGACGAAAACCCAACTTGTTTACTTGACCTTTAAAGTCATTTGCTGTTCATTAATTCGGTGGATATTAACACTTATTATGCGATGTTCGTATGTTTTTTCTATAATATCAATAATTTATCTCATGAATATTCATGTAAGAAATAATGACATCATGGATATTAATTGACTACATTTTATAATGACGTAAAGAAAATCATGGCATTATCGGAAATTGTACAATCAGTTAATGCATAAAGAATAAGCAAACAGTGTAGAATCCGATCAGACGGATCCTGTATTCCCGAGCCGTCTGATCTTGGTGTATTATGTTTACAAAGGCGTTGAAAATGCGTACAGGGTTAGGTATTTGTCCTCGAGTGAGGTGCACGGTTAGGTATTTGTCCTCGGGTGAGGTGTACGGTTTTGTCAACAGGAAATCTGCAAAATTCAGCATTCGTTACCTTAATCCGTTATCCATATAAATATTATAACATTTCATTTCACCCGGATGATTTGCCACTAGTCACAGCAAACAACAGGGGGACTGGAATTTGATTTATAATTATGGATACTAATAGCATGGCACTGGATCTGCAATTGCTATTGACGTCATCGCCCTTGTGTTCCAGAATTATGGATCAAGACCATCATGTCGAAATGGATCAGTTGTCATGGTGACCCTACGCACTTGAAACTCAGACAATTAATTACAAGTATTTACAGTAAAGTCATTCTAATGCGACTACTTTTTGAATAAGCATAAGCATCTTTAAAAGAAGGTGGCTGCTTAATGCAGGACGAAAGTAATGCAGGTAGCTCCTTCCGTCCTGCATTAAGCTACCACCTGTCTTTAAACCCCACAATTATACCTATTTGAGGCGTCGCTCTATGGGGATTTTACTGTATAGCGTAACTCAGCGTTTAAGATTGATTAGTTTTTCTCACTATATAGATGACAATGTTTAAATCATCTGCGTAGAGTTCTCAGCACGACAAAAGATAATCCATCGACACTGTGCACTCCATTTAGTCCCATCTCTGATTTCCATAGGGCATTGATACGTAAAAGTCAAAAGCGGGTTGTGCGTCATAAAATAGGCGATATTTGGGCTTGAAAACTGTTTTAATTTAGGTTAATTGGACTTTAGGGGTGAATCTGACACGATATTACAGCCGTGATAATGCAGTGATTTATGCGCTTGTTCATTTAACATTTTCCATGCTGATTTTCCTGCCCTTTTCACGAGCTTCTGATTTATTGTGCATATCGAAATTATCCTAAGTATTTGGACACCCAGTCTGCCTTCTCTATCGTGTGTACCTTAATTACCCTTGGTATTGGGACACACACTTCCAAGTTTATTTGTATAAATGCACAAGTCCCAAACAATGTGGGAGACATCAGCATAACATTTATACATTTTCAAATACAACGAATGTCACGTACATAATAAAAAGTGCACAAAACAGTAATGCCGGGAAACAGCTATACCTACAGTTATATATAGCAAGGGGATAAAAGCATACACATGGCAGCCAGTCCATGATCGGCCTAGATGGTGATCCGTTCACCTCTCCCCTGGTGTATACCGTAATTACTGTAATAGGACCTCTCACCACCATCAGTATTGTTATTAAACTATGTATTCAGACACTCGATCTCGTCGCTCCACAGTTTGTACCCTTATTATCTTAAGTATTCAGACACCTCTCTATACTGTAATTATTCTAAATAATCGAACATCCAATCTACCCTCTCCACTGGTAATTATTCGGACACACGTTCGCTTCAATTTCTCTAACGCGACCACGCAAAACATGTATGATTCTGTGGCATAAGGAAGTGTTATAATGCAGGAAAAAATATGACCAGAGAGCTCCTATAGTAACAACAACAACAAACAGCGTACCCTGATCAGAGAGCTCCTATAGTAACAACAACAAACAGTGTACCCTGATCAGATGGGTCCTATAGCAACAACAACAAATAGTGTACCTGATCAGAGACCTCCTATAGTAACAACAACAACAAACAGTGTACCTTGATCAGAGAGCTCCTATAGTAACAACAACAAAAAACAGTGTACCCTGATCAGAGAGCTCCTATAGTAACAACAACAAACAGTGTAGTCTGATCAAGATGGGCCCTATAGCAACAACAAATAGTGTACCCCGATCAGAGAGCTCCTATTGTAACAACAACAACACCAATGTACCTTGATCAGAGAACTCCTATAGTAACAACAACAACAAACAGTGTAGCCCTGATCAGAGATCTCCTGTAGTAACAACAACACACAGTAGCCTGATCAGAGAGCTCCTATAGTAAAAACAAACAGTGAAACCTGATCAGAGAGGTCCTATAGTAACAACAACAACAAACTGTACCCTGATCAGAGAGCTCCTATAGTAACAACAACAACAAACAGTGTAGCCAGATCAGATAGCTCCTATAATAACAACAACAACAAACAGTGTACCCTGATCAGAGAGCTCCTATAGTAACAACAACAACAAACAGTGTACCCTGATCAGAGAGCTCCGATAGTAACAACAACAACAAACAATGTAGCCTGATCAGAGATCTCCTATAATAACAACAACAACAAACAATGTGCCCTGATCAGAGAGCTGCTATAGTAACAACAAACAGTGTAGCCTGATCAGAGAGCTGCTATAGTAACAACAAACAATGTACCCTGATCAGATAGCTCCTATAGTAACAACAAACAGTGTAGCCTGATCAGAGAGCTGCTATAGTAACAACAAACAGTGTACCCTGATCAGAGAGCTGCTATAGTAACAACAAACAGTGTAGCCTGATCAGAGAGCTGCTATAGTAACAACAAACAGTGTACCCTGATCAGAGAGCTGCTATAGTAACAACAAACAGTGTACCCTGATCAGAGAGCTGCTATAGTAACAACAACAACAAACAGTGTGAGCTGATCAGAGAGTTCCTATAGTAACAACAACAACAAACAATGTACCCTGATCAGAGAGCTCCTATAGTAACAACAACAACAAACAGTGTGAGCTGATCAGAGAGTTCCTATAGTAACAACAACAACAAACAGTGTATCCTGATCAGAGAGCTCCTATAGTAACAACAACAACACACGGTGTACCCTGATCAGAGAGCTCCTATAGTAACAACAACAACAAACAGTGTAACCCTGATCAGAGAGCTGCTATAGTAACAACAAACAGTGAACCCTGATGAGAGAGATCCTATAGTAACAACAACAAACAGTGCACCCTGATCAGAGAGCTCCTATAGTAACAACAACAAACAGTGCACCCTGATCAGAGAGCTCCTATAGTAACAACAACAAACAGTGCACCCTGATCAGAGAGCTCCTATAGTAACAACAGCAACAAACAGTGTAACCCTGATCAGAGAGCTCCTATAGTAACAACAACAACAAACAGTGTGCCCTGATCAGACAGCTCCTATAGTAACAACAACAACAAACAGTGTGCCCTGATCAGAGAGCTCCTATAGTAACAACAAACAGTGAACCCTGATGAGAGAGATCCTATAGTAACAACAACAAACAGTGCACCCTGATGAGAGAGATCCTATAGTAACAACAACAAACAGTGAACCCTGATGAGAGAGATCCTATAGTAACAACAACAAACAGTGCACCCTGATCAGAGAGCTCCTATAGTAACAACAGCAACAAACAGTGTAACCCTGATCAGAGAGCTCCTATAGTAACAACAACAACAAACAGTGTGCCCTGATCAGACAGCTCCTATAGTAACAACAACAACAAACAGTGTGCCCTGATCAGACAGCTCCTATAGTAACAACATCAACAGTGTACCTTGATCAGAGAGCTCCTATAGTAACAACATCAAACAGTGTAGCCTGATCAGAGAGCTCCTATAGTAACAACAAACAGTGCACCCTGATCTGAGAGCTCCTATAGTAACAACAACAACCAACAGTGTGCCCTGATCAGAGAGATGCTATAGTAACAACAACAAAATCAGTGTGTCCTGATCAAAGAGCTCCTATAATAACAACAAACAGTGTAGCCCTGGTCTGAGAACAATAAACAGTGGAAACCTTGATCAGAGATCTCGTATAGTAACAACAAGCAGTGTAGCCCTTAATCAGAGAGCTCGAATAATAACAACAAACAGTGTAGATTTTGATCAGAGGGCTAATACGGTAACAACAAACAGTGCTGATCTTGATCAGAGAGTTCGTATAGTAACAACAAACAGTGTAGATCTTGATCAGAGAGCTCGTATAGTAACAACAAACAGTGTAGATCTTGATCAGAGAGCTCGTATAGTAACAACAAACAGTGCTGATCTTGATCAGAGAGCTCGTATAGTAACAACAAACAGTGCTGATCTTGATCAGAGAGTTCGTATAGTAACAACAAACAGTGCTGATCTTGATCAGAGAGTTCGTATAGTAACAACAAACAGTGCTGATCTTGATCAGAGAGTTCGTATAGTAACAACAAACAGTGCTGATCTTGATCAGAGAGCTCGTATAGTAACAACAAACTGTAGATCTTGATCAGAGGGCTAATATTGTAACAACAAACAGTGTACACACTGATCATAGAGATCTTATGGTAATAACAAATAGTATAGACCCTGATCAGAGACCTCATATCGTACCAGCACACAGTGTACGCACCGACCAGATAGCTCATCAGTGTAGACCCTGATCAGACGGCTTACACGGTAACAACCAACAGTGACCGCATCCAGTGCACTAAAATCCCATAAGATAGACGTTGAATTCTATATCTAACTGGAAGATGGTAGCTTAATGCAGGACGAAAGTTATGCAGAAAGCTCATGCAGGAGTTTTCTGCATTATTTTCGCCCTGCATTAAGCAACCATCTACTTTTAAATACATCTATGTTTATTCATAAAGTGGTCGCTTTAGAGAAATTTTATTGAACACGCATTACGTTTTGTAAACCCTTTGAAACAACCTAAGTTTGTTTCAGCCCTGGGTGTCGATTGCCACATTGCTGCTTTCAGACAAAACTGAGCCTACAAATGGCTTTCAATTTCCATCCAATTAATAACAACTCTATTCAATCGTAAAATTACAAAAAGCCGGACTTAAAATAACATGGATCGTATAAAACATCTTCCTCAATCATAACACCGAATTGACTGCATTTGTAAATTAACTAAACAAACAAATGGTTCGTAAATATACCGCAGATTTGTCCCCAGCTCCTAGGGATTGTCATTCGTTACCCTTTCTGTGGCAGAAACAATTACCCCGGGCGATCGATGTCGGCGGAATATCAACTCTCATCTGTTAAAAGCATAAATGCAAAGCACATATCATCTTTCGGCTCTTGACAAGCTAAAAGGACAAACGCGTATCTCCTGACGTCTGTTTAATTATGTCATGGTTTAAATGACTTATATGAATACTTTAAGCTTTTAGATGCTCCCGAACAGGAAATTACGCTGTCTCGATCGGAAATGAAATTAAATATTTATGATTTCAATAAAGTTATGAATATAGAGAATGCTCGAGGTTTAGGGTTACTGTTTTCAAGCGCTACTTTGATATTGAAAGCACTCCCGCCAGGCTCATGAACTACCGGTGAAACAAAAAGTAGTGCGCGCTAAATCAATCACTGAACCCGCATTTCCGGTGTAAGCTGCGCTCCCAGACTTCCGGTCATGTGTTGATAAGATAACCTAAAGGACGACAACTCGAATATTGTCACCACTTCTGTCGCCGAACAATGTCAAGCCTTGACCATCTCTCTTAATAAAAATCATTACATTTACCAATAAAAATATTGTTTTTTTACGACCGTATGACGTTACGCTGGTGATGAATTTTACTGGCGTAATTCGCACACGCCCATTCATTTTACTCACGCAGTGTAATTGGTTTAATAATATAATATTCATTTGTATATCATCACTTGTTAAAAATACTGTCTGTTCAAATTTTGATCTGGTGCTATTTTGACTACTTTAGATGCGATCAAGCTTTCGAGACACTATTGAAAGCGTGTCAAACAGCTGGGATCCTGATTTGACACCCACTTACTAGACATCTCATCTGGATCCAAACTGTTTTCAAATGCCAATGAAGCCACGCGTAAATGGAAAAAGGCTATTACATGCAGAATGGGGTTCGGACAACACGGTGTAGCAATATCATTATCTAAAGAGTCCACTCACTAGATGGTTCAAAATTACAAATTTGCTAGTAGAGATGTGTATACTGCATAGTCCAGAGTTACAGATAAATGTGCGTATTCAAATATTAAACTCGTTATTTCTCCTATGTTGTTACCTCTCTTTAGACTCGTACTGAAGAGACATAAGAGGAATAAAGAAGTTATACTTGAAAATATTTTAATTTACGCATCTTAATTGGAGCTCTGCCATACAGAGGCGTGTACTCAGTATTAACCTTTTTCTTCATATAAACGCGTGTTCATGCAGAAGCCATTTGTTATGTTTGCGTATGGTATACTATACATGTAGATATGATTCTACAAGTTGTGCACGAGCTACAGCATTACTTTCTGCAGGAGCTTACAACATTACTTTCGACCTGCATTAAGCTGTGAACATGAGAAATTATCCAGATTAGAATCGGATGACTCGAACATCTGTTATCTCGGAGTAATTTATATGGTCACTTGAAGTTCAAGATACCGAGGTTCGGCTGTATACTAACATCAGTGAAACCCCTCTAACCCAGAGTGTCAGTAAAGAATAACTTAGATAGGTTTAGACTTTTGCTTGACTTTCACCTTGTATTAAGAGTCCACGTGTAATACAGACCGGCATTGATACTAATTACAGAACACGGGCTAGAAAGAAAAACAGTGTAAAAGAAAACATAAATAAACAATGAAAACTCTATACAATGTAAAACGATTCACGCTGTAATAAAGGTTTTTATGAAAACTTGTAAAATATCCTCTTTTTGTGTACAGAAACAGTATTTGAAGCTCATTCACCAGATGATAAACACCATTGGCATGCCATTTACAAAGACAATAGAAATACATAAAACAAAATTTAATGACCAAAACAAAGAGAAACAGAATTTAAATGGCATACATACTGCAAGTACCAGACTGTATGAACACTTATAAACATTCCCAATTGTTAACAATGCTATTTGTCTTCAGTGTCAACTAGAAACATTTAAAAGTTATCTAAATGACAAATTGCAAGGGCATTACAAATGCATGTAAAACACTCGTCTGTTAGTATACTGCCAAAGGTAGATGTGTTATATCCAAACAGCAGTTGTCATTGTCACTGTGAACAACGTGATCATGTCATTGTTGATTGACCTTGCCCTAAGATTTTGACGTAATGCCATGAGCCAAACAAACTGGGTGTTCAAATCAGTATCAATGCCGGTTGTTAAGATAGTTGTGGCATCTAAATGCAGGGTGAAAGTCGTGAAGAAACCTCAAAAAAGAGCTTTCTACATGACTTTCATCATGCTACGAATTGCTTTCTCTTAACAAAATAGGCATAGGACTATTTGTTTTTGTAAATCGCCAACCAGTCGTAGTAAATTCCATGTCATCAATTCACATTTTTGTTTATTACATTGGATATCGCTCCTTTATGAGCCGTCTGATCTGGATTTACTCTGTTTGCAAGGGCGTAGATAGGCGTGTATATGGAGTAAATGGTTAATAAAGTCAACTGGTTTAAAATAGATGTCATAATGGGCCGGGAATAAGAATACGTGCACACGTAATAGTGGTTTAGGTTCGGGACCACAACTCAACTCGACTGCACGGCTGCGTAGTATAAGTCGCGGCAAGGCGATTTGTCACTTCACAATATCCCCATAGCTAAACAGATTTCTATCCATCTTTACTCTTCGCCCAATTAACCATTTTCCTGTTTTTTATAATGGCATATGTGCACATGAATGTTTGGTATTGGTAGAAACTGTAGAGTCAGATCTATTATATTTTCATCAGCAAACAGGGCAGACACTGATCAGGTGGCTGCTACATGAGTCATCAGATATGGATCTACTCTGTTTGCAAATTCGTCAGAAAGCGTTTGTATGAAGAAAGGGTTAAGAAGGATTGTACTATACATTTTTTTACGAGATCATTATTTACATATACTGCAGACTTGACTGAACGCCCCGGTACTCTAACTTTTTTTTATATATTACATAGGAAATTTGCCTCTGACTCTTCTCACATGTAAAGTAGAACGTCTCCTGAAACATAAGGCACATAGGAGCCTAAAACAGGAGTGTCTACAGAGAAACTTCATCAATCATATTCTCTCCTCTATTTTATGGTGTAATAACGTCTTTCAATGCCTGTTTAGTACCAATCTAATTTTCTTTAGCACCCGTTTACAGTCTGTTTCAACCTTATCACAACGCTCGGCATTGCTCCAGCCAAAATTACATTACTGCAGCGAGCCAATGAAAGTAGCCCGGGGCAAATCATGTCGCTGTAATAGCCTCGTAATTGGCTGAAAATGGCCCCAGTGACCACTGGAGCAATCGGTTCAGCGTAATAGTCTATAACGCGTAATAATCACGCACCTAATCACCGTGTTGAGAAATTAGACTGGAGTACCGTAAGATGGCGGTAATTCTACGTAATGCCGCAATCGGCTAAATTGACCATTTTGTTCGTTTTAACTGAAACCAGTAATGGACTTTGACGCACAGAAGTAGGGAAGACCAGCGTTGAAGGTCAGCAGGCTAGGTGAGAGACCGGGAAAGCAATTACGGTGTAGTGGCTTGAATTTCAGTAATAATCTTGTATACATAATTACGATTTCACAATCGATTTCGTATATGTTGTGAACAAGATCAGAAAAGTAAAACATTTACTCTAAATTCTGAAAATGGGTGATCCCTCGAAAGCAAAAGTAGAAATGCAAAAAGAGAAAATTGCAGACTCGGTTTTATTGAGTCTACAACGTTCACGGTATAGCGTGACAGTATTTTTGGAGATAAACAAATGGCTGGTAAACAAATGGCTGTTCAAACATCGTACCGCAATTTTGGCTACTTCCGATTCAAGCTAGCTTTTGAGAAGTAATGATTGAGTGTCAAAGAACTTGGGTCTTGGTGAAATGCCGAGTTACTCAGCGTCTCATCTGGATCCAAGTTGTTTTGCAAAAAGCAAGCCAGGTAGATACAACCATTAGTTATAGCGGTGATCCAGATAGGTACTTTGTGTATACTATGTAGTTAACCATTAGCTATAGTTGTGGTCCAAGTAGGCGCGCTGTGCTTTACGTAGTTACCATTAGTTAATAGTTGTGATCCAAATAGGCGCGCTGCGCTTTACGTAGTTACCATTATTTAATAGTTGTGGTCGAGATAGGTACTAGTTAACACGTAATGTTCTGTCTAGAAGAAAATGAAATAGTGTTCACTGAATAAATTATATTGTGAAGTGTTTAGTGAAATGTGTTGAGGTGAACTATACATGTGTATAGTAAGTTAGTAACACTAGTTTCAACAATGGTTCCCCGGTACGGCTTGTCCCAGACAGTATTGGTACTGGTTCCCGGTACGGCTTGTCCCAGACAGTATTGGTACTGGTTCCCCGGGACGGCTTGTCCCAGACAGTATTGGTACTGGTTCCCCGGTACGGCTTGTCCCAGACAGTATTGGTACTGGTTCCCGGTACGGCTTGTCCCAGACAGTATTGGTACTGGTTCCCCGGTACGGCTTGTCCCAGACAGTATTTGTACTGGTTCCCGGTACGGCTTGTCCCAGACAGTATTGGTACGTTCCAGTAGGCTCGGGATGCAGTATACAGCAGAACCTATATAAAGCGACCAATTAATGATTAAACACACTTGTAGTTAAAAACATGCGGTTTCTTACTACAGAACGAAAGTAATGCAGAAAGCTGGTGTAGGAGATTTCTGCATAACGTTCGTCCTGAACTAAGTTACCACCTGGCTTTATGGCCCAGAATTAGATAGATATTTGGAAGTGGCGTTAGAGAGTGTTTATTATATAGCTCTCTTCCGCATGATTATCTACGCCCTTTTTGATATCTCTAGTATTCTCATTTTTATATATATTTCAGATATGCATTTTCATATTGACCGAAACGGTACATATCTTAAACGGTACATATCTTTTTTGTACAAAGAAGTCGTTTACCTTTTCCTCCATATATTAGGCTTTCTATACCTTTGAATCCGGGTAGACTCAGAGTAGAAGACTCCTAGAGGAGCCCTCTGATCAGGGCCTGTTCTGTCTCCTAGAGGAGCCCTCTGATAAGGGTCTGTTCTGTCTCCTACAGGAGCCCTCTGATAAGGGTCTGTTCTGTCTCCTAGAGGAGCCCTCTGATCAGGGTCTGTTCTGTCTCCTAGAGGAGCCCTCTGATCAGGGCCTGTTCTGTCTCCTACAGGAGCCCTCTGATCAGGGTCTGTTCTGTCTCCTAGAGGAGCCTTCTGATCAGGGTCTGTTCTGTCTCCTAGAGGAGCCTTCTGATCAGGGTCTGTTCTGTCTCCTAGAGGAACCCTCTGATCAGGGTCTGTTCTGTCTCCTAGAGGAGCCCTCTGATCAGGGTCTGTTCTGTCTCCTAGAGGAACCCTCTGATCAGGGTCTGTTCTGTCTCCTAGAGGAACCCTCTGATCAGGGCCTGTTCTGTCTCCTAGAGGAGCCCTCTGATCAGGGTCTGTTCTGTCTCCTAGAGGAGCCTTCTGATCAGGGTCTGTTCTGTCTCCTAGAGGAGCCTTCTGATCAGGGTATGTTCTGTCTCCTAGAGGAGCCCTCTGATCAGGGTCTGTTCTGTCTCCTAGAGGAGCCTTCTGATCAGGGTCTGTTCTGTCTCCTAGAGGAGCCTTCTGATCAGGGCCTGTTCTGTCTCCTAGAGGAGCCCTCTGATCAGGGTCTGTTCTGTCTCCTAGAGGAGCCTTCTGATCAGGGCCTGTTCTGTCTCCTAGAGGAGCCTTCTGATCAGGATCTGTTCTGTTTGCTTAGGCAATTATATAGATATGACTCTGTATGACTTCCAAGACCAAAATGTTCTGTGTTCACATGCCATTATACAAATGAATCTAATTAATATTCATAACATCACTATTTCTTACATGAATAATCATGGAGAAAGGGGTCAATTAAGTGTCATTGTTTATCAAAAACATGCTTTAAAATTCTGCAAATATGGGATAAAGTTGTAGTTTGTTTGACAAATGTAGTAGGATGTGGATATAATTCACGAATAAATTATTTAAAAGTACCGACAGACTGATGTTAAAGTAGCGATGTCGCCCGTGTATTCGACCTTATTTTAGACAAAAGTTTCGTGCGCGTTTACGTTCGGCATCAACCGTAACTACATGTACTCGCTGGTGTTCGGATTGGTTCCTCGGGCTGTTCCTATTGGTCCTGTATGTGTTCGCGACTTCGCAGTAAAATGTATTGTGTTCTGGAACAAGACATTACGAGTGGCAATGTAAACCGTTATCACTGATTCACAAATGATATACATGTACTGTAATCAGAATATTTTCATAAAAATGGACTGTATCAATCAAAACCATGCCAAAATTAGATACTTATTGTAAATTCAAAACGAAATTTGGCTTCGAAAAATATTTGAATAAAATATCAAATGATAATTTTCGACAGACATTTACTCGTTTTATAGGAACATTTCTCATAACATGGAAGTAGAAAGAGGGCGATATAGTGGAATTAATAGAGAAAGTCTATTCTGTAAAATGTGTAATCATAATTCAGTCGAAAATGAACACATGTATCATTTCTTACTATGATGTCCTAAATAATCAGGCTTTCGTTAAACTAGTTCTTATTTTCATTGGCCTACTATACACAACTTGTGTTTCTATATGGCGTCCAGTTAAATGAACGTCTTGGTGAATGCTGCCAATTACATAAAATAATGCATGTATCCTTCAAACACTTGCTGCTTTGTGATTAATTTATTTATTTGGTTAATTATGTATGTATTCACCATATTTCATGTACATGTACATATTTGTTAATGGTTAAAGGCAATATTTATTGCTAATATGCCAACAAAACTGTACACTGTTAAATAAATACAGGGGTCTTTATCCTTTCCTTCGTACAAGCGTCTTTCCATGCCTTTGCAAACAGAGTAGACACCGATCCTGTAGGAGCCGCCTGATTAGGGTCTGCTCTGTTTGCTTATGGAATTATATACATCCGATTCAAAGATTACAACATCCGGTGTCCATGCACCATTATGTAATTCTAGGTTATAAACATTCATGGTGTGATTATTTCTTACTTGAATGTTGAAGAGGTAAATGGTTAACCCTTTATATAATGATATTTCAGTAAATGGTTAACCCTTTATATAATGATATTTCAGTAAATGGTTAACCCTTTATATAATGATATTTCAGTAAATGGTTAACCCTTTATATAATGATATTTCAGTAAATGGTTAACCCTTTATATAATGATATTTCAGTAAATGGTTAACTCTTTATATAATGATATTTCAGTAAATGGTTAACCCTTTATATAATGATATTTCAGTAAATGGTTAACTCTTTATACATGTATAATGATATTTCAGTAAGAAACAATGCATGTATGATTATTAATGAGCTGGTATTATGAACAAGAGAATATATAACCATGGCAGACACTCTAGAATCATATTTTATTAGTTCATAAGCAAATAGAGTAGAACCTGTTCCTACTTGCGTCGTCTGATATGTGGCTAGTCTGTATGCAAAGGCATGAAACGGTGTTCAAATAGCTGTAGCATCACTCCGAGAAGGGTTTAGCTATTACGTAGTAGATTATAAGTCACTGAACACAGTCCATCCGTCACTATCTATTTTTTGGCTCTTGTGAGCAGGATCGTATTCTTCCAAATGCCTTCACGTAGGAGACAAATCTTTTTGCTACGCCTGTGTATCGTATTTACCAATAACTTATCCAGACATTCACGCATGAGTTCCAGAGTTCCTCCGCCAGACGAGAGAGGTCCTGAACACCTGCCCCCAGAGGTTGTAGGGGTGACTGGATTCTGTCGCGGTTCGCTTAACAATCTAATAAAACATGTCTGCTTGTTAGCATACGTGTTCAGCCCATTACCTATCACGTTAGATATGGACAGGCTCTAATAGGAAACTTATATTCCTGCGCGGCTACAGGTGTCAAGGAACTACTTGATCTACGACCTAAGATGTTATGAGGTCAAGGAGCTACATATTTAACCTTTAACCACTGGATAAACTGTCGTCTGCTAAAAAACCCTTTGCCTCAACTTCAAGCTACAGACTACATTTTTTTCTTGGATAGATATTCTGTTTGTGTAATACAGTTTGGATGCCAATGAGACGCCGAGCTACAAGTCGTTTCATGTGGATCCAACCTGGCCTTAAAGGCAATGCCAACTTCATTCGTCACAAGCGTCTATGTTATGGAGGGTGTGCGTTACTACATGATCCGTTGTTAACCGCCGTAATTGATATGCTAATACGTATCAACCCTTTACATGCTACACATGCAGTTTAACGTTTATGCAAACAGAGTAGACCAAGATTAAACGGCTCATGTACAAGCCGTTTGATGAGGGTCTGTTCTGTTACCTTATGGAATATGTTATATAAATTATATAAAGTGTTTTCTTACCTTGGCAAAATAATCAGTGTTCATATGTTCGAATAGAAATTCCTTTAATGAATATTCATGGTGTCATTACCTCATATGTATATTCATGAGGTAAACAGTTAAGAACTCATTAATAATCTCCATTTTTTTAAGCGTTCAACATATGATATGGTGTCAAAAAATGAGATATCTTCTCTTGTTCGAGGTATTATTGTGTGGTTTCAATTTGACAATAGGCGTTAACGAGTATAAGATTTAAATAAAATGTGGCTTTTATGGCGTTATGGTGATTTTATGCAATATTATGCATTTATCCGAAGAATACAAATTTCAAAGGTGTAATAGGATTTTTCAGGTGCGTTAAATGGTTTATGGCAAACGGTTTGTCAGCTATTTGTTAAGAAGAAGAATGACAGAGGCATCGGGAATCTTTGATCAGATATGCTGACATAATTGTCATGTTACTCTTATTAATCGTTTTTTATCAAACAAACGAAAAGAAAAACAGTGATTCCAAAGTGACATATAAACCGGCCAGGTGATTTTATGCAGTAAAACTCCTATAGGAGCCGTCTGATTTGGGTCTACTCTGTTTGCTAATGGAAAATTATAGATCTGATTCTATAGTTTCTGCTTTGGCAAACATTTCATGTGTTTCATTTTGAAAATTAATCTAATTACTATTCATGATGTCGTCACTGCTTGCGTGGATAATTATGGCGTAAAGGGTTACACTCGTGCCGACGGTTTTGCTCAATAGATGTACAAATCAGTCAAGGCGCAAGGAAATGTATCTTAGTGCAAATGCACCCTTTATACGCATATACCGGTACGCCTTTTAACGCCTTTGAAAACACAGCAGACCCAGATCAAACGGTTACTCTAGGAATAATCCGATCAGGAACTTCTGTTTTCCTTATGAAAAAAAAAATAGAGCTGATTCTACCGTTCTACCATGTCTTAAAATTTATATGCAATAAAGAATACCCATCCCGTTAATAGTCATGATGTCATTGTTTCTTGCATGAATATTTATAGAGTGACTGTTTCATATGCATACAGTTTAAACTCAGATCAGTCACCTCGTCATATTACATGCATAATTATAGCTTCTGATCAGGTTTACACTGACGCTTCTCAACATTTATACTATGATGCTGTATTTTATTGTATTTTTTATTGTTTGAAGGGGACATATAGGCCCATGGGGCCGGTGAAGTTTATACAAGTACTTTAATTTTAATTTGGCACATATTTGCATTTGTAAATCACATGTCACTATAACACAAAACTTTCTTCTAGTCTAATGCATTGCACATACTGTTGAATACTGTTTCCATCACAGGGGCTGATCCGGGATCGACTGTGTTTTTACTATATCTAAGCTTCCTCACACCACAGTTTGAATTGTTATGAAACATGTGCGTTTGTCCTGAAACGTGAAAATAATAGGCGGTGCTAATAGTATGAGTAGAAACGCTCGAGAAGTAATTGTTATAAAGATAAAGTGGAATAGAGTTCCCCATATAGATCAGAAAAGAGATTATATTTAAATAATCGCTTAAAAATTGTAAATACGCAATCAACTTGTCGCTCAGTGTCAGTAGACGCTTTTTAAGTTATATGTACAGTGTATACGTACATGCATATGTCATACTTTACCCTTCTCATGCTAAGTGCGACTTGTTTTGCATTTGCAAACAACTTGGGTCAAGATGAATCACCGCGTAACTCAGCATCTCGTATGGATCCAATTTGTGTGCAAATGTGAGAGGTCAAGGATTAAAAAGAAAAGCTGACGTAGCTATTTGTTAGAGGGCGGCGATCTTTTCAAAACTAATTTACAGCCTGATTCAGGGTTCACGACACTGACTGTTGCAGTCTATTTGACCTATACTTAATCCCAGTTAGAACAGATACAATAAACCCGTATTACCCCCATATCTAATAAACCCGTATTACCCCCATATCTAATAAACCCGTATCACCCCCATATCTAATAAACCCGTATTACTCCCATATCTAATAAACCCATATCACCCCCATATCTAATAAACCCGTATTACTCCCATATCTAATAAACCCGTTATCACCCCCATATCTAATAAACCCGTATTACCCCCATATCTAATAAACCCGTTATCACCCCCATATCTAATAAACCCGTATTACTCCCATATCTAATAAACCCGTTATCACCCCCATATCTAATAAACCCGTATTACTCCCATATCTAATAAACCCGTATCACCCCCATATCTACTCTTTAACCCTTTACCCCATAACTACGCCTTTCTACTACGTCTTTGCAAACAGAGTAGATCCAGATCAGATGGCTGCCATAGCTTCTGCCATGAACAAAATCCTGTGGTCTATGTGTTATTATATCATTTAATATAATTAATATTAATGATATAATTATTTCTTACATGAATATTCATGGAGTAAATGGTTAAATATATTATGTGGAAACCATGAATCAAACAGTGCAGGCACTTGGAAGAGAGACCCTCTAACCCTTTACTCCATGAATATGTATGAAAGAAATAATGACATCATGAATATTAATTTTGATTGTAGAAAGTTAAATGAAAAGAGGGCTTTTAAACCATGGCAGAAACTGTAGAATCAATATGTATATTTATCACCAGCAGTAGAGCACACCTTGATCAAACAGATGCCTTGTTAACTGTCTCGTCCGGGTCAACACTGTTTGCAGATGCGTCCAAAAGTGTCTCTATCAGGTAAAATGTTAAATAATGACTGGACCAACACATGGGTTTATTTTATTAACCCTTTATTCCAGCACTATTCAGGCAAGAAAGAATAACAGAATCAATACTAATTACCACATTATTTTGACATGGCACTATCAATAAAATAAGTGTTCATACTGACAGGAACTGTAGAATTAGAGCCATGGTATATAACATGCAAACAGAGCAGACCCTGGTATGGACCTTCTCTGTTTGCAACGGCGTTAATCGCGTATACATGGAGTGAACGGCTAAGGAAATTAGTATACCAGTTGTGACTGGTATTAGTATACCAGCTGTGACTGGTATTTTATTATAAATACATATTCTATAGTCTAATTTACAAAACACTGGACAATCTTGACAGCTCACTGAGTATACCTTCAGCTTTGTCAAGACTATATAATAAATGTATCCGTGACGAACTACAGCAAAAACTCCGTACTACGAAATTTAAGTAATAACGAGTTTATGTCTTTATAGGCAGGCGACTGCTTAATGAAGGGTGTTAAAGATCAATATTGGTGTGTATTTGAGTGTTCGTAGCATCGAGTTTTTACCCGATACTACGAACTGTATATGTAAACCTTTTTGCCGCCAATTTAATTATGTATGCTATAATTATCGTCTGGTTCATATGGAGTCTCAAACAGGCTCGACTATGATGGAACGCCAGATTACTCGGCGACATATCTGGATCGCACGAAGCTGTTTGTATCAGGTAGCGTGGATTCGCTTACCGCGTCAACATTCTAACTGCGACAACTTACGGCTCGTGTAGTGATGACATATTCTATCAGTCCTTTACTTCATGAATGTTCATGTTTAGAAATACATTTTGTAATGGCTTATAAACGAGGAATGTCCATGACAGTTCTAAGCGGTAGAATCAGATCTGTGTAATTCAATAAATAAACACACCAGACTCTGTAGGAAGCGTCTGATCTGAGTTTTCTCTGGTTGCAAATCTCTTTTAGGTAAAGGGGTTAACTCTTTCGCTGTAACTGTTGCATCTGTGATTACCCGTGCAAAGCGTTAGGACCCAGCGTCTCACCCGGATCCAAACTGTTTGTCACTATGGTATTTTTTAAAAAAAAAATGGGAGAAATTTAAACAAAGTTGTAGCAGACGACAAATTCAGCAGACGAAACTCTTTGGCAGCGAAACTGTTAAACAGTTTATATCATCATCATTAGCATAATATGCTACCTGTCTTGTATGTACGATTGGCCCAGATTAATTACTGATTATATTATACTCTTACTTATACTGTATAATGATATAAATTACGATTAATTGCATTTTCTGGGCACGATTTTATTATGATAGCTTAATATCATTTGCTCTCTATTGTTGGTTGGCGAGCGGTGATATAAGATATTTTGCTGCCATATGCTACTTGTTGATAACCTTTGCCAGCAGAATGTGAGACGCAGAGTAACTCGGTGAAACGCTGTGTAACTCGGCGAGACCTTGAGTGACTCGGCGAGACGCTGAGTAACTCGATGAGACGTTGAGTAAATAGGTGAGACACTGTGTAACTGGGCGAGAGGCTGGATAATTTGGCGAGATGCAGAGTAACTCGGAGGGATGCTGAGTAACTCAAAGAGACACAAAGTAACTCGGTGAGACGCTACGTAACTCGGCGAGACGCTAAGTAACTCGACGAGACGCTGAGTAATTCGGTTAGATGCTAAGTAACTAGATGAGACACTGAGTAACTCGACGAGACGCTGAGTAACTAGGTTAGACGCTAAGTAACCCGGTGATACGCTAAGTAAATCGGTGATATGCTGAGTCACTAATGAGACATAGAGTAACTCGGTGAGCCGCTACGTAACTCGATGAGACACCGAGTTACTCGGGTAGACGCTAAGTAACTCGATGAGACACTGAGTAACTCGATGAGACGCTGAGTAACTCGGTTAGACGCTAAGTAACTCGGTGTTACGCTAAATAACTCGGTGATACGCTAAGTAACTCGGTTAGATGCTAAGTAACTCGGTGATTCGCTAAGTAACTCTGTGATATGCTGAGTACCTTAATGAGACATAGAGTAACTCGGTAAGATGCTAAGTAACTCGGTGAGACGCTGAGTAGCTCGGTGAGACGCCGAGTAGCTCGGTGAGACGCTAAGTAACTCGGTGAGACACTAAGTAACTCGATGAGACGCTAAGTAACTCAATGAGACACAGAGTAACTCGGTGGGACGCTGATTAACTTGAGGAGACATTCAGTAGCTTAATGCAACCACCTGCTTTTAAGACATCTGTGTTTATTTTTCAGATGGCCGCATTAGAGAGGATATACTGTAGTTGTTATTAGGGAATTGACCATGCACAAATTGAATGTGAAACAGTTTTCTATAAAGGTAGGAATCAACTCTCCACACTTTACAATGGCACGGTACCGTTTTCGCAAGGTTCGAATCCAGGTTAAATATGACTGGGTCAAAATAATTGGACCTGGGCCCCTCTTTAACGACCACTAAATGAAAAGCTAGTGGCAGCTTAATACAGGACGAAAGTAATGCAAAATGTGCACATTTGAGCGCGTGTCTCGATGAGAAGCCGCGCAACTCGTCCTGTATTAACCCTTCGCTTGCTGAATTTTAAAATACATTTCTCCTTCTTTAATCTTTACCCATGCCCTGTTGTATAATTACATATATCTTCACTGTGTACAAGTATTTCGCTGTGCAATCACTGCTGTGGAGTGCACTGGTTGCACAATCAACTTGTAAATAGTGCAGACCCTGATGAGACAGCTCCTGTAGGCGCTGTCTCATCTGGGTCTTCACTATTTACAGGTAGGTATATTGACGCGAATAGCAAGCGAAGGGTTAAGCTACCTACAGGTTTAAAACCTCAGAATCAGTTCTGTTTGGAGTGGTCATAATAGAGAGGTTTATAGTATGAAGTGATTATTGAGTGATCATAATAGAGAGGTTTACAATATGAAGTGATTATTACCACACACAAAACCAGCTGAAAACGGTTAAAAATGTCCGAAAGATCATAGGAGACAGAAACAATTTGTATACATCAATCATTCTTTTATGACCTAACCCCTCTACCCATGAAGAGCGGTTTTTGGTCAGCGTGTATCCTTTAGACCAACAAATACTTACGACCAACATGCCTTATCATATACAGATATATTACATCCAGATAAACCAACGAGCTGTCTCGATTTATCACCAGTGTTTTATACATATACATGTATAGAGCAACCGTCATGCTTAAAAATGTTATATTAAAAGCGGACATTATATTGAATAGGACATTATCAGTCCAGATCGTTGTAAGGATATTATTAATACTAGCGGGCCCTTAAAATTTCCCATAGTTCACCGGGGCTGAAGATGGGACCCAGGTGTCCAGTCATGCAATGTCGGCTTTGCCCTAAAACTGGACACCGTGAGAAACGGTCAGTTCGACACGGACAGTGCTGGTCAGTGTAACAAGTGGCCAATTTCTTCAATTGTGAAACGTTGAATGGGGATCAGCATATTAAACTGATCAGGTTTTCATGAAAATTAATTTTCAAACGGTTCACCTTTATGCATCATTGGGGATGTCAAAAATTGGCGGGGGATTTGTAATCGTCTTGAACTCTTGTCCAGTTATATTCATTCCTGCGTAAAGTAACTTTTACTGATGAACAAGATGAAAGTTTCGGTGACTTTAATAATAAACTAGCCTAATTAAGTTCTATGGGTACTTCTTGCGATCTCCCGTTTTTCCGTTTACGAATTTCAAATAGAAATTAAACGAATGGTGCAACCATGCAAACAGTAAACAAATACAACAGCACCTCTCTAATCCGAAAGCTCAAATAAGTATTATTATATGTGTTTCAGATAGATGGCAGCTTAGTGCACGAAGCAGGCACCTTCTGTACAGGGTTCATGTTAGCGTGGGTAACTGTGTGTACTCGGCCTCACCAATATGAAGATGGCGCACTAATCTAACTTTAATAATAACTTGTGCGTGTTGGTACTGCTGATGTTGCTATTGTTGTTGTGCTTTTGTTACATTTATGATTATTATAACTATTATTATTATTTGATAACTATTAATATTATACTTATATATAATTATCATCATTATTATTATTATTATTATTATTGTTGTTGTTGTTGTTGTTGTTATTGTTGTGGTTGTTGTTTATTTTTGTGGTTTATTGTTAAGATTTAAGTTTTATGTTAACCTCTAGAGATAATTCATCGAGAGGTGTAATATGTCTCAGATAGCGCTTTGATATATGGCCGTTCTCATGATGGGTTGTTGATATAAAGCGAAGCTACTTAAAAGATGAATTAGTTGTATCTGACCCGGCCCGACCTTACAAGTGTACGTACAATAAAGGAGGTCAAAGATCGTGTTAATAATATAGTTTCGAGTTTAACTTGTTGTTTATGCTTTCAACAAATTATAATACAGTAAAGCTCTTCTAATGCGACCACCGAAAAGAGGTATATAATATTTAATCGTAGAGGCAAGTGGTAGCTTAATGTAGGACGAAAGTTATGCAGAAAGCTCCTATGAAAGATTTCTGCATTACTTTCGTCCTGCATTAACTCATTGCCTCCTAGACTATTTCAGACCCAACCTCTTTGAATTAATCCACTAAAAGGAGCATTAACTAGAAAAGAAGAAATTTATAAATGCGTAGTTTTTAATCCATTGTGATAAATAGAGCATTTGATCATATGGAGCAAATGCTCTATTTATCTCAATGGTTTCTAAGAATGAGTTTTACAGAGTCGCAAAAAGGTTTTAGTATGAGAGAATGGATTATAAATAACCCCTACTTTAAACGACACCAATGTCTATTGATTAAGTGGTCGCGTTAGAGGGGCTGTCCTTAGAGGAGCTCCCGCACAATGCGTTCATATGGTGCTAGTATCCTTCATATGGTGCTAGTATCCATGTCCGATTATTTTACACTTTACTGTACAGATACGCTTTATAACGTCTTTAGGAGCCGTCGGGATTAAGGTCTACTCTGTTTGCTTGTGTACACATAAAATAGATGTGATTCTACACGTTCTGTTATAGTCAAACATTCCTGTGTTCATATATCATTATTTATATACGATCACGTCATTGTTTCTTACATGAATCATCATGGAGTACAGGGTTAGAATGTGTCCTCAGTGGACACTATTAACTCTTTCGCTGCCAATGAATGGTGAATCTGTGACTACCTTCAAACAGTTTGGACCTAACTGAGGTGCCGAGTCACGCAGTGTCTCACCAGGATCAAAACTGTCTGGTGCTGTCGTCATGTTTCTTGAAAGCAACTGGCTGAACAGGGTCGTGGCAGACAACAGAATATGCAGACTACACTATGTTGTAGCGAAAGTGTTAACCATACCAAGTATTTGTCATCTGGCAAAACTGAGACGACAAAACTTTCAGTTGCTTATATTTTAAAAGCAGTCAGTTCCTTTACTTCATTTACAAATACAATTAGAATGCCAGACAGCTGAATCAGGATGAGACAGTGAATTAATACGCGTCTCGTCTGGACCCAAATCTTTTGCAAATTCGACAGAGTGATATAGAGTAAACAGTTGGCACCATTTTTTCCCTTTCGGTTTTTAACCGATCTCCTGCTGAACGTTACGTAATTAACAATGTCTCATCAGGGTCCTGTTTGACATGCGGACACTAGTTTGTCCGCTGCTTGTAAGCCAACGGTAATGTATCTATGAGAGTTTAACACTTTATCTCCCGTAGGTACGTTCTGATAAGGTTCTGCTGTTTGCTAATGAAATAATATAACTTATGATACCGAGTTACGCGGCTCCTCATTGAGATAGTGACGCTGAGTTACGCGGCTCCTAATCGAGATAGTGACGCCGAGTTACGTGGCTCCTCGTCGAGATAGTGACGATGAGTTACGGGTCACTTCATCGGGATAGTAACGCTGAGTTACGCGACTTTTCATCGAGATAGTGACGCTTAGTTACGCAGCTCCTCATTGAGATAGTGACGATGAGTTACGCGACTCCTCATCGAGATTGTGACGCTGAGTTACGCGGCTCTTCATCGAGATAGTGACGCTGAGTTACGGGGCACTTCATCGGGATAGTGACGCTGAGTTACGTAGCACCTCATCGAGATAGTGACGCTGAGTTACGCCGCTCCTCATCGAGATAGTGACGCTGAGTTACGGTACTCCTTATTGGAATAGTGACAGTGACGCTGAGTTACGCGGCTCCGCATTGGGATAGTGACGCTGAGTTACGCGGCTTCGCATTGGGATAGTGACGCTGAGTTACGGGACTCCTCAATGGAATAGTGAAGCTGAGTTACGGGACTCCGCATTGGGATAGTGACGCTGAGTTACGCGTTTCCTCATCGGGATCTAAGTTGTTGCCAAATGATAGTTAGGTCGCCTTTAGCAGACAAAAGGTTAAACGGGTTCTGATTAAGTGATCATCCCATGATAACATGGAAACAAAGGGAAGGCTTGATGTGTTTAATAGAAATATGACTTTTACAACCATCTCTTTGTAATAGCAGAATGTTGTAATCCCCTACCCACACCCGGAGTTCAGGGATAGATAAGGGTTTACTTCAGATATATATTTTATATGAACGGAGCTTTAATGTATGACAGTTTGTTACTCATAATGATTTCAGCCGACGATACTTATTGCATTTTTAACGGTATGTTTTCACCCAGCCCTTATCTTACAGTAAATACGTTATCTGTGCCAGGGGCAAGTAAATCAAGCTTAATTGACAATGGACCGGCAGATGGCGTTTCGAGAGGTCAGGTTTCCAGATACGGGCAATTTCACAAAGATCTGGAAAACATCGGGTATGTATTGTCAAGTAGGTGTAGGGCGGTACAAGGGATGGACGATCAATGTCCGCAATTTTTTGTCCTTCCCAGAAATGTTTTCGCAAAAATAAATTGTCGCCGACCCACCCGTCCTTTCGCCCGCCCTCTATTGACTGGTTTTCATTGAAACTTTATGTAAAGGGTTCAGTCCTAACGTGTACATTCATGGCAGATCCGTACAGACGGATGCAAATCTGTCCGCAGTTTTTATTTCATATCGGGCTGCGAAAAATGAGGTGAGCTCAAATTCTGACCTAGTGTAATTTTAACTCCGTTCGATTCAATTGAACGTTTAAGAAACTATCGAGTGTCAACAATGTTGCATCCTGATGAGACACCGACTTACCCGGTATCGCAAGCTCTTTGCAAATGCGAGTCTGTTTGCATATAGCAGAATACACTAACAAAGCAAACTAAATGTAGATGTGCCCCGATTCCTCCCCTCAACGATGTGTTTCCCCCGCTTCTGGAGTATATCAAACTCACAACCAGGCTATCTGTATGTGAAATTAGCAGTACCAGAGGTCTTGCTCTCCAGTTGCCGGGGTCATAGACAACAGATTAACCAGTATCAACAAATTGATAGATAATTTAATCGCTGGTACTTTTAGATTTATGAATGTAATAACTGAGATATTTCATGATAAAACACGTGAACAGTACACTCAAATTTATAGTTCACTCAAATTATCAACAATTCGGGCAACACTTCAAATTATCAACACTTCAGGTAACACTTTAAATTATCAACAACTCAGGTAATACTTCAAAGCATCAAGTCAGGTAACATTTCAAATAATCAACACGCCATGTATCACTTCAAATTATCAAGTCAGGTAACATTTATATAATACAGTTAAAAAAGTCAGGTAGCACTTTATAATACACTTCAAATAATTAACAAATCATGTAACACTTTTATAATACATTTCAAATTACCAACAAGTCAGGTAATACTTTAATAATACACTTCAAACTATCAGCAAGTCATGTAACATTTTTAAAATATACTTCCAACTATTAACAAGTCAGGTAACACTTTTATAATACACTTCAAAATGTCAACAAGTCAAGTAATAATTATATAATACACTTCAAATTATCAGCAAGTCAAGTAATTATTATATGATAAACTTCAGATTATCAACAAGTCAGGTAATAATTTTGAAACGCACTCCAAATTACCAATAAGCCAGGTAACATTTTTATAATCCACTTCAAATTATCAACAAGTCAAGTAATTATTATATTATACGCTACAAATTATCAACTATAGTCAGGTAATGATATTATAATACACTTCAAATTATCAAGTCATGTAATAATTACATAATACACTTCAATTTATCAACAATTCAGGTTACACTTCAAATAATCATGGAAAGAAAGTTTAATAACCTTGAAACTTGAAATTATATGATATTTTATTTAACGGACGATTGTGCGTCTTAGAAGAACTTGTTAACCCTTACAGGGCGGCCAACGAGTCACTAATGCTCTTTGCAGTGTAAACCCAGATGAAAAGGATCCTGTAGGAGCACTACAGAGCACTTTCACCAGGGTATCTACTGTTCGTCATGTTACACGCCTCTTTAAAACGCCTCTTAATACGAGCGTATTCAAGGAAAGTTTGAAATAGTCCATTTGTAAATTCAGCGTTGGAATGGTTGATAATTCAACACAGTATCCACCCTCTCCCTTATATCCACCCTCTCCCGTATATCCATCCTCTCCCCTCTCCCTTATATCCACCCTCTCCCTTATATCCACCCTCTCCCCTCTCCCTTATATCCACCCTCTCCCATATATCCACCCTCTCCCCGCTCCCATATATCCACCCTCTCCCTTATATCCACCCTCTCCCCTCTCCCATATATCCACCCTCTCCCCTCTCCCTTATATCCACCCTCTCCCTTATATCCATCATCTCCCCTCTCCCTTATATCCACCCTCTCCCTTATATCCACCCTCTCCCATATATCCACCCTCTCCCTTATCTCGGTGTCGTTGCATTCACATCTTACCCCATGAAGGGTTGCCTAAACATTTCCTGTCAGACTTCTGTATGTGTGAGACGAAGACAGATTAGTCTTGCTAAAGTTCTTCACAATTATTTATTCATTAAAATATGCCATATCAATCATCTACAGTGATCGGTTTGTATCATTCTTGTTTGATCATGCAAATCACGGTGTATTAGGTTATAAAATACATATATTTACTACTATAAACATACGAATTAAATACAGTTAATCCTGTCTTAAGCGACCATTAAAAGACGTATAATAATATTATACCGGGACTTTAAGGCAGATGGAAGCTTAATACATGCAAGTTTGTTAATAAAAAAAGTTCGACGGAACTTTCTGTACTAGTTTGTAGTGCATTAAGAAACCACTGATTAATAAGATTCCCAAATTTAATCAGTAAAGGGATTGCTTAACCCTTTATCCCATGAATATTAATGTGGCCTGGGCAGAAACTATATTGTGCCATAGGCAAACAGAGCAGACACTGATTTGACGACCAGTACAGCAGTCGCCTGATCTGGATCTATTCTATTTGCAACATCAAAAGATGTATCTATGGAAGAAAGGGTGAAACATGGCTTACTGTAAAGTGCACACCAGATCCAAAATAAAAAAAACAATTGCGTGAACCAGTCATGAAAACCACTTCAAGTTTTAATATGCACACGCACTTTTTTCTCTCTCTCTCTCTCACTTTCTATCAAGACGATGGGTTTACCGTATTGGCACGGGGACTCATATTAAGCTTGATCCTTGTGACTTTAATTTGAACCATGTGGTTAAAAATCAATACCCTCTCGTAGTTTTGAAGAGAAGATTAATTTTGTCTTCAAACATTACCATGCTCTGTGAACTCTGCCAGAATTTTCTTCATCAATCATGAGCCTTTTGACGTTTTGAATCATTTTTCGTTCCTTTCTGATTGCGAAACAACACAACTTTATAATTAACAAAATGGCGTAATACAAAGACGTTCACTCGGAATGCTTTCGTGCTGTTCGCGGGGAAATATTGCTCTGAGAAAATTGGGAGATTTGTTTTTATTTCTCGTATCGTTTCAGATACACAAATTCGATAATTCGTTTCGTGTTCTGTACGAATTTGTGGGATTGTATTCTATAATAATGACAAAACATGCGACAGCTCCGTGGTATCTGTTGATTGAATAATACTGGGGGTGAAACTCGAGCAAGATTGGTTTGGCGTACAACAGAACCTCTCTAAGTCCACCACTTAATAAATAAATAAACTTGTGTGCAATGTTAAAGGCAGGTGGTTGCTTATGCAGGACGAAAGTAATGAACAAAGCTAAAGGAGAATTCTGAATAACTTTCGTCCAGCATTTAGGAACCACATACCCTTAAGACCTAGCTCTAGACCTCATTTAGATGGTCGCATTAGACAGCTATTACAGTATTCTCTGATCACGGGGGGGGGGGGGGGTGTGGGGGGGGGGAGCATAACAGAATAAACAATAATTCCAGTATATAATACTGGGTAATCTTTATTAATTTACACGATCTGATAAACATTACATATTAATGTAATACATGTACACAGTAAACCCTCTCTAATGCGACAACCAAATATGTCCAAATCTGGGTGTAAGCTTAACCCTTCTCTCAATGAATAGTTATGTAAGAAATAAGGACACCGTGGATATTAATTAGATTCATTTTTATAATGGCACATGCAAACAGGGGTTTTTGGCCATTGTAAAAACTGCAGAGTCATATTTATATTTATCATAATCAAACAAAGTAGACTCTGATCAGACGGCTCCCGCCGTCTGACCTGGATCTATTATGTTTTCAAATACATAGTATTAGGCGTGTTTATGGAATAAAGGGTTTCCGCTTCAATAGAAGCTTTATTTTGTCTTGCATAAAGCAACCCTCTGCTTATAAAGAGACATCGGTATTTATTCTTTGTGATCGCTTTTTGGGGAGTTCTCTGTAAAAAGACAAAAGAGCACGCTAGAACAAGGGTATACAGTTTTAAACATGTGTACAAAGGGAAGTCTAACTCTGGATTTTAATACAGACGATAGCTTTATTTAGGAACCTTCTGCATCACTTTATCCTTTCATTTACCATTTACTCCATTATTAATCAGATTATTTTTAAATGACATATTAACACATGTTAGAGCAGAAACTAAGATCTGCATGTATATTATTCCCTAAGCAAACACGAGTTGCGAAGAATTATCTATATAAACGTATAGTATATAATAGAACTGTAAGATACAGTCGGATAATTATCTATATAAACGTATAGTATATAATAGAACTGTAAGATACAGTCGGAGAATTATCTATATAAACGTATAGTATATAATAGGACTGTAAGATACAGTCGGAGAATTATCTATATAAACGTATAGTATATAATAGAACTGTAAGATACAGTCGGAGAATTATCTATATAAACGTATAGTATATAATAGGACTGTAAGATACAGTCGGAGAATTATCTATATAAACGTATAGTATATAATAGAACTGTAAGATACAGTCGGATACAAGAATTATCTATATAAACGTATAGTATATAATAAAACCGTAAGATACAGTCGGATACAAGAATTATCTATAATATGAAATAGGCACAGCCTATAAGCGAGCACAGCTGCCAAACGCATTCAACTAAATAAAGTGAAAGCATAACACCAAATATATGGTGAATTTGATGATTTATACATCAGATACAGATGAAATTAGTAACAGCAATTATAACTCTCTAAAAGTAACAGAACAATAAACGAATACAGTACACCTTGATAAAAGTTGAAAGCGCAACTTCAAATAACAAACTTAAACCAACAATCTCTTACTTTTCTTTAATAAATATCCAAGTCGTAAAGTTGTTGATAGATCTACTTTTGGTCCAAGACTGTGACATCTTATTGGCTGATGTTGTGTGTTACAGACTTATATAAGTGACTGTCCTACTGCAATTTATTTAATGTATGTTTAATTGGTTAGCGACGATCATGTCACCCACCATACTATGTTGATTTAAAAAAAAATGGCTTTAACTGAACCTTGGCAATAAGACAAGTACTGTAATATTAATGTGAAATAGTTGTGTATTGGTTAGCGGTGTTCATGTCACCCAACAATTAGTCTTTTTTAATATATATATAGCCTTTCCGGTTGTATTCTATTGCCAGTTATATAATATATATATATATATATATATATATATATATATATATATATATATATATACATTAGCAATATATATATATGTTAAATATTATAATATAATGTGAAATAGTTGTGTATCATGGTTAGCGACGATCAAGTCACCCACCAATTTTTCACAAGTTGAATGTTGTAATATATCTGTGAAATAGAACTTTGTGTATTGGTTAGCGACGTTCATGTCACCCACCAATTTTTACAAGTAAAATAAGAAACTCATAATGCTGCGATGTGATGTTTAAATTATTGGTAGAGGTCAGTAACTTTTCCTCCCTTAGAATTACTTCATTGGCGACGAGGATAATTCGGTTTGTATGCGGGGATGCATGTAAAGGTTAAAAGGGAGGGGAGTGTAGTGATCGGCCTATATAAGGCATCTCCAACAGCCTTGCTGTTGGGTTAACCCTTTAGCGACGTGATTAGAGTGTCTGACTATTATCCAGGAGTCCGGGGTTCGAATCCTGGTAGAGGCCAGTAACTTTTCCTCCCTTAGAATTACTTCACTCCCAACCTTTAAAGTTGTGATGTCTGTTAAATGATGTTGCTAAGCCTTCAAGTTGTTCAATTATGTTATTAACTTTCTGTGTAGAATGATTGTAAATAGAGAATATGTCTTCAAGGCTGTAGATCTATGTCTGGGATGTTAGATGTGGATGTGTGTGAGACAGACAGACATAATGATTTTTGTAAACCAGTAGGCCTATTTAAAGAAGTCAGACAGACAGGCTGATTTATGTAAAAGGACAGAAAGACTACGAAACTTAACACTTCGCTTGCTATTCGCGTCAATATACCTCCCTGCAGGAGCTGTCTCATCAATGTCTGCACTATTTACAAGTTGATTGTGCAACCAGTGCACCCCACAGCAGTGATTGCACAGCGAAATACTCGTACACAGTGAAGATATATGTAATTATACAACAGGGCATGGGCAAAGAAGGAAAAATGTATTTTAAAATTCAGCAAGCGAAGGGTTAAACAGTACACTGACAGACAGACCTGCAGACGGACAGACTACTCTAGTCGGAAAGAACAAGTCAGATTTCACCAAGATTTAAGCTATTTTGGTTCAAAATGTAAACAATTCTACGTTGCCGTAGATCTAGTTCTTTATAAAATCTCAGTGATATACATTCGTTTGCATGTTTCACTCACATATTTATTTAAGCAATCGGCATTTGTTTAAGTAGGTCAAATTTACGAAAACCGCTTACACCGTCGAAAACACCCTACGCTGGGATAAATATCTAGATGTAGATCTAATTCAAATAATGTGATGTTTTGTATTGACAACTGATTCAAATGAAAGAAAATTTAATAATCAATGTCTAAATTACTCACATACAAAGTTATTGACAGTAGGAACCGGGAGAGTAACACAGCTGAGCCTTGTATGTAAACAAAATGCACTGCAGACGATAAATGGAAGTCATGTGACCACAACTACGTCACTTACAAGTTGTGGATAATACGTCAACAGATTTGACACACATACACTCGGCCTTTTCCGCTAACTCGATCTCGGACGGAGATGTTTACCGAACGGAAAACATTAATTTTCTGGCAAATAAACAGCGATTCAAATAGTTAAATCTAATCTATACCGAAACGAAAAGCAATTTTCAATTTAGTAAGTTTTAGAAGATCGATTTTCTTCGAAGACAAACGTTGTTGCGATTTGTGTGGACTGTCGGGTATTCAATCGTAACTACTCGCCGTATTCCGTCCGAGTTCGGAATATAGGAATCACTCGGAACACCACGGTTATTTCCCTCCATAGACCAAACCGGAAGTGAACATCAGCAGACCCGATTCCAGGTTAACAATGTACAGCCTAGAGAACCAAACTTATATCATACGCGTTACCATAGAGCTCACTTCGTTCGCAAGAATGGCCTTCGGCCATTCTTGCGAGCTGTGCTCGCTATAATAACACTGTAAGATACAGTCGGATACAAGATTTATCTATATAAACGTATAGTATATAATAGAACTGTAAGATACAGTCGGATACAAAGTTTTAAGATATAACCTGGGTAATACAGTCGATTATTCAAAATAAATGACGATAACTCATATTATATCTAAAATAAATTAATATGGCAAGATGGGTTATGCTCGAAGAGTTTTGTTTTCTTTATATTCTTTATTATGTTTTATTTGTAAGTGTGTGTGTGGGGGGGGTCTCATTTATAGATCCAAAATCTGATTAACATCTAAATCAATTGAGTTTGTTTTATATATTCATCTAGATTATTCTATCTAAGGAAATCGGCACTTTCGCTAGAGAATTGAACAATGCTGAGAAGGCCCAAGAGAAATCTGCGATTCGACAAAATGGCTATAGTATGTCAATCTAATAAATCGTAATATGGATTTATACTCTAATAATTTCTGTTCCCGATGTAGTCATAAACTCATAAAATCTCACAATAGCGCAGTGTCATAATCCTAATGTGACACATATGTCAGTGTTAAGCCTTTACCTGATACGGATGCCTTTTAACACATTTACAAACAAAGTTGACCATATCAGAATGGCTCCTTTAGAAGTCCTCTGTTCAGGGTCTGCTCAGTTTGCTTACACCATAATGTAGATCTGTTTCCACAGTTTCTGCCATAGTCAAAAAGTCCCTTGCCCATAATACACGTTTAACAGTAATGTAATTAATATCCATGATGTCATTATTTGTTACATGAATAATCACCAGGAAAGGGATTACAAGGCAAAAGAGGATATACGTTTGGACTAAGGTTCATACCACAACCATTGTCGTATTTGTCGACACTACACGCTCTAGAGTGACCTTAATTACCAACGATATTGTAAATAACCAGTGTTCTTTTCATACCCGATGAGGATACTTGGACTTTGATAGACTACTTGTCTCGTAAATTGAACATAATAAAGTTAATTGACCTCCAATGTACCCCAGAGGACAAATGTCATTAGAAATAAAAACAATATCCTTAACACAATAGCAGTAAGATAATCCAGTCTTCGTGTAGCGCTGGTGGCCGTTACATGATGAGCAATCGTCCCTCGAGTTCGTAATCGAACACGCCGCTTTTTGTTTGCAACGCGAGTTATCGCTCGAACTCTCCCGTGGGATTTAGAAATGTCAATATAGATGGGACCTCATAGGTTTTAATTTGTCATAATACTGGATAAAGCCTCCACACAAAAAGGGCGAGCAACCTAATTGACATCGCGATGATCATACTAGTCTGAATTATTTAACAAAATACGCACGTTATATTTTATCAGTTGATGCATAAAACAGAGGCGTTTCATTGTGTGACAATTAACCCTTTACCCCATGATTATTCATGTAAACAAGCAATACTATATATAGATTATTGTTTATAATGTCACATGAAGACAAGAAGTTTTGGTCATTGCAGAAATTGTAGAATCATATCTTTGTTTTTAATTATTAAACAGAGCAGACCTTGATCATAGGGATTCTACATGAGACGTCTGATATGGGTCTACTCTGTTTGCAAAGGTGTATGTAAGGGGTAAATGATTAGAGACATCCACATCAGACATGCAACAATGATAAAAGTCACCTACTGATAGTAATAATGTTCTCTCGACATTTAAAAAAGGCTTGCTTTGCTCTTAATGTGTTATCTGTTTCGTATTATTTGTAATGATAGTGTTATGGTTGTTGATACTGATTATAATTTCTGGTGAAGTCCACCCTAACCCGGGAGCTTCTTTTGTATCGTTCATTTCTGATACAAGTTCCTCCTCCTGTTCCAGTAAAGTAGATACTATAGATCCTACTCGGCATGTATCTTTTGTACATAACAACGTACAAAGCATTTATCATACATTTTACGTCGTTTTGAGTACTGAATTACAAGTTTTTGATATTCTCGGCTTCTCGGAAATCTGGTTGGACACTTCATTTTCAACCAGCGATCTATTGATTGACTCATAATCAGTTCCTGAATTGTCACGAAGGTCTCCTATTATTTATATAAAAGACACAATCCATTACACCAGAAGAAGAGCTCTTAAACCTTTGGGAATTGAATATATTTGGGTTGAAAGTTTCCTTAAAACCAGAAGTACATGTAAAATATTTGGTCATTTCTACAGGCCACCTAAAGTTAATCGTAACATTGACAGTATCATTGAAGACTCTTTTCATGTTGCTTTTGATACTGGTGTCACATATATTAGAATTGCCCGTGACTTTAATTATAATTTATCAAATGAATATTCCCACAGAACAATCTTTGTGTAACTAGTTTACTTTAGTACTACTTTACAGAAGACTCCTCCTCTGTTATCGTCAACATTCTGGTTAATCAACAGTGACAGTTTAATATTATCCGGCATTGATGACCAGTTCCTAGACCGAAATATTCGTTACCAGTGTCATATATTTGGTATTTTAAATTTCAAAGTACATAAAACTGTCATTTAAAAGACGCGTATGGAATTACGATACTGTGAAGTATGATCGGCTGAGGGAATTGGCAAATCAGTCCGACTGGAAATCACTGTTCTACTCGGACATAAACACGTATGCAACTAACATTAGCGACCATATAATGAATATTATCGAACAATGAGTATTTAATGAGATAGTGATAAGATTTAATAAGATCAATTCAAATGACGCCATCGTCAATTAAGACGTTCAGTCTGGCTTCACTCATGGAGACTCTACCACCAACCAACTTGCCTATTTGTATAACGCCTTTTCGCACTCTGTTGATTCTGGGTTAGGGGTCAGGGTTATCTTTTGCGACATCAGCCAAGCATTTTACAGAGTCTGGCATAAAGGATTACTAGAAAAACTCATGACTGAAGGAGTCGAGGAGTATCTGTTGGAGTAGTTTTCCAGTTACCTTTCTGACCGAAAGAAACGTGTAATTTTACCTGGTAACTTTCTCTGATTGGAAATACACCAAAGCTGGAGTACAACAAGGATATATAGTAGGCACCGTGTTATTTTTAGTTTTTTATAAATGATGTTGTTAGCGACACTGACTGTAACATTCGATCGTTTGTTGACGACACTAACTTGTTTATTATAGGTAGCAATCCCAAACATATGGCATCAAATATTAATAATGATATATTTAAAGTTACCTCATGGGTAGAGAATGGCTGGTTAAATTAAATCCAAAGAAGACCGAGTCGTTAATTATTTCGCGAAAAATGTCTCGAAATGATAATTTATCCGTATATATGCAAGGCCATTAAATTGCAGAAGTAGACTCACGGAAGCACTTTGGTGTTCATCTCGCGTGATCTAACATGGCACTGCCATATTGAATAAATTGCGTCTAAGGCATGGAAAAGAATAATTGTCATGCGAAAACTTAAATTCACTCTGGACAGATTTTCCCTTGAAACAATCTACATATATTTCATTAGACCTATTTTAAAATACGGCGATACCATATTCGATAACTGTAATATCAGAGAATGCAACAGTTACGGGGGGGGGGTCAATATGAAGCTGTTCGTATAGTGACTGGGACGACTAAATTAGTTTCTATGGATAAATTACTACATGAAGTTGGATGGGAACGCCTTGATACCAGGTGTAAAAAAGCACAGACTTACTCTCTTCTATAAAATGTTTCATTTAACTCCACAATACCTCACATAGTGAGTTGGTACCTGACGTGGTTGGAAGAGTTTCTCGATACAAACTAAGAAACGCTGGTGATATTAAAACTCCTGCACAACCGATTATGGCAATTATTTCCTTCCTGCATCAATACATGAATGGAACAACCTCCCTGAAACTACAAAACGCTCTTCATTTCTGTATCCATTCAAAGGGTCGTTGAATAGCAACCTGCCAATTATGCCCAACTATTAATTTTATATCGCGGTGTCAGAAAACAGCAGCACCTTCATAGCAGGCTTCGTACACACTGCAGTTCCGTGAATCATGACCTTCTCAAAGAACATCTCTAGCACTGCATTATATACATGAGGTCTCGTTGAAAACGTATCACACTTCTTAATTTGTTACAATATAAATTATATCAACCAAAGAAAACGTCTTTTTGATGATGTTGCCAGATTCACTCCTCTGTCCCTTTCTGTCTTTTTCTTTTGTGAACCTCATTCAAATCATTATAGTCGAGCTGTACACCGGTTTATCCAAACCACCAAACGGTCTTAAGATGTTCGGTAACGCTCACCTTCATTTGCGTGTGCTGGTTCTGCTCAGAATCCTAGACCTCTCTACATAGATGTGTCAATCATTTTCTTCTTTTTTATATTCTAGATTATCTTTATCAAAGTGTTTGTGTAAACTGGGATATTCTGCTGTATTAACTGGCTTAGTTATTTCATTGCAATATATCTAGTATAATAAATAAATTGCATTCATTTCTGTATGAAGCGTGTGTAGTTGTTACGGTGCTGGGAGAGAAACACCATAAGCAGTCTTGCTTTCGTTTCTATCTTTTTTCTGTGTGTTATCAATACAATATTCATGCAAATATTTACAAATAAAATATGGTTGAACCAATATAATGCTCGCGAATGTATTATAAAATGACCTTTTAAAACGGTACACGTATGGAGTTTTATGTATCGTGTTCAAGTTGTGATATGTTGCACATAAACATGAGTTCCATTCGTAATACAGTAATGTTTAACACATGTTTCCTAGTGTATGTACTCGTATTGCACATGTGCATTCGTCACCCAACAATGTATAACGCATATTTCCTAGTACGCGTAATGCACGGAGGCATGCATACAATTCGTTCGACACCAATGCATAACACATATATCCTAGTATGCATGTTGCACATAGACATGAGTACATACATCAATACATGTGCATAACATAACATAAACATGTAGTTCCTGGTATATGTATGGCATACGTACATGAGCACAATTCGTTATACACAAACATTACACATAGTTTCCCTATGTATGCTGCACACAGCCATAAACACACTTATTTATACAACAGTAAATAAGAAACATTTATTAGTACACATATTGCACACAAACATGAGCAAACTTCGTTTTACAATACAACACACGTATGTTTCACACAGTACGCAATATATAATGCATATTTCCTAGTACGCGTATCGCACACACTTACAAGCACGGTTCGTTATACATGTATAGCAATTTTGACTTTTTAGATGACCATTATTTACAAGAAGTATTTTCATACATATAAAGATTGCAACGTTTACATGCACATGTATACCAAAGACAACTTTGAACAAACTGCAGACGGTCCAAAATGTAACAGCTCGTATCATTACCAGGACATCACGTTTTGACCACATAACACCAGTGTTAAAGGAACTTCACTGGCTCCCAGTGGAACACCGGATTGATTTTAAACTTTTGACTCACACCTATAAAACATTGAATGACAAATCTCCAAGTTACATTACAAAAACATATTAAAGATATATAAACCACAGCGTGATTTAAGATCAAAAACTGACTTTATGGCCCTCGTGATACCAAGATCCCGCACAGTTACCTATGGTGATCGTAACTTTGCAAAGGCGGCTCCTAAGTTGTGGAATGAACTACCGGTGGGAATACGGAAGCCAGCTTCACTTGAGTCTTTTAAAACTCATAAAACTCATTTCTTTTTAAAGATATATGGTGGCTGATGTATATTTTAAGCCCAAATAGCTGTTGCATGTTTTAACTCAGCTACACTTGAATCTTTTAAAAAGATCTCGGTAAAAATCTTTCCTTTTTAAAGTATTATGGTGGCTGATATATATTTTAAGCCCAAACAGCGGTTGCATGTTTTAACTATAGAAATAGTATGCCATCAACTTTGCTTCATTCTCTTATCATAATTGTATTATACCTTACTAGGCATATGGATTTTAAATTTTGAGGTTATGGCTATGCGATGTTCTTTTTATACCTTAGAAATACACTGTAAATGTTTTTGTTTTGTTTATTATGTTTTTATTTCTATTTCATATCTTATATTTTCTTTAATTTCTGCTTTAGTATGTATAAATGTTTTAATTGTAAAGCACTTTTGAACGTATTTAGATATGAAAAAAGTGCTATATAAATATGGTATAATAATACAGTAAAGTTCCGCTTAACGACCGGTCCGAAAATACGACCAATCCGAAAATACGACCACTTTTTAAAAGAACGGAATATTTTCCTTCATATTTTATTGCCCGTAGGGTCCGTTATTAAGACCGTCTCGCTATTACGTAATACGACCACTAATCCCAGAACAAAAGGACCACTTATTGTTGTTTAGGGTCCGATATTAAGGGCAGACACTCAGTGGAATTTCACACCTCGCCGGTGAAAAAACACATCAAAGTTTATGCAAACAATCATTTTACCGAAAGTTGACAAGAAAAATTCATTATGTTGCTGTATAAATTATCGGTAATAATATGCTTTTCTGTTATTAAATTCCGAGATATGTGGAATGTAAAAGCCATGCTTATACTTTCCAAATAAAGTCTTAACACTGTAACATTTTTAAATGCTTACTTCCGACAAAGGTTATGTTATGTAATGCTTGTTTGTAAACAATTGCCGAAACAGCCGTCATCAGTAGCCCATTTCACGTCTCTTTGGCACGTTTTAAGGGTTATGTGTTCATTACAAATTGTTCTTATGAAACTTCGTTTACTGTAATGATTATGACACTCGCTAAAGCTCGTGTGATATTATTATAGTAAACCCGTGTCATAAAAAATAACTTGTAATGAACACTTGTGTAAAGATTATCCACGAATACATCCTCTCTAAACCACGCACTCAAACATTAACGTTGGTCTTTCCCCGTTGACTATTCTATTTAAATATTTTTATACTATTTAAATGTACATAAAATGAGCAGACCAATGTCAATTCCTTAGTTCTCTAATGTCTTTATAGCGACATTTGTTTTTTTCCATTGTTCTTAGTCCTGTTTTCAAACTAATTGATCGAGCTATTACTCCCAAATAAATATCCGAGATAATGTGAAACCTGAAACCATCCAAATCCTCGGGCTTAGAGAAAATAGTCAGTTTGTCATCCTCATCTTCAGCATAAAAAATTTAATTTCATGAATCAATAAGCAATGATATGCAGTTTTGCTGTTTTTGACAAGACGAAAATGAATGTATCGATTTTTGCCCTCAGCTTTATCAGTTGCAGATACCCTCGATCTTATATACTGTTTTCGAATCCTCTTCAACAGTTTAAAGCATTGCAAGTGATCTGGGGTAAATTAACTTTGCAACATTTGCGAATTCCAAAGCAAAAAAAGGGGAGAATCTTTAAGGAAAATACGAAAAGCGAAGCGTATAATTTACATGTTCATGCTTAAGGAGTCGCATCGACCACCGAATACCTCCTAGCCTAAAAGACATGAAAACGGTCACTCTCACAATCAATAAAGACAACACAGATGTTGATATGAAAATTAACAATTTCTCTTCTTTCATGAACAGATTAATTGCATCAAAAATGATCTCTTTTAGACCGCAAAATTTCCTATCGTGGTCGGCTTATTTGTTTCATTGCGGAGCAGTCACCGCGAAAAGGCCAAGGACTTTTTATCATATGTTGTTAGTCCTGTTCGCACACACCTTGGATTCTGAGTAGATACAGTTTTTCGGTAATACGTTTTTCTACGCTTTTGCACACAGGGTAGACCCAGATCAGACTGCTCCTACTGGTTCTACATGGTCTGCTTTGTTTGCTTATGATACAATATAGATATGAACTTACACTTTCTGTCACGGCCAAAATGCCTGTGTCAATGTGCTATTATAGCAATTAATCTAATTAATAGTCATGATGTCATAATTTCTTTCACGAAAAATTCATGGAGTAAAGGATTAACATATCTCTGCTATCGGCGATCTTACCAAGCTGCTTGGCACTCGGTCAATAGTTACCAAACTGCTTGGCACTCGGTCAATAGTTACCAAGCTGCTTGGCACTCGGTCAATAGTTACCAAGCTGTTTGGCACTCGGTCAATAGTTACCAAGCTGCTTGGCACTCGGTCAATAGTTACCAAACTGCTTGGCACTCAGTCAATAGTTACCAAACTGCTTGGCACTCGGTCAATAGTTACCAAGCTGTTTGGCACTCGGTCAATAGTTACCAAGCTGTTCGACACTCGGCCAACATTTACCAAGCTGCTAGGCACTCGGTCAGTAGTTACCAAGCTGTTTGGCAATCGGTCAATAGTTACCAAGCTGTTTGGCACTCGGTCAATAGTTACCAAGCTCCTTTGCACTCGGTCAATAGTTACCATGCTGCTTGGCACTCGGTCAATTGTTACCATGCTGCTTGGCACTCGGTCAATAGTTACCAAGCTGCTTGGCATTCGGTCAACAGTTACCAAGCTGTTTGGCACTCGGTCAATAGTTACCAAGCTGTTTGGCACTCGGTCAATAGTTACCATGCTGCTTGGCACTCGGTCAATAGTTACCATGCTGTTTGGCACTCGGTCAATGGTTACCAAACTGCTTGGCACTCGGTCAATAGTTACCAAGCTGTTTGGCACTCGGTCAATAGTTACATGTACCAAGCTGCTTGGCACTCGGTCAATAGTTACCAAGCTGTTTGGTACTCGGTCAATAGTTACCAAGCTGTTTGGCACTCGGTCAATAGTTACCATGCTGCTTGGCACTCGGTCAATAGTTACCAAGCTGCTTGGCACTCGGTCAATAGTTTATTCAAAAGCTTGATCACAATCGAAACTACAGTAAAACTCGATACTGTAGTACATATTGTGCCAGATCCAAATTTGAACAGACATACTATTTCACAGCAAGGTAAGGGTAAATTAAATTTGTATTTGAAACAGGCGGGAATGTTAGCAAAATACTAAGAAGCCCACTGAAGGCGAAGAACGTAACTACTGCTGAAACATTCAGAGATTTCTGCACAAATGTCGTCCTGTATTTTATCATATAGCCTCCAATGTATTCGAGTTAATATAGCCATCACATATTTCTCTAAATTACACACCTTTAATATAAGATGCAACGTCATGTACAATCACCACGACGTCATGTAGAAATATATACATGTAGGACCTGTCCAAAACGGCATTTTAGTCGAAATCAGTTATGCGATAAAAATGCTCGTTGTCATTTTATACAAACTGATATTAAACTCGTTTTGTAAAGTGTTATTAAGCTAGCCAGAGGCTCGCTTGATAACATTTTCCAAGACTCGTTTAACTTCAGTGTGTACACAATGACTACTCGCAACATATCACATATAATCTCATTCATAGCAGATATGTTTTCCACAACGGTTTAACCCTGTTTTCCACAGCGGTTTAACCCTTTCATTCATAGCAGACATGTTTTCCACAGCGGTTTAACCCTTTCATTCATAGCAGACATGTTTCCCACAGCGGTTTAACCCTTTCATTCATAGCAGACATGTTTCCCACAGCGGTTTAACCCTTTCTTTCATAGCAGACATGTTTCCCACAGCGGTTTAAC
Organism: Azorinus chamasolen; assembly: GCA_963576725.1. Classification (NCBI taxonomy): domain Eukaryota; kingdom Metazoa; phylum Mollusca; class Bivalvia; order Cardiida; family Solecurtidae; genus Azorinus; species Azorinus chamasolen. The sequence goes on from OY755239.1 coordinate 77,788,396, forward strand.
CCTTTCATTCATAGCAGACATGTTTTTCACAGCGGTTTAACCCTTTCATTCATGCAAGCACTTTTTTACATTGTACAATTCAGCTAATGAATATTCATGGTGACATTATTTCTTACATGAATATTCAACAGGAAAAGAGGCAATAAATTATGAATATATACCGTCATGACTTGTATACTGTAGTCCAAACTGCCATCAGAAGTGTTGATACTCTCGGCCATCCTAATTTGCCACATTTTAAACGATGCATGGATATGGGAAGTTTTCAGAGGTACACAAGAACCAAACCAACATACGATCCAGCCTTGGCGTGCGACTAGGGAATATTTTTTGTGATTAAATTTCTGCCAGATGGCTATTATTGGTCGGCATTTCGGGAGTCGTCTCCTGTCACGCTGAGGTTTTGCCTTGTCACAAAAGTCATCCAATTTATATCCCTTAATCCTTACCCGGTTGTGAAAAATGCAACGTCTGCTTAAATTTGGATTTGGAGCAATTTTAACTACTTGCTATTGGATCAAGTTTTAGCGAAACTAATTACCGAGTGTCAAACAGCGTGGATCCAGATGAGACACCGCTTTACTCGGAGTCTCGTCTAAATCCCAGTTATTTGTAAATGTGAACCAGCTAGTGAAATACGGGTTAATGGTTGAGCCAGCTCTGTGTTGAATAGGTTGACTGCAAAAACAAAAACGATATCGAATCAGAAGTAATTTGTGACTCGTTTGATCAGGATCCATTATACATGGTAATTTCTGCATACATGCTTATATAATGATAATTATATGATGTGATAAATATTATTTGATTACTTTGCACTTTGACCGTATATTGTGTTCTGCTTTGTTTATTATCCTAACTGTTACAATTTCCCTTTTAAAAGTTAACCCTTTACCTGTTCGATATTCATCGTGAATATCTATTAGCTGAATTCTTATAATGTAACCTTATCAAGGGATTGCTTTCTTTGACAAAAGGTGTAAACCTAATCCAAAAATCATGTTATAAGCAAACAGATCGTGTAATCTGGATCCATGCTATTCTAAAGAGAGTCAGTTAGCGCATAGCGGGACAAGGCTTAATACAGATTTGCCCCAATTCCTTTCAATACGACCAGCCTTTTCAACAGATAGGTTCCTCGTGATAAACTGGTTACCCAGCGTCTAATCTAGGTCTACAGGGTTGGCAAATATTTCCTCGAATTTATACATAAATGGAGTTTATTGAATGAGTAACTCGGCGACTCATGAGGATTTAACCTGTTTGACACTTGGTCAAACATTTCACCTGTTTGACACTCGGTCAAACATTTAACCTGTTTGACACTCGGTCAAACGTTTCTCAGAAGCTTGAACGAATTGGAAATAAGTGAAACTTGTAACAGATCGGAGTTTAAGCGGACATGGTAAAGGGCTTAGATTAAAATCACAAAACGTCACATGACTGGTCAATACATTAAGCCCCACTTTGCAGAAATGATTGATGTCTGCCCAACTCTTATCTCTCACAACTATACTTTCTTCCGATTCTTTCAAGTGTTTGAGGATCTATTGACCGAGTGTCAAACAGTCTAGACCCTGATGAAACGCACAGTTCTTCGGTGTCGCATCTGAATGCAAGCTGTTTGCAAATGTCTATCAGTAGCGTTCAGCATACTAGAGGCCAAACCCGGCAATCAGTGATAGGGAAAATGGGCATTGTGATGCGCTTGTGTTTTGGTTGGAAATCAAGGCGCTGATTAAAAGATGAACAGAGACAAATGATAGATGACTGCCGCAAAATGAACGATTGCGTCAGGACAACCCCTTCTCCACATCACAGTATGGGGCAAGAATTGTCATCTGCTTCTCCTGTCTTGATATATACGGTAGTTATTTTAATATACATATACCGATTAAACGGGTTTAGAATGCTATCTTCTATGAAACTTGAATTGGTTCCGTGTTATTACTTGACTACGCAACATAATTGTTCATAAACATAACAGTAAGGGTTAATTTAGTGATATTTTATAATGTTTAAGATAAGGAGCAGATACAGGAGAATGTTCAATCTAAAATATAATAATAAACACAAACGACCGTCAGTGCTTTGCCTTGCTTTAATTCATTTTTTTTAGAAATTTGCTATGGTTGCTATGGATATGGCACTTTTGAAAATTAATTATAAATCATTCCGTACGAATATGTGCTCTCGTTTGACAAAATTAGCGCAAAATGTGAAATTGTGACTTGGAGTGTGTGTACAATTACTCCCCGAGCAAGTCCCGTACTCGATGACGCTGCAGCTAATTATGGTCTACACTGGGTGACAATTTATTACTTTATACTATAACTGTATGGATATTCAAGAAAATGTGTCCATTGGACACGGATGCTCCAGTGGCAAACAGGAAGTAGATGAACGACAGACCTGAAAAGAAGGGGAGACCAGCATACACAAGCCAAAACATCTTTGACTAACATTTTACAGGACGGACGTTCGGACGGACGGACGTACGAACAAGGGTAAAACTTAAAGCCCCGTCGCCTAAAGGCGGGGCCATAGAAAATAAGAACATCACGAATGTTCAACAAATGGCATATATTATGGCATATTTGCACAGGAATTTTGGCCAAAGCGAAAATAGTAGAACTATATTCATATCATTAATTTTCATACACAAACATAGCTGATCAGACGGCTCATCCATGAGTCATCTGCTCTAGATCTACCCTGTTTGCAAATGCATTAAAAGTTGTTTTGTATGGGGTAAAATGTTAATCAAGAGAATGCTGGAAAATAGTTAACTAATAACTGAATGTTGATTCAGATCAGAGGGTTCTCGTTATAGCTCTTCCACCAGGATCTACACTGTTTGCATTTCGGAAAATATTTCTTTAGGAAACCCTACCTCAGAAAGAACCAGGCTGTGCTGTTGAACAGCGTTGGGCCTTTCATAATATTTAGCAGTCATGTGTTTAAACCTGTGTATTTATTTATATATAATATTATATATAAATTGAAATGGAAAAAAACTACGGATGGATTCAAGCATTGAAAGAGTCCGCGTGATTGACCACGAAACTGAAGAAATCATTAAATCAAAGAGTGCTGGCCAAGAAAGTGGCAAATTTTCTACTCAATTTATGGCAAACAAAAGTCAAACTAAACGAAACTATTTCCCATAAAAGACGGATAAACAATGTAAAGTGTGAAGAAGAATAAAATTACATGAAAATAAAAACCCTTTTTTCAAACCTGGAAACAGAAAATCAACTTCGAGTCTGCAATTTTCTCTTTTTGTGTTGTAATGTTTGCTCTCGGGGATCACCCCCTTTCAGAATTTCAATAAGTACATAATCAACATCAAAAACAGTCGTATGCAGACGTTGTTAGACAAGAACCAAAATGAAGACAAAGTGCATCAGAGAGAGACACTTTTCAGTTGTTGTTAAGCCAGTTGTTAAACCAAATGAATAAATATCAGCAAGTAAGAAGTCAAAACAGGAGTAAAGGAGGGAACGAAAACCTGGGGAAGAAACTATTCCAACAATTTCCAGGAGGGTGGAAGAGTACAAAGGGGTTCGCCTGATCATCTTTTTCGCCAGGCGGACCACAGTTGGTACAACAATCAGTAACTGGAGGTAACCTAGCTGAAACATGTAAGATTTATAATTTATCTCATCGTAAGTTAAATGATATAGAAAACAATGTTTTGTTGATGGGTCTCACATTTACACCGACACCAGAACAGAGTAATATTACTTAACAAGGTTAAATGATTTTTTTCTTCAGAAAATTAAAATTACTGGAATATTTTGATGAGACTGAGCAAACAGACATTTCTCTGGTGGACGCAATCAAACTCTTGATACAAATATTTCTACTTCAAAAACAACCTTTTCACACATAGCTAGAGAAAATGGAAACATTAAACATAAAATTACTTTGGAGCAGAAAAAGGTTATTAGATCACTTTCAGAAGATAAAAATATTATTATAAAGGAAGCAGACAAGGGTGGTGGTATTGTCATAATGAACACAGAATTTTACAAAAACAAGATTCTAGAAATGTTAAATGACACGTCCTATTATTTTTAAATTGATGACAGCGATCATAAAAATATCTTATCTTGGTTGATCAGAATGGTCAATTAATAAAAGAAGCAGACTTTTTACCGAATTTTGATTTCAAAAACAGTACCTTTATCAGAGTATGTAGAAATTACACATCCCGTAGATTTAAAATTTCGACCAATAGTTGCAGGCCCATACTGTGAAACCAGTTGTCTTAGTAATCGTTTGGATCTCTTACTTACACCTGTTTTACAAAATATACCAAGTTATTTGAGGGATGATATAGATTTTCTAAATGTCTTACCTGATAGAGTTCCAGCCGATTCAAAATTAGTATCCTTTGATGTTGTAAGTCTCTATTCAAATATTCCTCACAAACTAGGGTATGAAGCAATTTTATTCTGGCTTGATAAACATCCGGAATCAATTTCTCCTAGATTTTCAAAACAATTTATTCTGAACGGGATACAAATACTTTTAGAAAATAACAACTTTTCATTTAGCGATTTACATTTTAAGCAAATAAAGGGAACAGCTATGGACACGAAAATGGCACCAAGATATGCTACTCTTTTATCTAGGTTATTTAGAGCAAAAACTTTATGATATTGCCACTCGGCAAAAGGGAGAACAGTTTATACGGGATCAGTGGAAACTATATTCAGATGACTGCTATATACTGTGGCTAGGTTACTTATATGACTTAAATGAATTCCAGATTTTATAAAATTCACTTCATACGGGTATAAACTTTGAAATCCAGGAAAGTTTAACAGCAGTACCTTTTTTAGATGTACTGGTAATACAAAAAAAATGGGAAAATACTTACCACCGATATTTACATTAAAATTACAGATTCCAAACAATATCTTAACTTTAATTCTTGTCATCAAAAACACACTAAAATTAACATTCCATTTTCTTTAGCTCGCATAATTTGTACAGTTGCACGCTATTTGGATATTCTTTTGAAACTTATAGAATAATTGGCATTTAATCTTATAAAATTGAATTATCCACCAGAAATAGTTAAGACAGGAATTATTAAAGCCTTTAAAATACCAAGAAAGGAATTGCTTATAGTTCAAAGAAGAAACGAAAAGCACATTATTCCGTTCATTTCAACTTTTAATAATAAAAAAGAGATGTTTGTTATATTGAAACAAAATATGGAGATTCTATATAATGATGAAACGAAGAAAAGAATAATGAGCAGTACTAGGGTGATTAAAGGCAAACGGCAACCACCAAACTTAAAGCGCCTTCTAACCTGATCTGAATTTACAGAAGGTAGCTTGCGTCCATCAGTCAACAAATGCAAAGAACCCCGCTGTAGACTTTGTAGCGACATAGTGGAAAGTTCTTCCTTATGTTTAAACGATAAAGTATCGAAAAGAAACATACACACACGCGCGCGCGCGCGCGCACACACACTCACTCACGCACGCACGCACGCACGCAACGCATGCACGCACGCACGCACGCACGCACATTATATAATTAACACATGGCTGTCGGGATGATAGAGGGTATTGTCAGCCCGAGAATTCGCATATGTACCCCGAGGCACAGCCGAGGGGTAAATATGCCAGCTCAAAGGCTGACAATATCCTCTATCATCCCGACAGCTATGTGTTAATTATTTTATTATACCGAAAAACTTTAGAAGTACAAACTTAGTTAATTTTGAAATTTAAAGAAATAATCAATGAAGATAATATTTCAAAAAGGGAATTAAGATATAGAAATAATGAAATAGCTATAATCTAATATTTCGACCACTACGGGCCTTTATCAAAGATAATCATTTCAAAATACACATCACATTTTTGGTACATGTGTGCATTCAGTCATAAAATCAAAGAGAATAATGTTGATCCAGCATCACGCAGCATTGAGTTATTATTTCAAAAGTGATGACGTGATCAAATGACGTCATGAGTACAACGCCGTTATGTATGTATTTGCATGCATGCATTCTCCCGACTGCAGTATATGCCATAAAATGCAATAAATGCGATAGAATTATGTATGTTGGTAAGACGAGAGAGAAATTCGGGAGAGAATGAAATAATATTTGAGTGATGTAAGACATGAGAGAGAGAATCCAATAAACAGGCATTTTGGAGTCGGTGGTCATAGCAGTGATGATGTTAGATCATTTCAAACGAATATATTCACCTGGAAGCTCATTCTGAGGGTGATATATCCTGATATATTCACCTGGAAGCTCATTCTGAGTGTGATATATCATAAGATCACATTTTAGGTCTATGGGAGTTTTGCATTGAAGGATATATTGAGGTATAATAAATATATATATGAAAAAAAAAATTAGAAATCCAGTTTGTTTACGTTTATTTGTGTAATCGCTTTCAATGCTATTGCACATCTTCAGACATTTTAAACGTATAAAATAATAACAAGTATGACGTGACGTTATTGAAGTACGGGAAGCGTAAGAATACGACGTTGCACGACAATAAATAATTATTCATTACGTGACGTCATTAAAAGACGGGAAACGTCAGAATACGACGTTGCGACATATTTCTATATTACACAGCGGGTATTTTAACCATGTCCAAAATTAAGACGTGCTATTTAATTGCGGTTGAAGAATATTTATCAAAAATAATTATTTTTCGTCTCTGAAATGGTCGCTGTCCTTCAGTATTTTATAGAGCGGAAATATATTGAATTTACCCGCAGAACACTGGTGTAAATGCTTGTTCACTTTCAGAAAACGCAGTGTTTCCGTATTCGTTTGTTGTCTATGTAAGTTCATTCTTAAATTCAGCTCATTGCTAGTTTGCCCAATATAAAATTCTTTACAATTAGGACATATTATACTATAAATGACATTTTTGGTCACACAGCTCATACTGGATGGGGATGGAATAAGGGTGAGGTTGGGCGCCCATAAACCGGTTTAAACCCCCGGTGACTTTTGTCACTGACCGTTCCAAGGCGGTACTTCCATCTTCCTCCTATTGAATGTTTGTTTTGTCTTTGTGCGTCTCTTGTTGTTTTTTCTACCCATGTACATTTGCTGTTTCCTTGTGTTGCTGTTCGGGCGAGTGTTTGTTCTGTATGTGGTATTTCCTGCATGACTCATTTTTGTACTTTGCTTTACCGTGAGTTGTTTACCATTTGAAAACAGAATAGTATATCCTTCTATTAAAGATGGGCACGTCTTACATCTTCTTCTTTTACATTTGGTAACCGAAGGAGTGTCCTCTTTCATATCAAATTTAGAAGAGGAAAGAATTGGCAATTGGAAAGATTTTTATGTCTTTTACTATTAATTATTCTTTTCTTCTGTAGCACACTTTTCATTCTATCATTCTTCTGCATGATTACTTTACATGAGCGTATAACTGGAGACATATTTATATTTCTAGGGTTGTATGTAGACACAAATGGGATCACACGTTATACGCAGAGGTATCAACGTCTGTGCGGTCAGTTGTACGAATATGTCCTTTGGATTTTGCCTGTTCTATTCCTTGTTGTATAAGTACATCTGGGTAATGTTGTTTGTGTAGCTGTGATTTTAATTCTGAGAGTCGCCTTTCTTGTAAATATTTGTCTTTCACGATAGTAATTATTCCAGATGTTAATTTAAACGGTATGTTGACTTTAGTATGTTAAGAATGGCAAGAACGGAAATCGAGGTAATTGTGCGTATCAGTAGGTTTGCAGTACAGGTCTGTAGTAATGTTATTTCCCGAGTTCATGACTAATATGTCTAGAAAAGGCATAGCGGTATCATCTTCATTACAGGTAAACTGTATGCTGGGATGCAGTTTGTTTAATTCATTCAGGAAATATGTAGTGTTGATATTCTTCTGCAATATTAAGAAACAGTCATCCAGAAAGCTCTTCCAATTGACTCTTAGATAATTTGAAAATTCACTGCCGTATTTTGACTTCATCCTCTCGTAAAGAATCTCCTCTAAATATCCAAGTACTAAAATTGCATAAGTTGGAGCGACGATGGTACCCATAGCTGTACCTTTTTTCTGAATATAGTACGCTCGTATTTTCCATCAAAGTAGAATACATTGTTGTTCAATATAAGTTTAAGTGATTCAATTATGAAGCTGTGCTGAAAACGTTTATCTAGCTTTTCTTCTGTAGCACACTTTTCGTTCATACACACAACAGCAACCCCTTTATCAGCTTCTTTTATTATCAAAGTCTTATTACCTTTGAGAGTTTTAAGTGCTTCACGGTCATTACGTGAAAGATTAATTCTGACTTCGAAATCATTTTCTAATGGGCATTCTTTCAGTTGCTGTATGGTGCATTCCAATGATTTATCACTACTCCTTGGAGGATTCCATCCTGTCTTATTTTTAACTTAAGGTAATTCTTTGTTACTATCTTCATTATTATCACGAAAACGTTCACTCAATCACAAATGTCTGCAAAATTATTTAATGTCTGTATACAGTTCAATTTGGTTTTCATTTAGGGATAGGGGTAAATTCAAGTCCCTTGCTTAATAAACTTATCTATGTTTCTGACAAGTCAATATTAAATTTTGATAAATTTATTACCTTAGGTTAACATCATTGTTAGTGGGTGTTATTGTACCTCTTTGCGAAATGTTATCTCTTTGTCTACTAATGTGATTGGTTCGTCTGTTTCTTGTACTGATGATTGTCCTCCACCATCTTTGTCGAATGGAAATAGTTCACGCAGAACAAATCTCAAAGATATGAACATATTTATGTAAATAAACTATTATGTAGTTTGCTGACGTGGTTGTTTTCATGACCCTTTCCTTATTTACTAGGACGTCACAGTCAACGCTTACGAAGAATGGTCTGTATCGAATTAAATATTCAAGGCATCTTAACATGAAAAGAAACACTTACTTACCCTGTTGTGAAAAAAGCGTCTGTTCTAATTTCGATGTAGTGCAATTTTAAATACTCCCGATGTGATCCAGCTCCAGTCAAACAGTTTCGAAACTTATGAGACGCCGAGTTACTCGATGTCTCAAATTTCAATACCTACTGAATATTTATGGACAAAATAGACTTATGAATACTGCTTAAGCCGGTGCTACGGGGCGTGAGTAGTGTTGCACTTTTAATTACTACTCACGAACAGACTCAATAAAATCGAGTCTGCAATTTTCTATTTTGGCATTTCCACTTTTGCTTTTGAAGGATCACCCATTTGAATATATGTACTTCACAACAGCAGGTGTTAAGTGCTTGTGTGGCGGCCGTAAAAAAGTCGCCCGTACTTCATTCTCAGTGTTGTTATATTTTCTGGTCCTTCGGGACCATTAGCTTTCATGTTATTAGTTTTGAAAATTGAATACTGCTTAAGCCGGTGCTAGGGGGCGCGAGTAGTTTGCACTTTTAATTACTACTCATGAACAGACTCAATAAAACCGAGTCTGCAATTTTCACTTTTGGCATTTCCACTTTTGATTTCGAAGGATCACCCATTTTCAGAATTTATGAACTATTTAAGGTGGAACAGTGTAAAGTGTACAGATACATCAAATTATATTAGCAAAGAGGGCATACCCTGATCAGACGACTCCTATAGGAACAATCTGATCTGGGTCTACTCTGTTTGCAAATGCGTGGAAACGCGTTTTTATGAAGGAACGTGTTAATACGCTACATTTAATTCACTGTCGTGAAACGAGAAAGACAGGAGAGCAAATCATTTTTACTACTATCTGTTTTATCGAAATAAAATGGACTAGCTTTGAAAATGCTTTAGTGCAAATAATTCCTGCAAATTGCAAACAGCTTGGACCCTGCACAATCGCCTATTAATTACAAATGCCACCAAAGTCCAAACATAATTTAAACATTTAACTTGTTTCCATTTAGAATTGTTTATAATAAATGCACTAATGTTGGAGCACGTGACAATTGCAGCAGACAACAGTTAGCTAAACATACTATACTTAAAAGTTTAACAACCATAATTTGTGTAGCAATAGATTTGACCGTGATAGCTCCAATTACCTGTGAGTTCAGGGTTCGTGCTTCGGACGTCATTGGTCACCCGACCGGTCAACAAGGGGCAAGCTGAGGTCAGATAGTAAGGTGTAAGTAAAACGCTCGCGCTCCGACCATCTGATATCCGTATCCTCCATTAACGTGCTGGTTTAAGATGACGTTTTGCTTTAATGCTTTAATTACTGTAATGGCTAATATTTTCTAAATGTTTTTTTCTTATTATAGAAATATGTTTTAAAAACAGAAAGGTTCTGAGTTGCTTGAAATTAAATCGAAAAAACAAACAACGAAAACACAGTTTACAGTAATATGCATCGTTGTTGTTATTAGTGCAGGCCACGCATCGTAAGTGACAACTCGTCTCCTTGACTTTTCGTACCTGAATATGCTAAGCTCATTAAGTGGACGGGACAGACAATTCAACAGTTCATGGTTGTTTGTCATGCGACACTTTGTCAATTTTCTCTTTATTTACAATCTAACGGAGGTGTCGGGAAAACCATACAGATTTAAACTAAAAAAGTGTCCGAATTTAACTTGCTGGAATTATAATACTCTTAATGCATAGGAATACATATGATTATGATATCAACTTTAAAACGTTTATATTACATCTAAAAATGACCTTACCTTTTGTTTTAGACATAAATCAGCAACGTTTTTGTTGCAGTTGACAAATTCCAAATTAAAGGTTAAAATCATGCGCGCATGCTGTGTTGTATGCACAATGCATGAAGCGGAAAATCAGTACATTTCCTTTTATTATTTTGTATGTTCAACAATTTTCTGCCCGTCCAACGTTAAGTTTATTACCTTTTCATAAAGCCGGTTTATTGTGTACGCGTGTCTTTTCTTAAACATTTTGAATGCGGGACACGATTTTACTGTCATTTGCAAACAGTGTAGATCCAGATCAGATGACTCATGAATGACCCTCTGATCAGGGTCTGAACTACGTGTAATGCAGAATCAACTAACACATTTAAGACTTTAATACAATGGACGATTGCGTTAAACAGTGATGGGCTATTTCATCCTAACAATTTGATAAACACATATATACAAATTACGGTGCTTGATGTTTGATGAACACATACCATATACTACATAATTATGGTGCTTGTAACACATATACCACTTGTGGTGCTTGTTTTTTACAAACACATATACCACATATGATAATTGTTGTTCGATAAACACATATACCACATGTATTGCTTGATGTTCCTGCATGTAGCATTATGGTACATATGAATATACATGTATTATATCTGTATGTATATGTATACTCTTCCTCATGAATTCATGTGGAATCATGGCGGGTGTTATAATTTACTTATAAAGGATATTTGATGTACTTTTTTGTATAATAAACACGTATACCACTCATGGTTTTGTTTTTTGATAAACACATTTACCACTAATCGTTTGTGTTGTTTGATAACACATATATTACTTATGGTTTTTGTTGTTTGATAAACACATGTACCACATAGGCTGCTTGTTGTTTGACAAATACATGAATATTATACCAGTTACCGTGTTTTTGTTCGACAAACACATATACCAATACTTATTATGGTGTTATTTATTTGACAAACACATAATTATACAATTTATGGTGTTTTGTAGTTTGACAAATACATATACAACTTATGGTATGTTGTTGTTGTACTTGTTGTACTTGTTGTTTGACAAACACATATAGCACGTATGGTCCTTGTTAATTGACAAACACATATATCTCTTATGGTGCTTGGTCTTTGACAAATACATGTCACTCATGGTGCTTGTTCTTTGACAAAAACATATATCACTTGCGGCACTCGTTGTTTGACAAACACATATAATCTATGGTGCTTATATCGCCGCCTCATCGTGATCCGGGCTGTTTGCAAATGCGAGGCAGGTGGCGGATAGCGGGACAAGCATGCATGTTCATGTTGTTGAGAATTGTACTCTCAAAACGTTTACAATAAAATCTCACTAACTCGAACAACTATTATTACTGGTCTTTAACTCTTTCGCTGCCGATGTCGTATCTGTGATTACCTATGCAAACAGTTTGGGTCTAGATGAGACGCCGAATCAGGATCCAAACTGTTTGTTTCTGTGACTGTTTTTGAAACAACGATGAAGAATAATACAAAACATGAAACTTATAGCAGACGAAAAAGTTTGCAGACGAAAACATTTGGCACCGAAAGAGTTAAGGCAGGTACCAGCTTAATGCAGGTGAAAGTCATGCAGCAGAAAACATATGTACGTGTTTTCTGCATGACTTAACCCCTGCATTAAGTAGCCACTTGCCTAAAAGTTTACAATTCTTCTTTACTAAACATTGGAGATATAGAGGTTGCGAGTTGCGAGTTGTCTTTTAAGATCACATGTTCCAAAACGAGCCTTAGAAAATGTCATTAAGCGAGCTTTGGCTTGGTGAGTTTAGGAACATGTGATCTTAAAAGACAACGAGCATCAGATTCTTTTTCTCACATAATAAAAGAGTGTATTTTCGCCGTTTTTAATGACATGTAAACATCAGTTTCCATGGTTTGGCGTCATTATATAACGTATGACGTCATATATGTTCTAAAGTGATCTTACACGTGTTACAGATCAAGGAATCTTAACCCGTTGTTCTAACTCGGAGATAAGGGAAGGTATGTGAGAAAACGAAGATTTAATGCATTCACTAACAAACCTATAATAATCTTGATCACATATTCAAAGCCATGTAATATGTGTAGACCTAATATTAATTTTTATTTAGAAAAATTGGCAATTTCAGTGATAGTCAAAATATGTTTCTTTACAAAACCATTTTATTATTTTCAATCGTAATTGAATGTCATTGTTGTAATAGTTCTGAAGTGAAATAAAACAAAAAGCATAGACTAGTTACCTCATGAAGTGGCGATATTCTTTCGAATACAACTCCAAACTGCTTAGATTGTAAATGCAATAAAACCTCTCTAAAATGATCACTCAGCATAATTCTATTTCTGGATTATTAAGACAACGATGTCTCCTTTTACTTTTGTTCTGCAATACGCTGTCAGACAATAAAGACAAACATTGTCCAGTTTCATAAATCCAGGAAACATAATTACACATAAACGTTGGTCAACAGAAACTGAGACTGTGGGAATAAACCTTTATATATAAACATGTCAGACAAACAAATGTATTGAACGTATAGAAATAGAAATAGAAAGTGGAAAGAGTAAGGAAGAAAGAGAATTACATAGAGAGGAAAGAAGGGAGATATTATATATAGAGAGAACTATGGATATAGAAAAAGAGAACGAGAGACAGAGAAAGACAGAGAGAGGAAAGAGGAAAATAAAAAAGATAGGACACAGAGAAGTTTAGTTTGAGTTAAGAAAGAGAAGAGAGCTAAGCAAATAAGTCATTATCCATATTCCATATCAGCCGGTTAGATAGATTCACACGTGTCGATATTCCAAATCAGCCGGTTAGAAAGTTTAACACGTGTCCATTGCCGGTTAGATAGTTTCATACGTGTCCATATTCCATATCAGCCGGTTATATAGTTTAACACGTGTCCATTACCGGTTAGATATTCGGTTTGTATATCTACAAAGTATTTAATTCTTTCAACACTAAATCAATTTCCGTGTGCAAATATTGCCATCTTCTATCATTATCAAAGTTATGTTCTTTCAGTTCTTGTGTCCGAATATCAAATACAGGTAGTTTACCTCCATAAAAGATGCCGAGCAACAGTCATCTGGCATTGCGGTCCATATTGTCGAAAGAGTCATTAGGCTACAGTGCTTGTATGCTACACTTAGCAGTCAATTTGTATCACCTTTAGAAACAGGGTCCAGTTTAGTTGCCGAGCAACTCGACGTCTCATCAGGATACAAAGTGATTGGCAGTCGGGCCGGGCAACCCCTATACATACACATACACCACCAGCACCAACACAAACATAATAAATAAGATATAATAACAATAAAAAAGAGAAAATCCACTTTAAGACTTTTTGAAGTAGACGAAAATGTTTACATACCACAATGACTTAACGTGCCTTTAGTTGTAGAACAACAAGTGAATATGGGCCATTAGTTGTAGAACAAGTGAATATGGGCCATTAGTTGTAGAACAACAAGTGAATGTGGGCCATTAGTTGTAGAACAACAAGTGAATATGGGCCATTAGTTGTAGAACAACAAGTGAATGTGGGACAAAGTGAATATGGGACATTAGTTGTAGAACAACAAGTGAATATGGGGCATTAGTTGTAGAACAACAAGTGAATGTGGGACATTAGTTGTAGAACAACAAGTGAATGTGGGACATTTCAAGCAGACAGTGACTGTAGTTGTAAAATACACTTCATCTTTTACATGATGAATATTTATGTAAGAAAATAGACATGTTATAAATAATGATTCATTGATATTTTGTTACTAAGGCATAAGAGAAAGGGCATTTTCGGCAGTAGCAAAACCTGTAAAATCCTGTCTACATATTTCCATAAGCACGCACACAGAGCAGACCCTGGTTAGACAAGCCCATACAAGAGTCTCCTCTGTTTGCAGAAGTGTCACACGCGTCTTTACCATTCAAACGGCAAGATTTCTTACAACTTGGCTGACACTGGCAGACATGGTCATCTCCCCGGATAGTCTCATAGGTAAACTGTTTAACCTTTTCCTAATTGTCTACTAATAGGAATTTAGAGGGCGCTCTCAACTTTCTTGATATTGTTCCAGTACGAACAGGCCGTAACTATTGACTCAACTCTATTGTACCTCGTCCGTTTAATGACAGCACGAGGAAAGCGATGTAAGACAACCAGATGACTCGCTTAATCGCCAACATGGGTTTATTAGCCGAATTACCCTAAGTGTTCGGAGAGGAAATCTTATGCAAATAGTGCAGACACATGTCAAACGTCTCCTGAAGTAGCCGTTTGATTAGGATCTGCGCTATGTTTTACTATGTCGAACTTATCTAAATTTGATCAAAACAGTGCTGAACAGAGTTATTGAGCTTTACAAACTAGTTGAGAGGGGAGGTTGTGGGTTCGAATACTTAGGGTAATTAGGACAGCCTTGGTTTGGCACCGTATCACAGTTATACTACTTGTCTGACCTTTCGGGGTCAAGCGGTCCTGTTTTGGTGGCAATGCAATCACTGGCTTCACTCTCAGTCCTGGGTCTGAGGTGTTATTGGCGGTCAGAAAAAGCAATTTTCCTCTGACACTTGATGGATGAACCGCCGTCCACTCTCACCTTCAAGTGTTTTCGAACTCAACCCCGGAGCCCGCCAATCTAATTAATCGTTCATAAAGTCCAAATCACTGAATCGCAAGTCTCCCCCAGGGGAAGGGAGGTAATTCAGCATTGATCGGTTTTGTATGCAAAACAGTAGCAGATCGTGGAAAGTGGGTATAATTTATTTACGTCTTTTCGCGCGATCGAGACCTAATAATTGGTCATTAGTCGGAGCGGTGGGCAATGATAAATCATATAGACTGTTGAAAGGGGATCGAAGAAGATAGATATTTATGCGAGCGAGCTATGTTATTAGCACCGATTTCTCTCTCTCTCTATCTCTCTCTCTCTCTCTCTCTCTCTCTCTCTCTCTCTCTATCTCTCTCTCTATCTCTCTCTCTCTCTCTATCTATCTATCTCTGTAACCTATCGTTCTATCCATCTTTCTCTTTCATTTGTCATGCGCTTTATACAACAGAATTTTTCTATTGGGAAAATGACCTATTAAGCTTTAAGATAATGTTTAATATTAGACCCTCCCTTATTTCATCTGCAACCTTGTAGAACGCACGTACTCGGCCTGTAGATGCACTTGTAGCAATTTCACTAATTGCACGTGTCGCTGTTTTTGGGTGACTGTAGTTGCCGTGTCACAGTTTCGGTCTGCATTTGCACGTGTCACACTTTCGGTCTGTAGTTGCACGTGTCGCAGTTTCGGTCTGTAGTTGCACATGTTACTATTTCGGCCCGTTTCACGATTAGCCCATTGTTCTCTAAAGAAAGGTTAGTTTATTTTACAATCCATATTATAGCCAACGTAATATTACACATTGTCGAGTGTCTGGATCTAAATTATACGCACATAATAGTCCATGATAACGATAACATACATACTGTTACACACATGATAGGCTGAAGATAGGCGTTGTTCTATGTAATAATCTTATGTGAAAATTTGCCATTATCTTGCTGTAAACTGTCAGGAGCGTAGCTGAATCCAAATGTACGCACCGTGTCTACGCACATTTCCCCGGGTGTAATCGAATCGAGTCGAAAAGCGTAGCTCGAGTAAAATGCCGTAACACCCGGAACAAGGAGTAGTGTTCTTTACATTATCGACTAGCACGTGACACACAAGTAAAATGATGTTAAACGTGACAAAACAACATTTCATCGTAAATTTCGTTGAAATGATACTAACCCAGTGTGATATTTATTTAGCTACGATGTATATTTGACACTGAACTGATTTCCTTTAATAATCGAATTGCAATATATCCCAGATTGGATTAGACCAAAGTACACTCCCTCTGGATCCACCCTTAAAATCAATACTATTTGATTAAATTATATATTTTACTTGTTTTTTACACTGCAAATCATACATGAAAATTTCTCATCTTTACTCTACGCCAATTTGTTCTCGTGTAATTCTTGGTCCTCCCGGTCAGTAGTTAGTGTGAAATTTTAACCCGAGAACAATGTTTTTGGACCTTGTTCGTGTCGTTAGAGCGATTTTGTCTCGGATAGGGCACAGAAGAACAAGAAGAACGAAGCACCCAAGGACGCATCAGGGGTCTGGGGACATGCTTCCCCCGAACAATTTAGAATTCTGTATATTGAAATCATTGTGATAAATAGACCATTTGCTCCTACAGGAGCAAATTCTCTATTTATCACAGTGGGTTCAAAAGGTGACTTTTACAGAGGCGTCATAAAGCGTCAATATGAGAAAGTGATTTAAGGCTTACATGACAAGCTAGAACATTGATCAAAGTCTACCCCTTAGCCTTCGATTTGTGTTCCATATTGGCCATAATAATGTTTCACCTTTCAGATTGATATTACGGACGTGCGTATATGCGTATCGCTAGCTACGCTCCTGACTGTGGTGTATCGCTAGCTACGCTCCTGACTGTGGTGTATCGCTAGCTACGCTCCTGACTGTGGTGTACTAAAAACAGACGAGCCATTAAGTAATTCTGCATCTCATCAGGATGCACAATGTTTGACGCTGGGCCATCAGGATGCACAATGTTTGACACCGGGCCAGTCATGATGTTTGACACTGGGTCAGTCACGCTGTTTGACACTGGATCAGTCACGATGTTTTACACTGGGTCAGTCACGATGTTTTACACTGGGCCAGTCGTTTCATCAGGATGCATGATGTTTGACACTGGGCCATTCACGATATTTGACACTGGGCCAGTCACGATGTTTGACACTGGATCAGTCATTTCATCAGAATGCACGGTGTTTGACACAGGGCCATCAGAATGCACGGTGTTTGACACTGGGCCAGTCACGCTGTTTGACAATGGGCCAGTCACGATGTTTGACACTGGGCCAGTCATCTCACCAGGATGTACGATGTTTGACACTGGGCCAGTCGTTTCATCAGAATGCACGATGGTTGACACTGGGCCATCAGGATGCACGATGTTTGACACTAGGCCAGTCACGATATATGACACAGGGCCAGTCACGCTGTTTGACACTGGACCAGTCATGATGTTTGACACTGGGCCAGTCGTTTCTCAAAAGAAACGAATTGAACGAATTGACAGTAAGTAAAGCATTCCAGATTCGATTTTGAGCAGAAATCATTCTTAGTAGGATAAGGTTAAATAAGAATGATTTTGTTACCATTATGATTTTTATTTTCAAATTTCTTTAACATTTGGTAAAATCAACATCAGCAGGATGGTCCATAACAAACATGTCCTTCTAGTCCAACATTGTTATATATGTATTTGAGTGTATACATATAACAAACGTGTCCTTTCAGTCCAACATTGTTATATCTGTATTCGATTGTATACATATAACAAATGTGTCATTCTTATCCAATATTGTTATATCTGTATTTGATTGAAACGTGTGCTTCTAGTCCAATATTGTTATCTCTGTATTTGATTGTATACATATAACAAACGTGTCCTTTTTATCCAACATTGTTATATCTGTATTTGATTGTATACATATAACAAACGTGTCCTTCTAGTCCAACAGTGTTGAGTGTATACATGCAGATGGTTGCTTAATGCAGGACACACGTAACGCAGAAAGCTCCCACTGTTTTTTGCCCTGTCGTAAGTTACCACATGCCTTTAGGACCCGCCATTAGACCTAGTTTTGGTGCTCGTTTCAGAGGGATGCTTTGTTAAATACAGTAAAATCGCGATATTTCGAATTTTTTTGCATAAAATAATTTAGACCAATTTAGGCAGGTGGCTGCTTAATGCATGGTGGAAGTCATGCAGACAGCCCCTAGAGGAGCTTTCTGCATGACTTTCAGATCGATAATGATACGTATTTTAGTGTTCGAATAATCGATATTTTACTGTATAAACGTCATAGCAGATTCAGACATTTAATGAGTAGCGAAACAAATGTTGTTTTTCCTGAAGACCTTCACTGGGTGTCATGTTTAAGAACTTGTCGTTTTCATGAGAATCTACATTGCTTAGTTTTTACTTATCCGGAACCGGAAGTAGAACAGTCACATGCCCTCTGAGCTGATGTATCAGCCGTGCGTTCATTAAGGAAAGCGTATGTGATACGGTTTGTAGACGAGCTACGAGACTTATAAGAAATAACATAAGAATAGATAGCGTTACACACATTTGTGTGTGATATAACATAGCATACAGACTAGTGACAACGCTATGTACAAACCGTACTACCTACGGTTTCCTTACTTAACGCACGGCCGGTATGTGTCAGTCAGTCTAATCCTGATATTCACTTTTATAATTTATTATATACCTGTCAGTTTCTGCAGTAAAATACGATTGTATTCGATGATGCAATACAACCTCTCAGATAAAGTTTCCGTATAGCACGAGTGTGCAACACAAGACCCGTAGTTATAAATCAATGCGCCATTCATGAATGGACTACGCTTTCTGTTTCTGAATAAAATGAGGTATAAAATAAATGGAATATTACACGAAGTGACGATATGAAGGGTTGTATCACATTCGTGGTTGTTTGTCCGTGGTATTCTATGGCCAAACAACCACTCATGTGATACAACCCTTCATATCACTTAGTGTAATATTCCCTATGTATTTGCTAGTGGACACCATATGCATTCTACGAGCATAAGTACATTTCCGCCCGAAAAACACAACAATGCAAAATTAATATATCAATGTTAATCGCAAACTACATACATTAGTGATAGTGCAAACACACTTGGAAAATAGACTTGATAAAATGATTTACAGCAGGGCGATAACCAATCATAGACGTATAGTACAATCGATGTATACGGAACATTGCGAGTGCCTTACAATTTAGCATAATTATGATGAAGTAATATTTTATGAAAGAGCCTGGAGATGTTTAGAGTTTAATGTACCAATAGAAATATACTGTACAATTTCTCTAAAGTGACCATCAAAAATATATGAGGTCTTAAATGCAGGTGTTAGCTTACTGCAGATCGAAAGGTATGCAGAAAACACATGCAGGAGCTTTATGTATTACTTTCTACCTGCATTAAACAACAGTCTGGTTTTACAAGACACATATGTTTATTCATGAAATTGTCACGTTAGAGAGTTTTA
The DNA here is from genome assembly GCA_963576725.1 of Azorinus chamasolen. Classification (NCBI taxonomy): domain Eukaryota; kingdom Metazoa; phylum Mollusca; class Bivalvia; order Cardiida; family Solecurtidae; genus Azorinus; species Azorinus chamasolen. The sequence continues at coordinate 77,808,277 of OY755239.1, forward strand.
CTTATAACAATTCATCAGATCGGAATACCAATAACACTTTAACAATCAAAGAACAAAAAACGGCCCCAGATACGCTATGTCTGCTATTAGTACAGTCATGTAAATTTAGAATGCTTATTAATGTTTTCCGTATAATTAAAACTTTATGATGCTTATTAAAATATGTAATGTGTTTCACACCTTGTCATACATATGCCTACACAATATCCTTTTCGCCAACAAACCTCGTACTTAATCTTCATAATCTTATCTTCTTTCCAAGTGTTTTGTTAATGTTGGTATCTTCATCGTTGTCCTCGTTATTGTCAACTCTACTATCAGTTTTGTTATACCTGTTTTGCCAACCTTTCTTCCCGCCAAGGTTCACTGACAGATCGATTGTATCTTCAAATAATTGTTCTCTTGTCATTTGGTCGTTTGTTCGTCTTTTTCTAGAACCATCATTGTTTTCTTCAGTGTCATTATTGTTAGTTTTCTCATCTGTTCGTTTGGTTTGATATCCCTTCTTTCCTCCCAGGTTTACTGAAAGATCTATTGTGTCTTCGAACATTTGTTCTCTAGTACTTTGATTGCGAGTTACCGATCGCTTTTCTGTGGAATTTCGCTTAACATTTGTCTTGTTGCTGTCATCATTGTTGTCAGGTTTTTTGTAAGCGCTGTTGGCTTCGCCTCCTTTCTTTCCCCCAAGGTTCACATCAAGGTGAATTGTGTCTTCAAATAACTGTTCTCTAACAATTTGACTGGTCTTTGCTAATCTCTTTTGACTTAGACCATCCTCGTTTATACTTGGATCGTCTTCATTGTCGATACCGGTTTTATCATCATTTGTTTTACCCCCTTTCTTCCCACCCAGATTTACTGAAAGATCAATAGTATCTTCAAACAATTGTTCTCTTGTCTCTCTTTTACGTGCTGGCACTTGCCTTTTAGCACCTACAACAATATTATCATCATCATCATCAAAGTTGTTTGTTTCCTTATCTTTATTTGTATTATTGTCTCCGTTATTTGTTTTATCAGGTTTTGCGTTATTACCTTTAGGGCTATTGTTGTTGTTTTGGGAGCTGCCTTTATTGGTATCACCCTTGTTACTCTGTTTACTAGCGGCATTGTTATTGTCCTGATTTGTGTTGCCATTTTTGTTACTTTCATCGCTTTTACCATTATTTTTGTTACTGTTGTTATTGCTGTTGTTATCTGTTTTCGTTTTGCTACCGTTTTGGTTTTCTTTGTCGTTATTATTGCCATTGATCTTTCCGTTATCATTTCTACTGTCACTTTCTTTGATGTTTGTTTTACCACTGTTAGCTAGTTCGCTGTTATCGCCTGAATCATTGGCCACATTACTGTTATTATTGCCGTTATTATCTGTTTTCATCTTGCTGCCGTTTTGGCTTTCTTTGTCGTTATTATTGTCATTGGTCTTTCTGTTATCATTTCTGCTATCACCCTCTTTGATGTTTGTGTTACCACTGGTAGCTAGTCCGCTGTTATCGCCCGACTCATTGGCCACATTACTGTCAACTTCAGCTTTGTTAAGACTTTTGCTGTCGTCGTCATTGTCACTCTTCTCATTATTTCCCATAGCATTTCCATCTCTATTGACGTTACCATTGTTTCCATTCAGATTTACAGATAAATTTATTGTGTCTTCAAACAACTGGGACCGTGTGTAATCGTGTTTAAAATTGTCTAATGTCTCTGTGTAAATAGTGTCCGGTCCATGTCTTGAAATTCCAGAGATGGGGGTACAGTGTACTGGAAACATTAGTCTGAGTACAGACAGTATTAAGATTGTAGTAGGTAGCATATCAATAGTTACACACTTCCGGACGTCCTGAAAAACGTAAGTTAATGAAGATAGTTTTCTAATACAACACAGTCCGTCTATCAATGATAAGTGTATGGAACAAATTAACATAAACACTCGATTTATTGTAGTATTTTCGTATGAACGGAAGTTAGTCATCTTGCAAAAACAAATTACACTGTACAACCTCCAAAGTGGAAATGAGTAACGGAGAGAATGATCATTGCTTGTAAGACAGCGGAATAGCTATGCAACAGTATTGTATTCGTCTTATTCTGATGCACATTTTGTATAATCGCAAAATAAACAAGGGACTTCTGACCCTTGCTTATGCAGTAAAATCAGACATATATTATATTATAAGTACTTCTACAGAGCCGTTTGATCCAGATACGTTCAGTTTGAAAAGACACTAAAAGGCGCATCTATGAAGACAATACTTAATAAATACAAACTGTATCGCAATGCAATTACTTTCTATTATTACATCGTATATTATGCTGTAGTTGTCATTTGGCCTAGTCCATTTGAAAATTGTCTCATTTGTAGCACATTTTCATTTGTACAAGGTAAATAGATTTACTCCGACAATAAAGTCCCTACCACTACTTCGTTTCCTACTGCTATTCATGTATATATATATCATTAGCTCTTTACTCCATATACACCATTTATTTGAACGCCTGTACAAACGTAGTAGATCCAGATCACAGGGTTCACGTAATGTCTGTCTGATCAGGATCTGCTGTGTTTGCATATGGAATAATGTCAATATAATTATACAATTTCTGCCATGCCATGGTCAGGATTTCTTATGTTCATCGTGTATCTTGATACTGTTCATGATGCCATTTTTTCTTACATGACTATTTATGGAGTAAAGGGTTAAGTGGTACATGTTCCACTTTAGGCATTCGTATATCTTATACATGTACTTACCGAAATCAGTTGCTTTCTTGAAATGGTAGTGAAAAAGGATAAATATCCCGAGTTAGAGGAACGGATTATAATGAGTGCAATTCTGTTTATATAGGTACACATATCTCCTTATAGATAAACAAATTGCACGTGACTTTCAGATAAGTATACATACGGGTGACTAACTACTTTACTGTAGAGTATATCTGATTCTTTTTTTCTAGAAATGACCTGCCACGGATATAAACAGTTTACCTTTATAACCTTTAAACTAATGAATAAATATTTCACTGTTTTATAAATGGTTGTAAAATGAAGCAGTTTTTCGTTTAAAAACATCTTTGATAATAATAATAATGCCAAACGTTGGTCTGTTCATGAAATTCGGTACTTTGATCATCGGGGTAAATGAGATATTCTAATTTTGTTGCCGCATTGGCACATTAAAGTTTTGGCTTAAGTTAACTTTATCTACTCAGTCTTATTTCTGCCAAATGCTAATTAAAATGTCACTGTGAACAACCAGTCAATGCTGCAGGGTCTGTAAACGTGTCCACATGAGTTTGGATGACCATATCGCTTGCAATATAATTAATTGAACTCTACAAAGGCTGTATGTAAATGTCCGCTAGAAGCCACGGTTATCCTTTGATAGAATGAATGTCTGCTCAAACTGTAAACTGATTCAAACACAACCCTTTGAATACACGAAATAAGTAAACGGGAATTCTCATAACAGTGTAGACCTAGATCAGAAGGTTACACTGTGTACGCGCGTATAATTCAAAATAATCCTGTAAAACGCTCAAACCTACTAGTCTGTGGGGTTTTGTGAACAGTTGAGACACACATACGACTGACTGTCAGGATGCCGTTATTGGTTTTGCTCATATACCCGTCCCCCCCCCCCCCCCATCTGTCTTATCATTCAGAATTGTTCAGCTTCGATTATTTAACCAACTTCCTTCATTTCTGTAACGAGACTTTGTTGATATGTGTGTGCGACCGTGATAAAGCCGTTATGTCCCAGATTACTTTCAATTGCACGGACGCCAGATTATTGCAACTCAATTAGCCGCATTCGACAGGGCTTTTTCTCGCTATTCCGGCATATAAACTTCTCCCACCTATTGAATTCAACCAATCAAATTATAGTTTATGGATTAACTTTACCTTGCGTTACTCAACAATTTCAACGGTTTTCAACTTGCGTTGCATGAATTGTTTTCGTTGCTCAGCGCGTATTGTATTCGACTGGGAATTATCTTCGTTGCTTATTGGTGCAGGGACAGTCGAATACGACTATTGTCCCTGTCTCTCTGACTGTCTGTGTGTCTATCTGGCCGTCTGCCTGTCTCTCTGACAGTCTGCCTGTCTCTCTGACTGTCTGCCTGTCTCTCTGACTGTCTGTGTATCTATCTGGCCGTCTGCCTGTCTCTCTGACTGTCTGCCTGTCTCTCTGACTGTATGTGTGTCTATCTGGCCGTCTGTCTGTCTCTCTGACTGTTTGCCTGTCTCTCTGACCGTCTGCCTGTCTCTCTGACTGTCTGTATGTCTATCTGGCCGTCTGCCTGTCTTCCTTGACTGTTTCTGTGTCTATTTAGCCGACTGCCTGAATCTGTGACTGTATGTGTGTCTATCTGGCCGTCTGCCTGTCTTCCTTGACTGTCTGTGTCTATCTGGCCGTCTGCCTGTCTTCTTTGACTGTCTGTGTGTATCTGGCCGTCTGCCTGTCTTTCCTGACTGTATGCTTGTCTATCTGGCCGTCTCCCTGTCTCTCTGACTGTCTGTGTGCTTATCTGGCCGTCTGTCTGTCTTCCCAGACTGTATGCGTGTCTATCTAGCCGTCTGTATGTCTATCTGTCTGTATGTTAGTCTATCTGGCCGTCTGCCTGTCTTCCCTGGCTGTCTGTGTCTCTGTCTGTCTGACTATCAATTTATCTGTCTATATATCTCTATCTTTGTTTATCTCTCTCATTTTGTTTCATTATTTGCAAGATGTTTTCAGGATTATTTTATTTGAAATGTTAACCATTAACTCTAGACTACTCATGTCAGAAATAATGACTGTATGCATATTAAATAGCTGATTTTCGTATAGTGGCAATAAATAAATGCATCTTTGGCATTGACAGAAATTGTAGAATCAACTTCATATAAGTTCATAAGCAAATAGAGCACACCCTGATCATAAGACTCCTACGCGAGCTGTCTAATCGGGATCTACTCTGCTTGCGAATGCGTTAAAAAGCGTCTAAGTAGAGTAAAGGGTTAAATGCATTTATGACTACATGCGCATGATATGCCCTAACTACATGCGCACGATACTATCTAACTACAAGCGCATGATACAATCTAACTACATGCTCATGATATGTTCTAACTACTGCGCATAATACATGTACCATCTAACTTCATGAGCATGATACACTTTAACTACATGCGCATGATACAATCTAATGCACATGATATGCTCTAACTACATGCGCATGATACCATCTAACTACATGCGCATGCTACCATCTCACTACATGCGCATTATACACTGTAACTACATGTGCATGATACACGCTAACTACATGTACATGCGCACGATACACTCTAACTACATGTGCATTATACACTCTAACTACATGCGCATGATACACTCTAACTACATGTTCATTCAACACTCTAACTACATGTTCATGATACACTCTAACTACATGCGCATGCTACCATCTAACTACATGCGCATTATACACTGTAACTACATGTGCATGATACACTCTAAATACATGCGCATTATACACTGTAACTACATGTGCATGATACACTCTAAATACATGCGCATTATACACTCTAACTATATGCGCATTATACGCGCTAACTACATGCGCATTATACACTCTAACTACATGTTCATGATACACTCTAAATACATGCGCATTATACACTGTAACTACATGCGCCTTATACACTGTAACTACATACACACGATACACTCTAACTACATGCGCATGATACACTCTAACTACATACACACGATACACTCTAACTACATGCGCATGATACACTCTAACTACATATGCATGATACACTCTAACTACATGTGCATTATACACTCTAACTACATGTGCATTATACACTCTAACTACATGCGCATTATACACTCTAACTACATGCACATGATACACGCTAACTACATGCGCATTATACACTCTAACTACATGTACATGATACACTCTTACTGCATGCACTTATCACGAAATGTTCCTGAGTATCCTTTAGCTGGATAATGTAAACGTTGGATACGTTATGAGTCGGCAATAACTTAAAAAATATTGTTTCGCAGATGTTGACCACCTTTATTAAATATATCCTGAATGTTGGAGATCCTTCGAAAGCAAAAGTAGCAATGCAAAAAAAAATAATTGCAGACTCGGTTCATATCTCTGAACTACTACAGTAAATTATATTTCCGCATCATATGACATATTAACGAATTGTGATATTGAAATAAAACGATAGAAAATCAATCGATTCGATTGAAGTCAAAGGGAGGCAATTAAATATTCTCTTTGTGTTTCATTTCCAACCTATAGGAATAGATGCCCACATATTGATCTTCATCGATCTGTTTGTACCATTTCAGTATAGAATATATTTGTTTCTGTGAACTCGTTCAAATTCATATTTTGAATGAATAAAATTTTTTATAGTTGTGTTATTTGTGCATCAAATTCCTTTTGCCAATGTGACTTTTGACAAAATCGTTTTGGAAAAAATCTGTTATTATCATAATAATCTGTTAAGTATCATTAACGGTTGAAAGTCATGCAGAAAGCTACCATGGGAGCTTTGTGTATAATTTTGACCCTGAGTAAGCAGTCACCTGCCTATATAATGCACATTTCTTCTTTGGTAAACGTACGAATGAACGCCTTTTCTGTATATAATGTTCAACAGGATATGACTACCTCTATTTCTGTATATAATGTTCACCATGATATGACTACCTCTATTTCTGTATATAATGTTCAACAGGATATGACTACCTCTATTTCTGTATATAATGTTCAACATGATATGACTACCTCTATTTCTGTATATAATGTTCAACAGGATATGACTACCTCTATTTCTGTATATAATGTTCAACATGATATGACTACCTCTATTTCTGTATATAATGTTCAACAGGATATGACTACCTCTATTTCTGTATATAATGTTCAACATGATATAACTACCTCTATTTCTGTATATAATGTTCAACAGAATATAACTACCTCTATTTCTGTATATAATGTTCAACATGATATGACTACCTCTATTTCTGTATATAATGTTCAACATGATATGACTACCTCTATTTCTGTATATAATGTTCAACAGGATATGACTACTTCTATTTCTGTATATAATGTTCACCATGATATGACTACCTCTATTTCTGTATATAATGTTCAACAGGATATGACTACCTCTTTTTCTGTATATAATGTTCAACATGATATGACTACCTCTATTTCTGTATATAATGTTCAACAGGATATGACTACCTCTATTTCTGTATATAATGTTCAACATGATATGACTTACTCCGCAAACAGTAAGTACTACAGTAGAACGTCTCTTAAGCGACCTTATATAACTGGACACGGGGAATCTTAAAAACAAGGTGGTTGCTTAATACTGGGCAACACATAGTGTAAAAAGCTCCTATAGGAGCTTCTTGCATTATGTTTGACCTGCATCCAACTACCACTTGCCTTACAGTGTCATAATAAGACCGTTTTGGGAGGATTGCTTAAGCCTGATTCTACTGTATATGAATACGAGTTTTCAAAGAATTGCGTGATAGAAGACGAATGGATAGTCAAACATTAAAACAAAAAACACTTTTGAACAAAACACGTTTATTGCAGATGAAAAACAGACACGAAGTCACACGTATCAATAGAACCCAAATATAGTCACCAATGATAGTTGATCTATAGAACCCAAATATAGTCACCAATGATAGTTGATCTATAGAACCCAAATATAGTCACCAATGATAGTTGATCTATAGAACCCAAATATAGTCACCAATGATAGTTGATCTATCATGTTAGACAGGATCAAATAGAACATTGTATTTATTTTTTATAATGAATCCATGCGATGTATTGTGTACAGTAAAATCTGACGTGTGAGAGAACCTTTAGCATGTTGAGTGTGCATTTAAGATAACCTATGTCAACAGGGTAGACCTAGATTAGACACGGTGTTACTAGACGTCTCATCAGACTTGAGATAGTGTACACTCTGGTCGCTGTATGGAAACAAATGGCGACCAAACCCCATTATAGAGAATGGCATTTTTTGCCGAGGAGAATTCGCTTAACAACCTTTAAGTTTACTGAGCAGCTTCATAATAGACTGTGTACACCAGAGTTTGCTTACAGTGTAGATACAGGTGAGATACAAGACGTGTGATCAGGGTGATCAGTGTGTACCAAACACGTATATATAAGACGAGCACTGTTCGTTTCTTTGCTTACCTGTACCGCGATGGTACTCAAAGCTTAACTCTTATATGATTCATAAGTATGTGTCTGCAACAGTTGTCGACTGTTTCAATTCTTAAAATAAAAGTTCTCTCATTTCTTTGCAAAGATATGACCAGAAAGTCAAACAGTTTGGATCCTGGTAAGAATTACTGTGAGAATTACTCGGGTTAGATCCTGGTGAGAATTACCCGAGTTCTCATCTGGAGTCAAACTGTTTGGATCCTGGTGAGAATTACTCGGGTTCTCATCTGGAGTCAAACTGTTTGGATCCTGGTGAGAATTGCTCGGGTTCTCATCTGGAGTCAAACTGTCTGGATCCTGGTGAGAATTGCTCGGGTTCTCATCTGGAGTCAAACTGTCTGGATCCTGGTGAGAATTACTCGGTTCTCATCTGGAGTCAAACTGTTTGCACAGGTTAGGGTGCAACTGGTCAATCTACAGATGTTAAAATACACTTTACCAAAATTAACCTAACCTAGATCATTTAGTGAACTCGTCAAATTAGTATTTTAAATGAATTTGATTTTCATTTGAAGGAGAGTTTCTGTAAGTAGAGTTTTATTTATTCTTTGTGTAGTTTGAATATTAATCTGTGATGTATACCCTGAGCAGAAGTCTACGTAAGCAACCCCCTGATCTGATTCTACACTGTTACCTAGTCCACCAAAGGACAATAAGCAAATGTTTGTTCATAATGTCAGCTTCCTAGCTTGATAATCACGTAAGCAATAGAAAAAAACACATTCAACTTTTTATGTCGTAAGTACAACACACTGATACTATTTCAAAATATCTGATACCAATGTATGAAAGTATCAATGTCGGATACTACTTCAAAATGCATGTCAAAAATATGTTAAAACGTTGATATATGTACATACATGTACATGTATATACACTGAACCCTTTACAAAGCAGGAGCTTAGCTGAATCCAAATATACGTACCGGGGCTTAGGGGTCCGAGCACATGCTCACTCGGGGAAAAAACATTGTGACAAATACAGTTTTTGTTCATACAGGAGCAAATGCTCTATTTATAACATGTAACAATGGTTTAAAGAGGTGACTTTTGCAGAGGCGTCAAAAGGCGTCAAAATGAGGGAATGGGTTAAAGCTTACAAGACAAGACAGAGTGTTTATCAACGTCTACCCCTCTTAGCCTTCGACTTTTGTTGGATTTTGGCCATAATAATGTATTCATCTACCAGATTGATGTTACGCACATGCGTAAGTGTGTATCGCCAGCTACGTCCATGCAAAACGAGAATTCTGTGAATAAGTATGAGGTTTAAAACCCTTCCACTCTGTGAAAACAAAATGTCTACTCAAACTGGAACTACTCAAACTTTTGAGTCTGCGTCTGAGATAATTCTCAAGTATCTGACCAATCAGGTGCTTGAGAATGATCCCAGACTAAAGCAAAGAGTTTTATAACCTCGGAGCATGGTGCATTTCTGACTACTTTCGACTCGATCCAGACACTGTCGAGTGAGTGTCAATGAGATTTGATCTTGAGGAGACGCCGAGTTATTCTGCGTCTCAACGGGACCCACGCTGTTTACATATGCACACTTATGCTAAACATTGCAATCGAGTTAGATCAATACGAGATCTTGGTGTCTGATCAGGATCCAAATGTTTTGACACGGTTTGTGCTAAAGGAAATGAAAAAGATGTAATTTTTTAATTCAGATGAACTCTATTTAGTTTTGAAAGTGCAGCCATATTAAAGTAGCCACCAAACGGAGTGTAGTTGTGTGTCCTAGAGGTAGTTGATACCTTGATACCTTAATTCAAGACGCAATATAAGCAGAAAACTCGCACCGTTCTGCGTTACTTTCGTCAATCATTAAGCGACCATCTGCTTTAAATACATTATCGTTTATATCCATTTTAATTCGTGGTTACTTTAGAGCAATTCTATTGTACTCAAAGTGTCATTCCGACATGCATCGTCAAGAAAGCGTAACAGTTTTCTACAATCTCTCCCCATCCCAACTATAAACAATACAAGGCCAGAAAATATATAAATCATCTATTTATATAGAAACTATTTGAGATGACCCTTGGACCCTAAAAGCAATAGTAGTAAGATGAAGTTCACAATCACATAGACATACTTGAGACTCGAAGAGACTCAACAGGTTATATTAAAGTTTCGGTTGAGGTTTGATTGCAGAGCTGTAGATAATTGGAGAAGTGATCTCCATTCATGGCTTATTTCTCAATTGGTTTGGTGGAGAAATATAGCTACTGTTTTACCTAGACATCTTAAATGTCCCTTCTCTTATCTCAGTCTGCGAGAGTGTCAATGTGAATGAAAGCCAGGAAGTATGTCGGGTTTAAAACATTCAAGAGAAGTTTGGGCTTGAAGAGTCATACTGCATAGATCAGTAGCAACATGTGAAGAGTGTCTGTATCAACTACCAGTAAACCTCAGTAGTTCTATAAATAGTAACAAGCTCTACGTGATTACACTGTGTTCCTTTCACTATTACGTTTGTTTTTTGTTCTACGCAGACGTTGAGCCGAACGTTTACATTGAGATATTAGTCTGCATCGAGAATTTGGGAAACATATCTATGGAAGCCCAGGAGGGACTTTGGGAAACATATCTATGGAAGCCCTGGATGGACTTTCCACTCCCGAACTCTTTATTCTGACTTCTCATTTCTTACTTACGACTTTCTACTTCTGGTTTCTTACTTCTGACTTCCTACTTATGGCATACTACGTCTGACTTCCCACTTCTGAATTGGACTCATGACTCCCAGTTTCAAATTTCTTATTTCTTACTTTCAAGATGACTACTTCGTACGCTTCTTCTTACTACCAGAAGGTTTAGGTAAGAAGTATTGAGGTCAGTACTCGGTAGTAAGAACCAATGAAATAAGTACAGAACCGGACAGAACCAATGAAATAAGTACAGAACCGGACAAACTTGGAAGTAAGGCATTGTGAAGTAAAGTTGTGAAAACTTGGAAGTAAGAAGTCAGAAGTACGGAAGTACGAAGTCAAAAGTACGAAGTCAGAAATAAGAAGTCGGTATACGAAATGGTTTTGAAGTTAGTACTCTGTAGTAAGAAATAATTAATAGAGAACAAAGAAATACGAACTTGAAAGTAAAAGGTACGAAGTCAATAGGCTGAAGTTAGGTTTGTGTGGTAATAAGTATTAACCCTTTCCTTCATATTTAAACGTTTTTTCACGCATCTGCAAACAGAGTAGACCCTGATCAGACGCCGTCTGATCAGGGTCTGCTCTATTTGCTTAAATCCGTTTCCTTAGTTTCTAAAAATGCTACAATTTCCCGGTTTCCATAATTCATTATAACTCATTATAACTCAATGAATATCCAGTAGGTATTTAAATATGAAATAAACATAGAACATGTAAAGGGTTAATGCGAGAACCAGGGAGTCCATACATTTCAGTTTTGCGCACAGAATGGACACATATAGCACGGACCCTGTAGGAACAGTCTGACCAGGGTTGGCTCTGTGTTTAAAATATGCTAATTGATATTAACTGTATGTTTTTTTTACAAAGTTCTAATATACACATATGTACACGTATTTGTGTTGTTATAGCACCTGTTAAATAAACCGAAATGCAGGACATAATATTACCTATTATGAAAACGAAGCTTCCGTATATATTGGCTCATGTACACAATGATATACTATGTATATATTGGTTCATGTACACAATGATATACAATTTATATATTGGCTCATGTACACAGTGATATACTATGTACATATTGGCTCATATATGCAATGATATACTATGTATATATTGGCTCATGTACACAATGATATACTATGTATATATTGGTTCATGTACACAATGATATACAATTTATATATTGGCTCATGTACACAGTGATATACTATGTACATATTGGCTCATATATGCAATGATATACTATGTATATATTGGCTCATGTACACAATGATATACTATGTATATATTGGTTCATGTACACAATGATATACAATTTATATATTGGCTCATGTACACAGTGATATACTATGTACATATTGGCTCATATATGCAATGATATACTATGTATATATTGGCTCATGTACACAATGATATACTATGTATATATTGGTTCATGTACACAATGATATACAATTTATATATTGGCTCATGTACACAGTGATATACTATGTACATATTGGCTCATATATGCAATGATATACTATGTATATATTGGCTCATGTACACAATGATATACTATGTATATATTGGCTCATGTACACAATGATATACAGTGTATTATATTGGTTCATGTACACAATGATATACATTGTTATCCTACTAAAGCGCTGTTTTAAACATAGGCGTCTTTAACACATGCTATGCCCATATTAATGAAGGAACACCCGTCAACATGTTGATGTTGAAGCCATCCATTATTTCAACGTAGTTGCTGGTATAAACCCAGGGCATAGATGGGTGCAACAAACAGTGAAGACTATGATCAGAAGGATCCTTCAGAAGCCATCTCATCTGGGTCTACATGATTTGCCTGTGTCCCTTTTAAAGGACGCTAGGCATACGTGTGTTGGTGTAGGTGGTTGCTTAATGCAGGACGAAATTAATGCAGAAAACTCCTGTAGGAGCTTTCTGTATAACGTCATGCTGCAGTCTTCATGCCCTAGAATTAGACATAGAATTAGAATTAGACTTAGACTTAGAATTAGACTTAGACTTAGACTTAGACTTAGACTTAGAATTAGAACTAGACATGTTTTGGTGGTCGTTTTAGAAGGTGTTACTGTATTCTAAACTAGACTAATTGGTCAAATACTTTATATGTACCCTCTTTTCTATTTGATCTAAGATAACAAAGGCATGCAGCATGCATTTACTAGTAATTAATTCAATCCAGTTTCTTTTAAATAGTAGTAGGTATACTAGATGGTAGTGTCACGTGATTCATGTGCTTCTTGTTGTTATTTACACATTAATGGTGTTGATACAGATTGCTTCATTCATGTGCCCAGTTATTACAGTCTTCTAGCGAAAGAATAGATGAAAAGTAAACTGGTATTATATTTAGCATGCTTGGTTGGATTTTCAGATTAACTCTTCTCATGTTCTGTTGGCCCGCATCTGCAAAAAACTTCAATGAAGATGAGACGCCGCGTAGCCCAGTGTCTCATTAGAGTCCAAGCTGTTTGACACCCAGCCAGTGGTTTCTCAAATGACTGATAGAATCGGAAGTCAGCATGAGACGGGTCAACAGATAATTTTGCTAACAAAATTAATGCATTGGCTCGTGTATGCCATAACTGACCCTCTGTCATTCAAACTATGAAGGAAATTGTTTTTACTTGAACCATAATTTTTTAAGACTGGCCTAGTACAAACAGTACTGATAATTATTAGAGGATCAAGAACGTGCTTTCAAAACGTACAATTAGCCATTTACTCCATAAATACGTTTTTTCTACTCATTGGCAAACACGACATACCCAGACCAGACGGTTATCACGGTATGTCCTGTTTGCTTATGAAATATATAATTGTGTTTTATACTTTCTGCCAAGACCAAAACATGACGTGTTCATGTGATATAAAAATAATCTAATTAATAGTCATGATGTCATTATTTCTTACATGAAAATTCATGGAGTAAAGAGTTAAAGTACAATACAACAACTCTAAACCAGATTATCAAACTAGTATCAATGTCTGGTCTTAAGTCAGGTGGTAGTTTAATGTTGGATAAAGTCGTGTAGTAACACCCGAAAGGAGCTTTCTGTTGAAAGATATCTAAGTTCTTCTTTATTAATAATCCGGTTTAGATGGGTTTACTGCATTGCATTACAACTGAATTGTACAGAGGTCAGTGCATTAACTTGTGTATAAGGTATAACTTAAGGATGTAAGCATGCTAAATATGTCAAGATAAATGCATGTCAATTCAAACAGTAGCAAGATTATAAACAGCACAAACAAAACATCTATTGTATGGTGTTACTAAAGCAATTATTATAAGCAACAAAATACAAATCATTTATCCGGTTAGGAGTTTAATATATGCACATTAATCATTGCTCATACATGTATGTTATACGTGTACACTGTATTTTACACAGCAATATCATGCATATTAATAAATACACCAAACAGATTAACGTTTAATGGCGTTGACTAGACATAAAATGTTTGAGTATATGTAAGCCTATTGCATAAATACTGTATTATATAAGAGAAAGGTTTATCACAATTATTTTGCCCTGTGTGTGGGGGTGGGTGGGTGGTGTATATATACGAATTCGTCTTCCGTGGAGGCGACGAGCTTGCCTAATAAATATGTCCATGTAAGAAAAAAATATTTTATTAATTCTAATTGGCTGAGTTTTTATAATGACATATGGACATGTGAATACTTTATCCGTGGCGAAAACCGGCTCTATATTATTTCATAACCAAACTGCACATGCTGTTTGATCTGGGTCTACGTAGTTTGCGCATGCGCACATGTGCATCTATATCAAGTAAAGATTGAACGCAAAGTTTGGAGCTTATTCTCTTTTGACAGTAACCGACATACATGTAGCCATGAATACAATATTACTATGGCGCATAGTACCATGATCTATTGGTAAAAGAAATCATTGAATTTTCTATATTTAATCAATAGTAATGTTCCCAATTGATTAGTACAATGTCCTAACCTTACTGAACACAGTTTTCCTTCAAACCACAACGACTTTTAACCATTTACCTAATAGTGGCACCTTTTAATGTCTTTGCAAACATTGTAGATATAGATCTGACGACACCGTATCATCAGTGTCTGCTCTGTTTGCTTATGAAATAATAGAACTCCGAATTGACAGTTTCCTCTATGGCCATGCGTTCTCATATTCATAATGCCATTATAACAAATCAGCTAACATGGTCAGTTTCTTACATGGATATTCGTTAGTTCAATGATTAACCCTGTCCCACATATATTTATTGCCAATATCAGCCGACTCCTGAAGATCTGCCGATGATATCATAATAAAGCTGACCCTGCAGTTTCTTCCATTACTATGATATCCTGTGTACATATCATTATTATAGCATATCTATATAGCGCTCTTTTCACACAGGACATGTGCGCTCAAAAGCGCTGCAGCCATGATATACATTCAGCTAATACGCATTCATGATGTCATTAATTATCACAGTCATGAATATTCAACAGGGGGCATTAATTTCACGATTGAAAACATTTTTTGTTTTAACATTTAATATTAAATGCCAACGTAGAGCATTATAATTAAGCCTTACAGTGCGGGACACGAGTCACTTATGTCCTTTGCTAAGAGTGTAGACCCAGATGAGAGGGCTCCTAGAGGAGCCCTCTCATCTGGGTCTGCACTGTTTGTCATGTTGCACTTTCCTTTGGAAAAATCCCTACATATTCACCATAAGGTTTGCCAGTTTGAATTTTGGAATAGTCCATTCGACAATTGAGCGTTGTAAGGGTTAATAAACCCCTCCTACATATCAAGTTTATCTATCATTAACCGACATCCTGTAGACTATCAGATGCACGTGCAGCCCCAGGTCAGCCTATCATCATATTTATATGTTTTCTTAACCTGCAGACGACATATTCATAGACTTGTTTATCATGAAATCTTAGGTTAAATACAATGCTAGTTATATTGTTTGGGATTCATCCCATATAACTATTCCGATCTAGAACATTAAGATTCACACAGATTTACCCTTTCACCGCCAAATAAATTTCGTTCACTTTAGTTGTCAAAGTGGATATTTCCACAATTTCTTTTCAAAAATCATATTTATAAGAGTTTCAAGAAGGGTGGGTCTGATGAGACGTCGAGTCACTCGGTGTCTCATCTGGATCCACTCTGTTCGCAAAGGGCAATGCAAGGGCTAAGCGAAGTCAAATTGGCATTTGCAGAACATTTGTGACGCCGAGTAACCTCGAGTAAGCCGGCGTCTCATTACGATCCAAATTGTTTGACATTCGATCAGTTTGGTTAAGTTTGTAAAAGTACAATCCTAGTTTGAGCAGACATACTACTTTACACAATGTAAACCCTTACCCCATAGTAAAACCAATGTCTACTCCAAGTTACATGTGCTGCAATGTTCACTACTTCTGATTGGATCCAGATTTGTTTAACCCTTTAGTCATGTAAGAAATAATGACATCGTGAATATTAACATGATTAATTGTTATAATAGTACATGGGCACGGGCATTTTTGGCCATGGCAGAAACTGCAACATCTTATTTATATTATATCATAAGCAAACAGAGCAGATCCTGATCAGACGACTCCTTCAGGAGCTGTCCAATCTGGGTCTACTCTGTTTGTAAAGGCATAGAAGGGTGTATTCATGGAGTAAAGAATAAAACAACAATTAACAGAGTGTCAAATAGCTTGGATCCTGGTGAGACGCCGAGATACTTAAACAGCGTGGATCCTGGTGAGACGCCGAGATACTTAAACAGCGTGGATCCTAGTGAGACGCCGATATACTTAAACAGCGTGGATCCTGGTGAGACGCCGAGATACTTAAACAGCCGAGATACTTAAACAGCGTGGATCCCGGTGAGACGCCGAGATACTTAAACAGCGTGGATCCCGGTGAGACGCCGAGATACTTAAACAGCGTGGATCCTGGTGAGACGCCAATATACTCAAACAGGGTCTAAGCTGTTTGCAAATGCGAGTCAGGTCGAATGACTTAATTTTGCAATTTGCCCAATATGACTAAACCCAATTAACGGAAAGGGATTTTAAAAATGTACTTTGTAAATGACACTTAGAAATGTGACAGATAGGTTTGTAAGAGACCAATGTTGCCATGTATATTCATGGCAGAAATGGTTACTGTATGCATATTAATTAGTTTATAAAAGGAAAATGTTTGGCCATGGCAGAAATTTAATAATCTGAAATATATTATCTATGATCAACCAGAGCAGACACTGTCTAGATTGCTTCTGCAGAAATTGTTTGATCTTGTGCAAATGCGCAAAAATGCATATTCATATATATCAGGTAAATGCAAGCATGGTGTGTTTTGTCCGCGATTCAAATTACATGTAGTAGACACGTAACAAGTGTGCCTTTATGCTTTATGTCATTGTGTTATGAGTAATGCTTTCATTGACCCTTTAATGCTTTCATTGACCCTTTCAACCATGCGTTTTCAGAGTGAAATAGTCCATCAGTGTTTAGCTATATCCCCTTCTCCTGTATTACCGTTCCCCTTAGCAAAATAATTATCATAAAAACAATTACTTTAAATGCAACAATGAGCTTCCTTGAAGGAATAGTGAGAAAAAATATTTTTGTAACAGAAAATAACATTTTAAGTAAACAAATAACCCAACAATTGAACCAAATGTTGGTTCTTTTAACTCACTCAATGCTGCAAATGCAGCCGCCATGTTTCCTATATTGCCGTTCCTATGACGTCATAATCTCCCACTCAAAGGTGTTTGAGCACAATTGGGTCAAATATATACTGCACAAGAAAGGTTAAGTCCTAGACACTCACTACACCTAATAAACATTTTGAGTCATGTTGAACTTTGTATTAATCGAATTCATTTTCAAAATCACCACGAACAAATTAAGACAGAATTATCAGCCTTATATATTCAAATGTTATTTTACAATAAGTGTGAACTGAGAATTGATTATAAAAAATACTTTGAAATATACATATTACAATCAGCTAAACAGATAACACTCAAAATTAAAGAAATACCAACATATTTACAATTTAGATGTGTACTGGGGCATTTTATTCAGTACAGAAATGTATTTATGCCGTCTGATAACAGACTCCATTGTACAAAATTTGACATGAGTCATGTTTATAACAGTTTTGCTGAACAGTATACTTGTGACGTGTTATTTGCTTGGTCACGTAATAAGGACCTGCATGAACGTTTCCGCGGCATCTGTCAATTTTTCAAGCTTAGAAAAACGGATTTTTTTGGGGAAATATTGTTAGAAAAATGGTGTCACGTGATGAGAATGTTTATATTTTTGTTGAAAATAATATTTTTCTTTAAAGTTTCATTCAATTTACCTTTTTTCCCCTATTTTTTTCGGCTCTGTATCTAAAAGTGTTTTATTTACAATCGGAAAACACTTCGAGCGATGACGTAGAGAGGTCGCACGCGCCATATCAAGCGCTTTTGTGATGCGGACGGAATAATAGGAAAGAACGGAAATATAGGAATCGAGGATATAGTCCATTCATTAGGAATGGCTGAAACTAACTTGCTAGAGGATTTGAATGACAAACAGTGTGTACCCTGATCATAGGGCTGCCGTAGGAGCCCTCTAATCTGGATCTGCACTGCGCGCAAATTAAAGACCTTTAATGAGCAAACTCACATACCCCATGCCGCCACATTGTTAGAGAAGAAAGTGGTTCCCATTGACAGATTCCTATGAATATCGAACTCATCCAAGCTTTTTTTCATTCATGACAATTTTTAAAACAAATTTGAAACAAATGGTCTAAAAATAAAAGTGCTAAAATTAATGAGCAACAATGTATTATGATACACGGACGGACTGACTGACTGACGGACGGACGGATGCACGGACGCGTCAAAAACTATGTAATGACAGTGCTTGCGTGTCCAAGGTTGAAAGGGTTAAGTTGAATAGTATGTGAACTTATAACGAAAATACGTGTGTTCCAATTATTCCAATGGGGGCAGTTAGTAAGACATGTATAACAAATATGTGATTAAAAATGGCCACACGTTTTCAAACTCGACAAGCGTGTTAGTTTGGCAAGCTGGTCATCTATTCTTGGCGATCTTCTATTTGCATGAATGGCTCTTCCGGCACCCCCAGACCAGGGACTGGGTGGCCGAACCTTACTAAAGCCCTAACTGACTCGTGAATCTAAAACCTCTGTTCGGGTGGTATTAACGAACCCGTTATCAAGTCCTTCGCTGTCTACATTTTCTTTGCCCTCGACCCGTTTGGACGTATCCTTGAGAGCAGCATTTATATTCTGAGTATTCACCAGGTCAGGGAGTTGTATAGAAGTAGTGTTCTCAGCAAGTTTAGAGACTTTCTTTTTCATTAAAGGCTGAACTATGAAGGGGTCACCATCCAGTAAAGGATCACAATGGCCCCTACCATCACTCAGGGTTGAGTATAAAGGACTGTCTGATGTCCCTACCACGTCATTCGTGGTTAGATACATCCTTACTATACCAGCCGCGACCTTTCTGGGTGGTTGTAATTTTTCTATGTCAGATTTATCCTTCCATGTTGAGCCGCTACTGAACGATGGTTTGTGAGATGTTCCTAGTGATCCTATACATAACCTATCAACGTCATCATCCGGGGAATCAATTCTTCCGTTCGGTATACTCACTTGACGTGATTTGATTGGTTTAAGTTTTTCATTGATCACACGACCGGAAGTGGCTTGAGGATTATGCATAGCGGCATAACGACGAAGCTGTGCTAAGCGATCAGGAGATTCAAAGGTATCCGTCTGTAGTGACGTCACTATAGTCTTTGATCTAGAGATTTGAAGCTGAAACGAAAATAAGAGAAATTGTGTAGCATAATACAACACCAACTAACATTTGTGCATATACAACTAACTTGATATTTGTGCATATACAAATAACTTGAATATTGTAACAGTTTTAATTTTCTGCTACTTTCTCGGTGATTTGTAAAGAACAGCATAAAATAAATATAAAAGGTATTCGACAATACACAAACGTCCTCGTTATACTATCTTTGAAATTGTGTTGAGAAGTATGACATAAACCTACAGTATAAATCTATTATATCTACACGAATGATTTATATTCGAGTTTTACACACACTAATTAACATACATGCAGAAATGCCGAGTCGCATTTCAAAGGATGCCGGCAAGGTTTAATTTTTCTACGACGTTTTTAGAAATCAAGGCAATATATCAACGGTCATTTTTCATATGAACTCAAATTTCCACACCATCACATAGATTGATGTTCATATTAGTTCAGGAACCTTTATATGATACAATGTGTTCAATAATATGTGTGTGAAGCTGGCTCAGCAATCAACCATCAACCATCAACATTCGTTTTTATATAAGGAAACCGAATGTTGATCTGGAATGTCGAGCTCGCCCATCAACATTCGTTTTTATATAAGGAAACCGAATGTTGATCTGGAATGACGAGCTCGCCCATCAACATTCGTTTTTATATAAGGAAATCGAATGTTGATCTAGAATGTCGAGCTCACCCATCAACATTTGTTTTTATATAAGGAAATCGAATGTTGATCTGGAATGTCGAGCTCGCCCATCAGCATTCGTTTTTATATAGAGAAACCGAATGTTGAGCTGGAATGTCGAGCTCGCCCATCAACATTCGTTTTTATATAAGGAAATCGAATGTTGATCTGGAATGTCGAGCTCGCCCATCAACATTCGTTTTTATATAAGGAAATCGAATGTTGATCTGGAATGTCGAGCTCACCCATCAACATTCGATTTTATATAAGGAAACCGAATGTTGATCTGGTATGTCGAGTTCGCTCATCAACATTGGTTTTTATATAAGGAAATCGAATGTTGATCTAGAATGTCGAGCTCGCCCATCAACATTCGTTTTTATATAAGGAAATCGAAAGTTGATCTGGAATGTCGAGCTCGCCCATCAACATTAGTTTTTATATAAGGAAATCGAATGTTGATCTGGAATGTCGAGCTCGCCCATCAACATTCGTTTTTATAAACAGAAACCGAATGTTGATCTGGAATGTCAAGCTCGCCCATCAACATTCGTTTTTATATAGAGAACCGAATGTTGATCTGGAATGTCGAGCTCGCCTATCAACATTCGTTTTTATATAGAGAAATCGAATGTTGATCTGGAATGTCGAGCTCGCCCATCAACATTCATTTTTATATAGAGAAACCGAATGTTGATCTGGAATGTCGAGCTCGCCTATCAACATTCGTTTTTACATAAGGAAATCGAATGTTGATCTGGAATGTCGAGCTCGCCAATCAACATTCGTTTTTATATAAGGAAATCGAATGTTGATCTGGAATGTCGAGCTCGCCCATCAACATTCGTTTTTATATAAGGAAACCGAATGTTGATCTGGAATGTCGAGCTCGCCCAACAACATTCGTTTTTATAAACAGAAACCGAATGTTGATCTGGAGTGTCGAGCTCGCCCATCAACATTCGTTTTTATATAGAGAACCGAATGTTGATCTGGAATGTCGAGCTCGCCCATCAACATTCGTTTTTATATAGAGAAATCGAATGTTGATCTGGAATGTCGAGCTCGCCCATCAACATTCATTTTTATATAAGGAATTCGAATGTTGATCTGGAATGTCGAGCTCGCCCATCAACATTCGTTTTTATATAAAGAAACCGAATGTTGATCTGGAATGTCGAGCTCGCCCATCAACATTCGTTTTTATATAGAGAAACCGAATGTTGATCTGGAATGTCGAGCTCGCCCATCAGCATTCGCTTTTATATAAGGAAATCGAATGTTGATCTGGGATGTCGAGCTCGCCCATCAACATTCGTTTTTATATAGAGAACCGAATGTTGATCTGGAATGTCGAGCTCGCCCATCAACACTCGTTTTTATATAGAGAAACCGAATGTTGATCTGGAATGTCGAGCTCGCCCATCAGCATTCGCTTTTATATAAGGAAATCGAATGTTGATCTGGGATGTCGAGCTCGCCCATCAACATTCATTTTTATATAAGGAAATCGAATGTTGATCTGGAATGTCGAGCTCGCCAATCAACATTCGTTTTTATATAGAGAAACCGAATGTTGATCTGGAATGTCGAGCTCGCCCATCAACATTCGTTTTTATATAGAGAAACCGAATGTTGATCTGGAATGTCGAGCTCGCCCATCAACATTCGCTTTTCTATAAGGAAATCGAATGTTGATCTGGAATGTCGAGCTGGCCCATCAACATTCGGTTTTATATAAGGAAACCGAATGTTGAGCTGGAATGTCGAGCTCGCCCATCAACATTCGTTTTTATATAAGGAAACCGAATGTTGATCTGGAATGTCGAGCTCGCCCATCAACATTCGTTTTTATATAAGGAAATCGAATGTTGATCTAGAATGTCGAGCTCGCCCATCAACATTCGTTTTGATATAAGGAAATTGAATGTTGATCTGGAATGTCGAGCTCGCCCATCAACATTCGTTTTTATATAGAGAAACCGAATGTTGATCTGGAATGTCGAGCTCGCCCATCAACATTCGTTTTTATATAGAGAAACCGAATGTTGATCTGGAATGTCGAGCTCGCCCATCAACATTCGTTTTTATATAAGGAAATCGAATGTTGATCTGGAATGTCGAGCTCGCCCATCAACATTCGGTTTTATATAAGGAAATCGAATGTTGATCTGGAATGTCGAGCTCGCCCATCAACATTCATTTTTATATAGAGAAACCGAATGTTGAGCTGGAATGTCGAGCTCGCCCATCAACATTCGTTTTTACATAAGGAAATCGAATGTTGATCTGGAATGTCGAGCTCGCCCATCAACATTCGTTTTTATATAAGGAAATCGAATGTTGATCTGGAATGTCGAGCTCGCCCAACAACATTCGTTTTTATATAAGGAAACCGAATGTGGATCTGGAATGTCGAGCTCGCCCATCAACATTCGTTTTTATAAACAGAAACCGAATGTTGATCTGGAGTGTCGAGCTCACCCATCAACATTCGTTTTTATATAGAGAACCGAATGTTGATCTGGAATGTCGAGCTCGCCCATCAACATTCGTTTTTATATAGAGACATCGAATGTTGATCTGGAATGTCGAGCTCTCCCATCAACATTCATTTTTATATAAGGAATTCGAATGTTGATCTGGAATGTCGAGCTCGCCCATCAACATTCGTTTTTATATAAAGAAACCGAATGTTGATCTGGAATGTCGAGCTCGCCCATCAACATTCGTTTTTATATAGAGAAACCGAATGTTGATCTGGAATGTCGAGCTCGCCCATCAGCATTCGCTTTTATATAAGGAAATCGAATGTTGATCTGGGATGTCGAGCTCGCCCATCAACATTCATTTTTATATAAGGAAATCGAATGTTGATCTGGAATGTCGAGCTCGCCCATCAACATTTGTTTTTATATAGAGAAACCGAATGTTGATCTGGAATGTCGAGCTCGCCCATCAACATTCGTTTTTATATAGAGAAACCGAATGTTGATCTGGAATGTCGAGCTCGCCCATCAACATTCGCTTTTCTATAAGGAAATCGAATGTTGATCTGGAATGTCGAGCTGGCCCATCAACATTCGCTTTTATATAAGGAAACCGAATGTTGAGCTGGAATGTCGAGCTCGCCCATCAACATTCGTTTTTATATAAGGAAACCGAATGTTGATCTGGAATGTCGAGCTCGCCCATCAACATTCGTTTTTATATAAGGAAATCGAATGTTGATCTGGAATGTCGAGCTCGCCCATCAACATTCGGTTTTATATAAGGAAATCGAATGTTGATCTGGAATGTCGAGCTCGCCCATCAACATTCGGTTTTATATAAGGAAACCGAATGTTGATCTGGAATGTCGAGCTCGCCCATCAACATTCGTTTTTATATAAGGAAACCGAATGTTGATCTGGAATGTCGAGCTCGCCCATCAACATTCGTTTTTCTATAAGGAAACCGAATGTTGATCTGGAATGTCGAGCCCGCCAATCAACATTCGCCATAATATAGGGAAATATTTTTCTCTGAATATACAGGAACACATATATCATATATCATATATAACATATATCTTTGGCACACAGCATCATCTGCAGGTCCGCTACAAAAAGTTATTAAAATTTTGCCCATGGTGTAAAACTTGGACCCGGCCGAGGGGTTGCCACTTTTCTAAAGGAACATATAGATAAAATGTTGAAAATGTCTCTGACACTGGAAGCTCTTAGCTTTCAAGATTGCAAATTACGTTAATTTGAAGTCCGCTGGGTCAGATAAGGCCCAGCTACATGGGTAGCCAGATTTCTATAGAAAAACATAGTGAAAAACTTGATTTTTCTCCAATGATTGGCTTATGAACGATACCAGGGTCATCATGGTAATATTGTTGTGTAATGCAAAGTTAGTGTTTGACCTATTGATTGTTGATAAATTTATGTGAACATGTGCGTCTGGGGTATAGGAATTTTTAAAGATCATACTCAAGTCAAACATATATGTTTGATAGTTAGTCATGATAAGTATTAGTATGTAACTGCTGCCTATTCATTAAAATACATATATTGATTTTAATAACCGCAGGCCTTAATTTATATAATCAGATGTGGCATATCTGTGTCCTATGAAATATTTACCTTTTAGTTTTTATCTAGGACGTTTTATTGAAGATAGCCCTTCTTAGAAACCGACTTTCCGTTTTAGGACTATACATGTATCTTGAAAATATGCTTTATAATATATCTTCTATATTACATCTGCATGTGTAAATTTGGCATTTAGTCAATTCTAAAGGTGGTGTCATACTAGAGCGTATGGCAGGAACGTATGCGAACGTATGAGAAAAATTGGCCTACAATATTGAGCACTGCTAAGATATGGCGCAATCATGCAGCCGCAGTACCGGCGAGTGACCCTCACATGTACCCATTTTAACCCCTGGGTGGAGAGGATGTAAGGGTGGGAGACACGGAAAAGCGTCTCTGAAATTTCCGGGAGGGACCGGGATTTAAACCCCGGACCTCCGGACTGATAGTCAAGCGCGTTACCACTAAACTACCGCCACCTGCAAAATTGTAATGTATGTCTGACGAATGACTAACGTTTTTAACATATTTATGGCTATCCATACGCTGTTCATGCGCTCACGCGAGGTAAGAATACGTTACTCATATGCTAACAGACGCTATTTATACGCTGATATACGCTACATTGACGGTGACATAAGTTGACACATGCTCGTATACGTTTCCCATGCGTTGCCTATACGCCAGATATACGGTACGCATACGCTATTCACGCCCTGCTAATACGTTCATCGAAAATAGAGGTGGAAAATTACGGATTCATACGCTCAAAAGTTGTGCGTATGACCATGATTTCATACGCTATGCATACGTTCGTCTCATACGCTATAGTGTGACATGGCCATAATTTAACGTATGTCTGACGAATGACTAAAGTGTTTAAACTATTTCTGGTTATCCATACGCTGCTCATGCGCTCACATGCGGTAAGAATATGTTACTCATATGCTCGCATACGCTAGTTATACGCTGATATACGCTACACTGACGGTGACATAAGTTGACACACGCTCGTATACGATTCTCATGCGCTGCATATACGTCAGATATACGGTACGCATGCGCTGATAGTAGGTTCATTGAAGAAAGTGTTGGAAAATTTCGGGTTCATACGCTCAAAAGTTGTGCGCATGACCAGTTTTTCATACGCTATGTATACGTTCGTCTCATACGCTATAGTGTGACAGGACCATTAAGACAATTCGCAGGTGCACATAACCAGTATAAATTTGAGAACCATGCATTGAAAATTGTGATTCATTTTTATAACACATGTGATGTTTGATTTTGCAGTTTATAAGGAGTTTAAATATTATAATGGATTAACGAACATGTTTTACAGCTGCTTAAGTTAAATATTAGGTTTTAAATTTGAACTCATTATCTTAATGAATATTGCTACGGACCCATTGTATTTGGAAAGTTCCCGATAAAAACTTTTAAACAAATGGTGCATAGTATTGTCATATGTCAGGCATATTCAGTTGTGTTATTCATCCTATATAGCGGGGCGAGCTCGACTTTCCAGCTCAACATTCGGTTTCCTTTTTTATATAAAACGGAATGTTGATGGGCGAGCTCGACATTCCAACACAACATTCGGTTTCTCTATATAAAAACGAATGTTGATGGGCGAGCTCGACATTCCAGATCAACATTCGATTCCCTTATATAAAAACGAATATTGATGGGCGAGCTCGACATTCCAGATCAACATTCGATTTCCTTATATAAAAACGAATGTTGATGGGCGAGCTCGACATTCCAGCACAACATTCGGTTTCTCTATATAAAACGAATGTTGATGGGCGAGCTCGACATTCCAAATCAACATTCGGTTTCTCTATATAAAAACGAATGTTAATGGGCGAGCTCGACAT
The DNA here is from genome assembly GCA_963576725.1 of Azorinus chamasolen. Taxonomy (NCBI): domain Eukaryota; kingdom Metazoa; phylum Mollusca; class Bivalvia; order Cardiida; family Solecurtidae; genus Azorinus; species Azorinus chamasolen. The sequence continues at coordinate 77,834,776 of OY755239.1, forward strand.
TCCAGATCAACATTCAATTTCCTTAAATAAAAAAGAACGAATGTTGATGGGCGAGCTCGACATTCCAGATCAACATTCGATTTCCTTATATAAAAGCGAATGTTGATGGGCGAGCTCGACATTCCAGATCAACATTTGGTTTTCTTATATAAAAACAAATGTTGATGGGCGAGCTCGACATTCCAGATCAACATCGATTTCCTTATATAAAAGCGAATGTTGATGGGCGAGCTCAACATTCAAGCACAACATTCGGTTTCTCTATATAAAAACGAATGTTGATGGGCGAGCTCGACATTCCAGATCAACATTCGATTCCCTTATATAAAAACGAAAGTTGATGGGCGAGCTCGACATTCCATATCAACATTCGATTTCCTTATAAAAAACGAATGTTGATGGGCGAGCTCGACATTCCAGATCAACATTCGATTTTCTTATATAAAAACGAATGTTGATGGGCGAGCTCGACATTCCAGCTCAACATTCTGTTTCTCTATATAAAAACGAATATTTATGGGCGAGCTCGACATTCCAGATCAACATTCGATTTCCTTATATAAAAACGAATGTTGATGGGCGAGCTCGACATTCCAGCTCAACATTCGGTTTCTCTATATAAAAACGAATGTTGATGGGCGAGCTCGACATTCCAAATCAACATTCGGTTTCTCTATATAAAAACGAGTGTTGATGGGCGAGCTCGACTTTCCAGATTAACATTCGGTTTCTCTATATAAAAACGAATGTTGATGGGCGAGCTCGACATTCCAAATCAACATTCGGTTTCTCTATATAAAAACGAGTGTTGATGGGCGAGCTCGACATTGTAGATTAACATTCGATTTCCTTATATAAAAGCGAATGTTGATGGGCGAGCTGGACATTCCAGATCAACGTTCGGTTTCCTTATATAAAAACGAATGTTGATGGGCGAGCTCGACATTCCAGATCAACATTCGGTTTCCTTATATAAAAACGAATGTTGATGGGCGAGCTCGACATTCCAGCTCAACATTCGATTTCCTTATATAAAAAAGGAATGTTGATGGGCGAGCTCGACATTCAAGATCAATATTCGATTTCCTTATATAAAAACGAATGTTGATGGGCGAGCTCGACATTCCAGCTCAACATTCAGTTTCTCTATATAAAAACGAATGTTGATGGGCGAGCTCGACATTCCAGATCAACATTCGGTTTCTCTATATAAAAACGAATGTTGATGGGCGAGCTCGACATTCTAGATCAACATTCGATTTCCTTATATAAAAACGAATGTTGATGGTTGATGGTTGATTGCTGAGCCAGCTTCACACACATTTCAATAATTGAATAGTTTGTTTCTCTGTTTCTCTTCTTCCGTTTTTGTTCCATTTCTCCATGGTGCGCGCTATGTCTGGGTTTCATTGTACTTGCACTGCTTTCTACGTAGGTAAACAGTGGTCGCTCTCTACACATAATGACGTAGCCCTCTATCTAAATAGGTAATGATTTAATCTCGTGGAGAGCGGCCGTTCGATTACATAGCAGCAGGGGTCATTTTTTTTGTAAATTGTATAGGTATTGCTTTAAATTATCAACAGTTGTGCTCGATTACGCTGGGGTCGTGCTATATTGGTTTCGTTCAGTAGTTAGATCATCTTTGAACGATCTGTTCATTAACTTCAAACATTAATTCCATATGAATCTTAGGTTAACTACCATGATATTGACTGCTCACTTTATGATTTTATCAAAACATTTAATCGAGGGTCGGACAGTTACTTACATTAGCGCAAAGGACTTTGAAGCTAATTTCATTATGATTTGTCTCAATTTACTTTGCACGTTGATAATTGAAAATATCTTATTACTAATAGCAGGGGACATAGAACGCAATCCTGGACCTGAGACTGATAAGCTTAATACTTGTTTCTTTCTCCGTTTTACATTTAAATATAAGAAGCATTAGGAACAAGTTTGAATACATAAAGGATAATTTGATCGATTTTGACTTTCTTTGCTTTACAGAAACACATTTAACAGCATACATCTCAGACATAACTTTAAGACTTGATACATTTGACTGTATGTTTCGTAAAGATAATTCACAACATTCAGGGGGTTTCCTCGTGTATACATCGAATAAATTTACACCTAAACGTTTGATAGAATTCGAACAATATTTGCCTGAATCTTTGTGTATTGAAATTAAAGATCGCACTTAAAGTTTCGCTATTTGTACAATCTACAAACGTCCAGTATATAAAGTAGAATTCTGGAATAGATTAATTATTTTCATTGAAAACGCATTAGACACTTTCACAAACTTAGTTCTTGTTGGCGATATTAATGAAGATCAGCTTAATATTGCAAATAATAAATTTAGAGAGATCCTTCAAATTAACAATATGATAAATTTGATAACAGAACCGACTCGTGTAACTGATTCTAGCAGAACTCTGTTTGATCCAATAGCCATATCAAGAACCGTACAATCTTTTAACTCAGGCATACACGATACATCAGTGACCATTTCGGTACTTTCGCTTATATTAAAAGTGACATAAGTAATAATGTTTCATTTAAAAGACAGGTTTGGAATTACAAGCGTAGCGACTTTGATCTTTTAAATCACTAGATTTTAACGACTGATTGGTCAATTATATATAACAATAATGATGATATTGTCACCGAACTCTTTACATTCAAATTCCTCGATATAGCAAAACAATGTATCCCGACAAATTATGTAACCAAATTATGTTCGCCCAAATGATAAACCCTGGTACAATTCAGATATTCGTAGAATTTCCAGACAAAGGGATAGACAGAAGCGTTTAGCAATAAAAAGTACGAAAGTCTCAGATTGGCTAAAATAGAAAACACTTAGAAATAAGGTCAACAACATGAAAACATTGCTAAAGATTTGTTCTTTAATACTCTGGAGTATAATTTGAAAGATTTAAATGCAAATAATACGCGGCTACATTGGAAAACTGTTAAAATGCTCGTTAAAGGAAATTATTCAAACGGTGATATTATTTCAATTATACAAGATCCCAATAATGCTGATATATTCTTTTATCAGATGAAGATAAAGCCAAACACTTTGAACTCTTATTTTGCTTCAATATCCACAATTAATGACCTAAATTCACAACTTCCTGATTTTACCTTAAAACACAATCATCGCTGACTAATTTGGTTATTTCTAAACAAGATATACTGGATGTCTTGTCAAATCTAATAGTTAATAAAGCAAGCGGCCCGGATAAAACCAGTCATAGGATGCTAAAAGAAACAAGCAAAACAATATGCAAACCGCTATGTGTAATATTTAATAGATCGATTAAAGAATGTAAATAACCTGAAATTTGGAAATATGCAAATGTTATGCCATTATTCAAGAAAGGAAACAGACACTTAGTATCTAACTATAGACCAACTTCATTGATAAGCTGTGTAGGAAAAGAGATGGAACGTGTTGTTTTTAAACATTTGCATCATTATTTCCATGATAACCAGCTTATATAAAAAATATCAGCCATGCTTTCTGCCAGAACACTCAACTGAATACCAACTTATAGACATTTATAACCAAATCTGTAAGGCTTATGATGACCGTAAATCAACATGCATGGTTTTCTGTGATATATCAAAATCTTTTGATAGAGTCTGGCATAAAGGCCTACTATTTAAACTTAGACAAAACGGAATATCTGGGACAGTTTTAGACTGGATAAAAGTCTATTTGACAGGACGAATTCATCATTCTCTAATATAACAAAGATAAATGTTGGTGTACCACAGGGTTTTGTCCTGGGTCCTCTGTTGTTCTTAGATATCGCAGACTCTCTACCACAAGACTTTTGCGGATGATAGTTGTCATCAAACACATATGATATTCAAACTAAACTAAATCATGATTTAGAGAAGATATCCTTATGGTCTGCACAATGGCTAGTGCATTTTAATCCGAACAAGACAGAGGTTGTATATTTTACCTTGACCCCCTATATTATCGTTCGAAGGTACGCAATTACAATTTGTTGAACATCACAAACATCTAAGTATAACACTAAGCGAAAATGGATCCTGGCACGAACACATGTTAAATATCGTTTCTTCTGCTTCTAAAATCTTAGGTTCAATGAAATCATTAAAAAATATTATTAAACGAGATACTCTTAATCAAATATACATTGCGTACTTAAGACCAATTTTGGAATACGCGTCAGTTGTTTGGGACAATTGTACTGTATATGAAAAAGAACGTTTAGAAAAAATACAATACGAAGCAGCAAGGACTGTTCCAGGTTTGACGCGTTCCGTTTCAATTGAAAAGTTACGTAAAGAAATAGGATGGATATCTCTTTCAGACAGGCGTAAATTGCAAAAATACATTTTTGGTTTTAAAGTGAAATCTCAGTCGACTCCGGATTATATCAATGAACTCATTCCCGGAACAGTTGATACATCAACTCAATATGCTCTCCGGAATAGTGGTAATTTCGTAATTCCTAATAGAAGAACAGAACTATACTCAAATTCAACAATTCCCTCAGCAATAAAACTTTGGAACGATCTATATATTACCATTCGTCACAGTACATCTCTAAATTCATTCAAATCGAGAATATATAACATGTCTATTTCTTTTAATGTACCGAAGTATTATATATGTGGAGATCGTTTCTATTCTTTTTTAATGCGTACTATTTTCAACCCAAAGACACGAACTGTTCCAAAATACCCGCGATGTTCACCCTTTAAGCACTCAAAAGTTATTGTATGGTATTCAAGTCTTTTTCTCCAAGTGCAAAACTACATTAAAATACAAAAAGGGTTGGCTAATAACAAGCACGACGGCATCATCTACTCGTTCAGTAACAATATTTAAGTTGCCCTGCGTTGATAATTATAATTATTTTTTGTTGTGCGAGTTTTTCTGGGGGACCTCGATTTGGCGCAGCGGGTTGAGATGTGGAATAAAAACGGAATACTCTTATTTGTTTACAAATCTTATCTGTTTTCAATGGGAAGGACCGTTTCTAATGCTGTTATAACTTGTGGTCCAACCCTTTTGCTATTGCTTTATACTTATGTATGGATATGTAATATTGTAATTATGAAAAAGGCAAGTAATAAACTATGATTAAACTAATGAGCACACTATATGGAGGCCAGTGAGGGCACCACAAGAATTTTCCAAGGTACTGGCAGAAATGGACCGCACTATTACCTATAGACTATAGACGCTCGAACGGCACCAAGTATATATTGAGCACCTAATGCTACCGGGCTACTGTTCCACGATTATCGCTGTAATCGTGCGGACGCCGCGCTGTTTCATAGTATTCGTGGGGTAACAGTACGATGGGATGACTGTGTTAAACCGTATAGAGCATATGCGTGAGCTCTATATTTTGCTTGAAAACGTATATAGCTAACGGTTAGCTTATTCGTGAGCTGACAAGGCATAGAGCTTACGTGAGCTCTATACGTTGGATGTGTGCATATACTCTTGAAAAGCGTATTTCGTCTTAAATTATAGACCTAATAGTGTTAAACATAAAACTAACCATAATAACAACAACAAGAATAACAATTACGGTATTGGCTATCATAATAATGATGATAATGACATTATGTTTCATGCATAATAATGATAATGACAATATGTTTCATGCATAATAATGATAATGACATTATGTTTCATGCATAATAATGATAATGATATTATGTTTCATGCATAATAATGATAATGGCAATATGTTTCATGCATAATAATGCTAATTATATTATGTTTCATGCATAATAATGATAATGACAATATGTTTCACGATTAATTGTGATGATGGTTTTGTTTCATGCATAATGATGAAATGGCGGTTTCATAATGATAATGATGATGATGTTGATGATGACATTGTGATTAGGTTAATTATCATGATGGTTGTTTTGTTTCACCGTGTTTCATGTTAAATTAACACCATGATGATTCAGATGAATACGTTAATGTTTTTGTTTTTTTACAAGACGATAATTTTGGCAGAACATGTTCTTGTTAATAGATCGGAATAAACCTATTCCATTACCTATCCAACATGTATGTACTACTACTACTACTACTACTACTACACTACTACTACTACTACTACTACTACTACGTACTACAACATCAACAACAATTTCATGTATTCGCAATATGTTGTTGTTGTCGTCGTTAATGGTGATTGTGGTGGTGGGAGTTGTGGTTGTACTGGTGGTGGTTGAAATGCTGCTGCAGATGCTGCTGCTGATAATGATAATGACAATGATGTTGATTTTGCTGCTGCTGCTGATTATGATAAATAATTATGTTTATGATGATGATGATGTTGCTGATAATGATGACGGTGATGATTAGGCTGTTGTTGTTGTTGTTGATGATATTGTTGTTGATGATGATGATGATGACGATGATGATGTTGATGATGAACGTGATGGTGATAGATTTAATGGTCATGATCAATTCATCAGAAATGAGCTCTACACGGCGATATGTAGCATCTTGACGTATAGTGCTACGGTGAGCTCTATACGGTGTAAGCGGTAAACGGTTTTATAGTCAACGTATAGAGTTCACGGGTATGCGCTATATGGCGTAAGCTCTATACGGTCTATCATGGCTAGCTCAAATTCACAGAAAAAACCCAGAAACCTTTAACTTCGCGTTCAGAAGGTGCCGGCGGTCCGTACGATGCAAAACAATCGCAAGATGATCGGTCGTGAGGTGCCCCTAGAAGATATCCGCAAAATTTTGACAAAATTACTGATCGGACAGGCGCCTTTTACCTACCCCTCTGAAATGAAACTGTTGCATTACTGATGCATTACTAATTTCCCTCATAGAGAGGCCTTTTCGTGCATTTGCAAACAGAGGAGACGTCTGATCAGGTAATGTTCAGTTTGGTCAAGGAATACAATATATCTGATTCTACATTTTCTGCCATGGCCAATCATTCCTGGGTTCATCTAATGAATATTCACCATGACAATATTTTTACATGAATATTCATCAGATAAATAGTATAATGATATACCCGGATATAACATTTCATCCACTGACCAATTCCCAAACGGGGTTATGTCATGGGAGGCCTTTAGTGTCAATGTCAAACGTGAGGCAGTCGGTAGTGGGTTAAGCGTGTATGTACAACAATATGTGTATGTATAACAATCTGTGTATGAATAACAATCTGTGACATTTCTGTGATGAAACCATCCAATAGTTTCAAAAGCAGTGAGTTAATTCCATCAAATGCGAAACACCAGTTCTCAGATTGCTGGTCTCCTCTCCGACAACACGATGCTTTGTTAGATTAGTGCGAAAGAAAGTGATTAAATGGCTTGCCAGTAGACAAGAAAAGTTTGATGTAAAATCTGACTAACGTCATAGTTATTGATTGATTCCTGTTTAATTGATCTGATGTCATTTAATTGTCTTATTGAAACTGTTCTATAACACATCTAGCTTAAATCACCACCACCGCCGTAACATCCCATTCTGGCTATAAACAGGACAAAACATATTCAAAAAGAAATATGACGTCATGCATCATGCAACTATTTGTGTGCTACCGTAGCTAGCAAACCTGAAAAATACTCACTGCACACGTGGAAATAGTAAAATAATGTGTTGTTACCTAGCAACCACAACTAAATCTTCGAATGGATTTCTATTTTTAACCTGTAAGTATGAGCAATTGCATTGGATAAGTGTTCTACCTTAATTACCCGGGGTAGTCGTACGCCCAATATCCGCCTACACCATTTTGGTAAATTTGAATTAAACAAACACAGTAGCACTAAGTGTAGAACTAATCAAATAGCTCCCACAGGAGCAGTATGATCTGGGTCTACTCTAAGAGCCTTAGTTATGGTTTGTTTGTCCGACTTTTTATGGTACTTGGGGTATTGATAGATTATGCTCCAAATGAAAACATGTCATTGTAGATACAAATGCAGCACACCTTGGTCAGACGTCAACGATAGTATGCTATGAAACATCCCAATAGTTGTAGCCATTATGAATGGAAATAAAGTCAGAACCTATATATGCCATACTGTTACGAATTCTACTGATTATATTTTCATAAATGTTTACATATGTCCTATCGGCGACAGGACTAAATCACATATAATATAAATACAGACTAAAAATGTACTTTCACAAACCTACACAGACTTTGCATATTTCATGTTTGAAGAGGGATCACAAACAAAATATAGGCTGATGTAAATTATTGAAATCGATCGCTTTAGCAAATAGTATAAACCGTATCGGATGTCCCCTTTAGGCACCATCTAAACAGACGGATGTCCCCTTAAGGCACTATCTAAACTGACGGATGTCCCCTTGAGACACCATCTAAACTGATGGATGTCCCCTTGAGACACTATCTAAACCGATGGATGTCCCCTTATAGAGGCACCATCTAAACTGATGGATGTCGCCTTGAGACGTCACCAACTAAACCGATGGATGTCCCCTTGAGGCACCATATAAACTGAGTGTTCACTGTTTGCCTATGTCCCATTATTGGGACCAAGGTAGATAAATGAGTTTAACTAAACGGTTATTGTCAGATCTAATAAAGGGTTTGGATGTACTAGATACAAAGTAAGAACGATGTTGTCAAACGTGGTGAAATAGGTTTTATATGGTGATTTATATATATGTATGTATATAATTGTGATGCTGACAGTCCAAACATTTGATTATCTGTGAACAAATCATGGCTTGGAAAAGGTACTTACACCGAAGTTAGAATCCGCATTCTTCGTCGACTTGTACTTCCTAGGCAGTTGTTTGGGCACGTGGTGTCTGTATTGACGTTCATCATCCGTGTGATTTGAATTCCAAGGTTTTTTGGTCTGGTCTGTTGTTGACACATTCCTGGTGCTTGCGCTCTTGAACAGCGGGCTCTCCATAAGTGCACTGTCACTTTTGAAGGACAATGAGCTATCTATGTGCCTTAGTCGTGATCTAGAACTTAACGGCTCTTTAAGTTTCGACGGGCTTGGCTCTCTAAATTTCAAAGGGCTCGAATCGTGCCTGTCTTTATGCCTACTAGTTCTTGACAGCTTTTCTGGCGATTTTGGCCCTTTTAATCTAATTTCTTCCATTTCTGAAAAGTCAACATGTTTCCTTGCTAGTGCCGTAGGTTCACGTGGTAATGTGAATGCATCTGCTGAGGTCTTACTCAGTTGAACTATTTCAGATACCACAGGCGTTACTATTCTCAGTTTGTCCTTTTCGTATTTCACCGGATCAAATTCTTTGAACCTTTTCTCAGGTTTGAGTATACTGCGACTGGCTCTAGAGTTTGGTTTATACGGCATATGTTCAAGTAAAGGACTCTGGACTCGTGACAGGGTAGTAACACTGCTACTTTTGTTACTACTAGTAGTAGTCAAAGTCATGGGTGAACATGCGGCGTCCGCGTAGCTAGTCAGGGGTTGAATCGGCATTTGTACGATTAGAGTGGCTGAGCGTGCGGTACTTGGAAGAGCCCTATCAGTCCTTGCGCCATCTTCTCCAAATGTACTACTTACACGGTAAAACTCTGGAGAGGGCGTTCGGACTGGAATATAAAGGTGTTTAATTATAGCAGAGCAGAAGGCAGAGGACAAAGTCCATTGATATATGCCTTCAAAGTAAACAATACAATCGAACATTCTGTAAGTGTCTTAGGATACTATTACATGTATGTTTATAACATGCTTTTGTTTTTACAGATAGATGATGTGCTGTATACATAAACAGTAAAACCTTTCTAAAACGACCACCCAAAAAGAGGTCTATGTCTTAGACCTAACGGTATGAGCTGGTGGTAGCTTAATGCAGGACAAAGGTTGTGCAATAAGCAACAACACGGTCTTACAGACATTAATTCTATGCATGTTTGGTTTGGTCAAATATTGAAGAGAGCACGAATCAAAGGCAGGAATGATCACTACCCTTACCTTGTTTAATATCTGGTGTGGGGGCGTAGAAATCCGCCAGGCTGACTGACGTCTTCTCGCGCTCCAGCTTCGTGTCCTCTCGCCTAGACAATCGTCCTGGATTGTCCCGGCCATCCTCGTTCTCTCCAACGATAGACAGTGCGACATCCATCTCTTCCGCGTCGTCTTCAGATACCTCATTGTCTTTGAACTTTGAATAGAACAAACAAGATAACCACGATTCCTTCGAGAGTTCTGTAAGATGTCCAGTCTAGCAACAACTCTGTAAGCTAATTAGACCTCCAACTGTTCTGTAAACTATCCAGTCTAGCGAGGGTTCTGTAATCTACCTAGTCTACTAATAGTTCCGTACGTTACACAGGCTACCAACCGTACTATATGTTACCAGTTCTACAAAAGTTCTGTAAGCAACCCAGTCTACCAACAATTCTGTAAGCTACCTAGTCAACCAACAGTTCTGTAAGTTACCAAATCTATCAACAGTTCCGTACGCTACCTAGTCTGTCAACAGTCACGTACGCTACCTAGTCAACCAACAGTTTTGTAAGTTACCTAGTGTTCCAACAGATATTTAAGGTACCCAGACTACCAACGGTTCTGTTAACAATCAAACCTACCAATAGTTATGTACGCAATCTAGTTTATCAACTGTTCTGTAAGCTACCTAGCCCATCAACAGTTCTATAAGATACCCAGTCTACCGAGGGCTTCTGTTATCTGGTCTACAAAGAATTTTGTAAGCTATCCAGTCTACAAACAGTTCGGTAGTTCTGTAAAGTACCCAGTCTACCAAATGTTCTGTATGTTGCCCAGTCTATCAATAGTTCTGTAAGCTACCTAGTCTACCAACAGTCCTGTAGGCTATCTAGTCTACACACACTTCTGTAAGCTACCCAGTCTACCAAAGGTCATGTAAGATTATCACCACTTCTGTAAGCTACCTAGTCTACCAATAGTTCCGTAAGCTATCCAGCCTACCAACAGTTCTGTAAGATATCCGGTCTAGGGACGGTTCTGCAAGCTATCAAGTCTACCAACGGTTCTGAAAGCTATCCAGTCTACCGAGGGTTGTGTTAGCTACTTAGTCTACCAACGTTTTTGTTAACTATCCAGTATATCAAGAATTTTGTAAGCTACCAACAGCTCGGTAAGCTGCACAGTCTTCACCATCTGTAAAGGACCCAGTCTACCAACAGTTCTGTAAGTTGCCCAGTCTAAAATAGTACTGTAAGGTAACTAGTCTGTAAACAGTTCTCTAAGCTATAGTCTACAAACAGTTCCGTAAGTCTACCGACAGTTCTACAAGCTATCTAGTCTGCCACAAGTTCTGTAAGCTGCATAGTCTACCAACAGTTCTGTAAGCTATCCAGTCTATCAACAGTTCTTTAAGCTACCCAGTCTACCAACAGTTCTGTAAGCTACCCAGTCTACCAACAGTTCTGTAAGCTACCCAGTCTACCAACAGTTCTGTAAGCTATCCAGTTGACCAACAGTTCTGTAACCTACCCAGACTTCCAACAGTTCTGTAAGTTACCCAGTCTACCAATAGTCCTGTAAGTTACTCAGTCCACCAATAGTTCTATCAGGTACCCGGTCTACCGACTATTATGTAAGTTACCCAGTCTACCGATAGTTCTGTAAGTTACCTGGTCTACCAATAGGTCGGTAAGTAACCAAGTCTACTAACAAACATTAATGCTGCTCTTGATCATCCCGCCGTTATTTGCAAACAGAGTAGAGCCGTACCATATGGCTCCTGTAGGAACTGTCTGTCCTAGTTTTTCTCTGTTTAGATTCTCTATTGTTTTTGTTGCAATGCATTTCCTTATTTCATATTTTGGTACAGTAATCAAATAAATTAAGATTTAGAATGAGTGGAATGTTGCAAGAACATTCACAATGGTTACAAATATGACTCCACATTAATGTAAGCTATAGTTGCATGTTTATTGGCACATATTCAAAAACAGGGGGAATATAACAGAGTAAAATGTATACCTAAGGTATAAGTAAACGATCGGGATTTTAATGAGGTTGCCGTCGAAATTTGCACAATGTCGTGTTCTTACTTTTTTGTAAAGGTCGCCAGTAACAAGTGATGGTGCATTTTCTTCTAATAATATATCATTTTACATAGCTCCTCTTTTGATTGGTAGAAGGCAAATGTAGTACATGTATTACGCTGTACGAGAATAGACAGGTGGAATAGGCTGGTATGCATTATACATGCATTACTGTTGTAACTTTACATGCTAAACGCGACCAGTCTTAGAAAAACCAAGGGTTCATATGAGATGCCAAATACCTCAGCGTCTCATCAGAATCCAAGCTGTTTGACATTCGGCCAGGAATGTCTCAAATGTTTGAACGGAATGGAGGTCAGAGTTTTAGCAAATATCGATTTTTTCCCAGAACAATAAGGATTAAAATGTTTATGGAAAATTCGTTTGATTTATATTTTACATGACATTAGAAAATATCACGCTGCATGTTTCGACTTGTGCCCTATACCTTAGTTCTGGGTAGAGGTATAGATTATTACAGCGGCTGTATGCTTTAATCATCACATGTCAAGACGTGTTTGCAAATTTATATCGCCACATGCGGATAATGTATGAAAACATTTACCTAATAAACTATGAAGGCATGAAAGCGTGGTTCACTTCTTAATATGTCACGACAAAACCCATATCGTGGGATTTGATTGCAGACAAGACGCGAACGTGTACTTAGCGATACATAGGATATATAATTCAGGAACTAAAATCGTGATTCTACACCAAAACGCTATATTGTGACTTCTCTTTAGAATGATCTCTTGGAGACGATTCTAAAGAATGATCGCAATATAGGGGTTTGGAGGGAACGTAGATTTTCATGAATACGTGTAAATTTAACAAAAAGATAATTTAATTAACATTGATTAAAAGGATTTGATATAATAAACATTAATTAAAAGGATTAATAAAAAAAATAAATAATTAAAGGGTTTTACGTGTCTTATCTAAGCATCTGTTACATGTAACTGCAATTTTGTAATTTTGACTTCGTTTAAGGGATTAAATTAACAAAGGAAATTATTTGGTTTAATTTTATACCTTTCCAACCGTTAGAGTGCATACCAATTACAGTCAAGCCTTGCTATTTCGATTTTAGTAACTATACACAACTCACGCTCTGTCTAAGCACGTGTCTGCTTAATGGGTAGTGGAGGTCATGAAGAAAGCTACTAGAGGATGTTTGTGTACGATTTACACCCTATATAAAGTTGTCATCTATCTTAAAACCAATAGAGATACTTATTGGGATGTTTGAAATAATGGGGTAGTATTGTACATAAAACGTATAAATAAGTTCTTGTTTTGTATTTGGAGGAATCATGTGACTATGTGGCGCGACATTCATGCGGTTATTGTTCTGGATGGTTTCTTTGGGCATCTTTCAGGCAATATTGCCAAATATCATCTCAAAATGCTAAAGACCAACGTACAGAAAGTCGTGATGTATATAAAAACCTAATGCAACAAGTAATGGGAGCATTGAAAGCAATGCCACAGTCCCCTACCGGCTGAATTTTAATTCCAACATAGCACATATATAGAATAAACGGATTCTTTACGTTTTCAGTAGAATCTGTCTTAAGCGATCTTAAATTCATTGGATACAGGAATCCTAAAAACCGGGTGGTTTCTTAATACTGGCATAGGTAATGCCGAAAGCTCCTATCTGAAATGTCTGCATATTACTTTTGACCTGTATTAAGCTATTACCTTCCTTACACACCCATGAGTAGACCTCTTTCTGATGATCGCTTAAGACAGGTTCTACTATAATACCTCTCCAAAACGATCATTCAAACAGGTCTATCCTGGGTCTTAAACGCAGGTAGTAGCTAAATGTAGGATGACAGTTATGCAGCAAACTCTAGTAGGAGATTTCCGTATTACTTTCACCGAGCGTTAAGAAACCACGTGTTTTTGCAGACACCCAAATGTATTCATTATGTGATTGCTTTAGTTAAGTTCCGCTGAAACTGTGTATTTAACCCTTAACCTGTTCTATATCTATTCCAAATTTCAATACCTATTGAATAATCATGGACAAAACAGTTATAATGAAATTTGGACGGTGTTGTTACCAGTCAGAAACTGTCAAATTATATTAGCAAACAGAACAGGCCCTGATCAGACGACTCCTCTAGGAACCGTCTGATCTTAGTCAACTCCGTTTGCAAATGTGTGAAAAGGCGTTTATACGAGGGAAAGGATTAAGGGGTTGAAATTATTTAAAAGCAAATGCATTGGAACGTGAGTCAAATGATAGCATATGTCATAATTCCATGTATGAAACATCGTAATCAATATTTCAAATGTTATTTACAAAATACCAAACCATTTACGATAGTTAGGCAGAGAAGTTATACAAAACATTTTATTGTGTCATAAAACATAACACATTTCTCTCCTGCACAATTCATAAACATTTAGATTAAAGTTACCCATACACAATGTTCTCATTTATTTCGAGCATGCTTTGGGGATATTTTGCAGAACTGTAAGGGTTTTTTTTCTGTTTCATTGCTTTGCGCACATCCCAACAGGATTATCTCCTCTATGACTTAGGAGCACATTTTGTTTACATTATTAATGCGGCCGTTTGTTTTAATCTTTAGATGTCACACAGGTTTTGCAGTGTGCAGATTTATATTGAGAGTTCGTGGTAATTTATGTAACACTTTCACATTTGGATGAACGACTTTTGTGACACTGTAGTTTAAACACCATATTGCACGATTGAAGTACCGGCAAGGGAATAGTAGCGATCAAGGCACGAAACTTATCAAGTCAAAGTAATAATTATTAAAGATACATAATTTAATTAATTAACCTGTTCCACAAACGAACGCTGTTCACAAATTTGCAAACAGGGTAGACTCATATAAGACGAATCATACAGGGGCCGTCTGATCAGTGTCTGCTGTGTCTGCTTATGGAATTATGTAAATCTGATTGTGTATTTGTTTTGACATGACTAAATGTTCGTTTGTATGTATGCCATTATACAAATTCAGCTTACATTTTTAAGATGCCATTATTTCCTACATGAATATTCTTGAGGTAAAGGGTTAAAATTGTATTTTATAACTTGTGCAGGTTTGTCTATATATTATTTAAGAAGACCGATATTAATCAGATATTGGTACGTCCTATGAAAAATAATAATAAGGCACAAAAACTCAAAACAAAATACTGATTCTAAAATTTTGGACTCATATCCTTTACCAAGGAAACAATTTTCTTTAAGAAAAATGTTTCCTTGGTAAAATACACGAGTCCGAAAATTAATATAATATTTTGTTAATGACGTTAGATATAAACGTCATGTATTTGATACTATTCAATACCAACAATTTATAAAAATATAACTGAATAAATAGCGTGGGATCAAATCATAAATACATCCGCTGACCCAATACTGGTCTCCATGCACTTTTCACAGACATTCTGTGTGACATAGTTACAATATTGCCACTTCGACTTTGCACAATTATTTTGAAGCCTCATTGTCACAAACGGTGCCCCTCTGAATGTCAAAATTCTCCAAGATCCTACGACAAAATATATACAGAATTAAATAAAATCAAATTTGTAGTTCCAAACTATTGTCATTTGTAAACAATTTCGTTGCATCACTTAATAAACCCTCTAGACAGGCCACACTTTCATAAACAACGATTTTGACGATATATGTAATGAACTGTTATGATATCAAGACAACTCACAATGGCATCCACTTCCTCTGGCGTCGGTATGTGCTCTGTATCGGATTCACCTGATTCATCGCCGTCTCGAATTAAAAGCTCTGCAAAACAATGTTTCAATATTTTGAAGTTTGTCTTTTGAATGAATAAAGTAGTCCAGTAGTATCATGATTTTCAGTCCAGAACTATTGCCAGTATACACGGTAATTAGCTTAAATAAAAAACTATTGGCAGTATACATGGTAATTAGACATATCACTGAAGGTGATTGATACCCCCACCCACCACAATGTCAAAAGATCCAATGACTCAATAATCCTTTTATCCACACTTGTGGAAAGACACTTTTAAAGTCTAATCAAGAAATGACTCGCACGAAAATTATGTCACACACATCTACACATCATTATAAATGCATATAAAAAGTTTGAGGTTCATTTGTGAAGGAATGTAGAAGTAGTACTTTAGAAGTTATACTCCGGACAAAAAATTACTTATGAAAAGTAACAAAGGGGAATAAATCTCTCAAAAATAAATTTAGAGTTGCAGTCCTTGTAGACTGCCTATCATCTCATCACCCTCTGTCCATATATAAAGTTTCACAGTTGTACCAACAATACTTGAGAAGTTATGCTCAGGACAAAAAAATGCTCTTGAAAAGTAGCTAAGGGAAATAACTCCCTTAAAATGAATTACGAGTTACAACCCTTGTTAACTGCACAATCTCTCATCACCCTCTATCCATACATGCCTACAATACTTAAGAAGTTTTGCTCCGGAGAAAAAACTGCTTCTGAAAAGTAACAAAGGGGAATAACTCCCTCAAAAATGAATTCAGAGTTACAACCTTTGTTGACTGCACATCCTCTCATCACTTTCTATCCATACATAAAGTTTCACAGTTGTGCCTACAATACTTAAGCAGTTATGCTCCGGACAAAATATCGCTTCTGAACAAAAGTAACTAAGGGAAATAACTCCCTCAAAAATGAATTCAGAGTTACAACCCTTGTTGACTGCACATCCTCTGATCACTCTCTATTCATATATAAAGTTTCACATTTTTGCCTGCAATACTTGAGAAGTTATGCTCTGGACAAAACATTGCTTCTGAAAAGTAACTATGGGGAATAACTCCCTCAAAAATGAATTTAGAGTTACAAGCCTTGTTGACTGCACGTCCTCTCATCACGCTCATAATGTGTACCAAGTTTGAAGACAATATCATAAATAAGTTTCAAGAAAATGGCATGTCCCAAAAATATGTCCCAAATGATAGACAAACAATTAAGTTAAAAAGGGGCATACTTCTGTCAAATTTTGTGCAAGAGTTATGAAACATGGAGAAAATAACAATTATAATATGTATTACTTTTGAAGGTGGTATCAAAGGTAGTTTTCAAGAAAAAAGCAAATGTCCCGGAAAAACGCAACGGACGGACTGACGGACGGACGGACAATGTGATTCTTATACAGCCCCCACCACAGGTGGTGGGAGTATAATACGAGCTATTGGCAGTATACATGGTAATTAGCTTAAATAAGAACTATTGGCACAACTGGTTCATTCATTGGCACTGAAATAAAATATGCCCGAGGCAAATAGTATAAGTATTAACTCTTTCGCTGATATTGTCGTCTGCAAACTTTGTCGTCTGTTACAATTTTCATTTTTTATTTGTCTTCATTTTTGCTTAAAAAATAGTGATTTCAACAATATTTTATTCAATGAAGAAAAGGATTGGACAACAGGCATAGCCTATGTGAGTCCTCTCCGGTGGTACAAGGTAATCACATGTCGTACATGCAAGAATCCAAAGTGCAGCGAAAGAGTTAACGCTAGAGGTTGAATCATCTATCGTAACGATAGGAGAGCAGCTGTGGGTTGGTCAACGTTTTCAAACTATTTGAAACAATACATAAAGCTGAGAAACTCGAAAGATAGCCTGAAATGTGTTATATAAATATCGTTCAGAAATTGAAAGACAAATCAGATATAATTATCGTAAAATATATGATATTACTAATAATTAACCATTTCAGTACGGGAAACGAGACACTAATGTCCTTTGAAAACAATGTAGATCTATATGTCAAGGCTCCAAGAGGAACCCTTTCATCCGGGTCTGCATTGTATGTCAAGTTACACTTTTCTTTAAATGATGCCTGAATATTCACGGTAGTCTTGGCCTACTTGAAGTTTGGAACATTTCATTTGAACATTCAGTGTTGTAAGGGTTAAAGGCATGTATATTCCTGATCAAACTACCACATTTTCATTACTCGTCTGTCGAGTGATTGTTCACGACTGCCATGCTTGACCTAGCTAATCTATACATGTTCTGCCATACTTGACCTAGCTAATCTATACATTATTAGTTATACAGTTCTTTCCCAGGGTACATGACGATTTATTCCCGGCTGAGGAAAATCATGTTGCCCGAGCCGTTAGGCGAGGGTTACATGATTTTACCAGCCGGGAATAAATCGTCATGTACCCTGGGAAAGAACTGTATAACGAATTTATTATACTGCAAAGTTTTACGGTTCGGATAATTTATATAAATCCATTTTGGCATGTTGAATAACTAAACACGCTTATTCCCCTAAAAGCGCCCCAATACATTAATTTTACCAGAAGGTATCCGAAGTGGTTTGTATTGTATTTTATCGGCGTTCGTGTTAGTATAGATGGCTGGACGATATAATAACTCCTCTTAAAACTGTTTTATTGGTCATTTCAAACAATGATGTTTTTTAATTCATTCCTGCATTGTTTTCTTTACGTATCAATAGTTGTCTATTATGAATTTTGCCATTGTTTAGCCGAGTCGAGAAGTCGGTCTTTTGGTTTCTGACCATAATATGTGGGGCCTGCCATGGGGAATTTCCATGTACCCTGTCAGCTCACAGGGTACATGGACTCATGTACACGGCTAGTTAACCAATCAGAAGTGAGGATTTTACTTTGCAGTATAATAAGTTCTGTCATGCTTGACCTAGCTAATCTATACATGTTCTGCCATGCTTGACCTAGCTAATATATACATGTTCTGCCATGCTAGACCTAGCTAATCTATACATGTTCTGCCATGCTTGATCTAGCTAATATATATATGTTCTGCCATGCTTAGACCTAGCTAATCTATACATGTTCTGCCATGCTTGACCTAGCTAATATATACATGTTCTGCCTACATTCTGTTAGTTTTACTGTGTTTTGATTTCCCCTGAGGTGATGTATGTTACCCACTAATAATCATGTTTTGAGACATTAGTCTTGTCTTTGGCATTTGGTATTCCAAGTAAACGTAATTAGTAAGGTGATTTACCATTATAACTGAATTATCATTGTATAACGTCCGTTACGTATATGGTCACGGGCCCGCACGAACACGTGAGGGTGTTAGAAGTCTCATGAATTAGATACCAATAACGCGCGATGGCCTATTTACACCGACCTATCCTGGCATTTCTGTAAGCGATGGTGAGCTTGTAAGTTTATCTGTTCTGGATGTTTGGAAACTGATTATCGCTCATGAAAGTACAAAGGCAGTTACTCTGGGGTCACACAGAAATACGTAATACAAATACGTAATACAAATACGTAATACAAATACGTAATACAAATAAAACCTTCTCTAGCTAATCGCCACCTCACTCGCAGTTGCAAACAGTTGGATCCGGATAGACGCCGAGTAACTCTGCGTCTCATCAGGATCCAAACTGTTTGACAATTTCACCAACGCTTGTACGAATAAGAAGTAAGCAAAACTTCAAAGTATAACAGTGTTGGCAGACATATTTTTACAGCACGATAATGCGGGAAATTGCAGAAGCTCTTCTATAACACAGCTTCTTTTATTCAGAACTACACTCGGCGTGTTATTCGGCCACATGTTGATTCAGTGTCTCACCATAAGAGATACTTTTGAAAATTCCATTTGTTAATAAAGATATACACTTTATCGATCTACAATCTATACTTTGCGACAAAAACGTGATTGAGACCATACCAGCCTATTTAAAAAAAATACAATATAAAATTAGCTGCTATAAGTACAAAATGCCTAGTAGGAATACTATTTTTAATTATAATAAAATTGTATCGGACCTTAATATTGTAAATAATACTCTTGTTAGTTAAAATTGTAATTCCTCAAAGTTCTGTTACTCCGAGGCTGGTCATGTTATTACAGACATCATTGAAGACAAGCGTCTCCGTACTTTATTAGCTAAGGGACCTAAATACAGACTAGCTTCTTTGATAAATTTCGAAAGCTGCCGTAGCAAAATTATAGAATCTTTGGTAGACTTCAGTGTCAAATGGTATCGCCGAGAACATTCAGACAATAATGCACTCACAGAATGGATAAAACATATTTCAAACATAACTGATACACGTATCGCGTTTCACAAAGCTAACAATCACCTTCTTCCACGTAAACGTAGAACATCAGTCTTAAGAAAAGTATACAAGAGTTTCACTCTATATACGTGTTTGTTCCAGCTGATAAAGCATCAAACAATGTAATTATCGTTTGATGACTCTATTATGTGGAGGTTTTAGAACAAGAACTCACTAACACAAGGTCATATATTTTCAAAAATGACATAATATCTGAACATGTTAATAAATGTAAATAATTCAATGCTGATATGTCAATCACACACCATAAACTTCCGACATTGTACTGGATACCTAAACTCCATAGAATGCCATATAAATCACGCTTCATAGCAAACTCGGTCTCGTGCACGACTAACACACTGTCCTAACTAATAACATCGTGTCTAATAGCGGTTAAGGAACATGTCAAGCGTTACTGTGATAAAGCTTATAAGAATTCAGGAATTAACCTTTTTTGGTCTATACACACTCCAATGAGGTTTTAACTAAGTTACAAAACAGGCAACACCAAGTTAACACTATAAGCACATACGACTTTTGTACACTTTATAATACATTACCACACGATCTAATAAATATCAAACTCACAAACCTTATAAGTAAAACATTTTCTAGAGAAAAATATCATTTATTTCTGTAATTCTAGACATGCATTCTTTACCAATGACATTGCAAATAAGTATAACTCGTGGACATGTTTAGATCTTTGTGACGCAATTACTTTTTTGTTAGACAATATATTTGTTCGCTTTGGTAATTCTGTATATCGCCATGTAATTGGTATTCCCATGGGAACCAACTGTGCTCCTTTAATTGCAGACTTGTTTTTGAATTGTTATGAGCGGGAGTTTATGCTTAACTTTAAAACCGATTCACAGGCAGATGTCACAAATGCTTTTAACAATACATCACGTTATTTAGACGATATATTTAATATTGATAACCCATTATTTGATTCTATGATAACCTCAACCTACCCTAAAGAACTCAGGCTAAATAAAGCAAACAGTTCTGACATATCTGCAGCTTTTTAGATTTAAATTTATCTGGAACGATTTCTTCTGGAATTAATGACAAAAGGGATTACTTTAATTTTGAAATAGTTAACTATCCTCATTTGGATGGGGATGTTCCCCGTGCTACTTGTTATGGGTGTTAATTTCTCAGCTTATTCGTTTGCAATGGCTTGTTATTCTATTGATGATTTTATTATCACTGAAACTACTAAAACAGGGCTACAAATATGACAAACTTTAGTCGAAATCTCATTTTAATTGAAAAACTGTTTAAGCAAGGATATAGATACCATAAACTAAGAAAAACTTTCTCTAAATTTTACTATCGAAATCTTTCGCTTATTGGCAAGTACCAATGTAATCTCAAGGCGCTTGTGCGACACGGTATTTCACATCCTGAATTTTATGGTGATGTGATTTACAAACTTCGTAAAATTATTGGACATACCTATTTTCTCACTTTGTTCATCAAATATCTTCAAAAATTCATTAAAAAGGGATATGATCCTGTAGTACTACAACATACTGCATGTTTGGTTGTCAACCCTTTTACAGTTGGCAATCACGCTGGCCTCTTTGCATGTACGCCGACAAGAAAGGTTTAGTACTCTATGAAGGCGACCTCTTAAATCCAGAAACGGAAGGAGAACGTCGGATATCTGTACTATTTCGTTTTTGTCGTACCCTTTATTACTTTTCTACAGTTACTCTGTTTGCAGCTCAATCATTGAGTACACTAGCGATAGGTGGATACAGTTTGTTCACTTAAATGTTTTCGTTATACATGCACTTTACCACTGTATTTGCCATCGCGGTTGTTGTAGCTTAGTCGGAGAGGTGATACGTTTAATAATAAGTGTGAGGTTGGGAGCCCATAAACCGGTTTAACCCCCCCCCCCCAGTGACTTTTGTCACTGACCGTTCCAAGGCGGTACTTCCATCTTCCCCCTATTGTATGTTTGTTTTGTCTTTGTGCGTCTCTTGATGTTTTTATAGCTATGTACATTTGCTGTTTCCTTGTGTTGCTGTTCGGGCGACTGTTTGTTCTGTATGTGGTGTTTCCTGCATGACTCATTTTTGTACTTTTCGTACATTTTCTAGATTTTACCACCGTAAAGTATTGCTCTTTAGCAAATACAATTTTGATTTACGTACTTTTTTAAAGTTAGGTATTTCACATCCGGAATTTTACGTTGATGTCGTTTAAGAACTTCGAAAACTTGTTGGACAAACATATTTTGATACATTGTTTAGCAAACGTTTAAAACAATTTATCAAAAAAGGCTATATAACCCCTCTATATTGCTGCACACTACATGCTTAGTGGTGGTCCCCTTTACAGTTGGACATTATGCTTTCCCCTTTGCTTGTGCGACGACAGAAACGACTTAATACTTTATGAATACACCCTCTTAAGCCCGTTTCGGAGGGGGAAGCCGGCTATTTGTATTTTGCCAGTTCTGTCGTACACCAAATGCCTTCTATTTGTATTTTGCCAGTTCTGTCGTACCCCAAATGACTTCTTTACAATCATATGGATCTGTACCGCTTCATGGGAGTCTATATATACATGTACTATATAATAATCAAGGGTTCTGACAGAACGGGCACCCGTGTACCTCAGGTACAAACAAGTCTGTAGCCTAACTCTCACAGTTTATATGATAATTTCGTAATTCTTTCGGCTACTGAAAGCCATGATATTTCACTACCAAGTAAGTATAACCTTCTGAAGGTATCAAATACATTCTTATAAATTCGACAATGATTTTCTCAAAATTGTACGTGTTTTCTGGGTCATTGACAAGCGTCCGTTCACCCCGGTCTCACTCTAACCTGACCATATGCAGTTCAAACTATGGCGTGATTCAATAAAACGACTCGATTCTATCCCCAATCATTTTAGTCCCCAGCATGAAAACAATGATGTAAAACTAGTGAACTTTGTCAGCTTTAAATCGTCGAGGAAGGAGCCGTTGTACGTGACGTCACGGATTCCCCAAATGTTCCTTCGTTCATCCAATGAAATGGCTCCATTCGTATTTTTTCTTCCAAAATCGCACCATCCGAAATAGAAACATAACGACAGACGGAAATGTCGAGGTTGCTAGTTGCATACTTATTTAGAGGACAAAACAAGTGGAGATTGGTGATAGAATTGAGTTGTTTTATTGAACCACGCCATCTTTTGAACTGCAAATCGCCAGGTAATTGTTGTGATATAGTGAGATCGGGATGAACGAATGTTTGTCCATGACCCAGAAAACATGAAAACTTTTGAGAAAATCATTGTTGGATCGATAATTGTGCATACGTTACCGTCAGAAGATTATAATTATCTACATTGTATTTAATAGTAAAATATATTCGCTTTCATTAGCCGAAAGAATTACGATTGTCATATTTGTACTTGTAGTACACGAATGTCCGTTCTTCCAGTTGGAACCCTTGTTATTATATAGTATGTATAAACTCCTATAAAGTGGTACAGACCCCTAAGTTCACAATTACTCTGGCCTCTGAATGATCATTGAGAATATGTTAACGATGTCATGTTTATTCTTTTCCAAATAAAACAGTTACATATTTATATCCATTTGTATTTATATTTCGACACCGATTTATTTGAAAACATCGGTGTTGAAATGTTTCATGTACTTTTCCCGCACTTTTAAATTATGACGTCATTTAAATTGTTTGCCATTTCAGTTTATGAGCCGCAGATTTCGAGAAAAATCTCGGCTTATAGTTTGACGAAAACCGGGAGGGCGGGCATGTTGGAGGATGAGCGTGTGGGCGGACGGCGTTGTTTTTCGGACGTGCGGGCGACGTGCCGTCGTTAACAAAACTTTAACATTGCTTATTACTTCTGAATTACTTAGGCTGGACAACTCATATTTGGTATGCAGATTGCTAGGGTGAAGGCCTTTCACTTGATACAAGGAGCGACTTCACTTGGGTCTATAGTTCAAACAATAGTTACCACAGTTTGATATGAACGGCGATAGTCGCGACTAAAGTTACGTCATGTGACCTTTCACCCGAACTATAGGCGAACAACGCCACAGGGCTTGGTCGCCCGCTGTAGTTCCAAGATGGCTGCAAACGATAAACTGAAAGTTGGTATTTTAAGTTTTGATGAGAGTTAGAGAGTCCGTGTAATTTCAACATTATTTTGGTCTCTTCAAAAGTTAAGATCGGCCACATGTACTATTCTGTAATGTACGGTGATGTATTACATCTGTTATTTTCGTCGTTAAAAAGATCAATAACACATGTAGTTTTGTTTTTGCTTGTTTACATTTTTGACGATAGTTTCGCTACACATGTTCACTTGCCACAATCATTGCGCATGTCTACAACTTCTATTTTTAGCATTTAGCGGTATCTATGGTTGAAACTATAGACCCAAGTGAAGTCGCTCAATGATACATGAAATCATGTCACGGTCAATGTCACTATTTCAAAACTTTGCCGTTTTTAACAAACTTTAAAATTGATATATATAGTCCTTCGGACGAGACTATAAACCGAGGTCCGATGTATCAGTGCTTTACACTGGGCATCTAAAAGAAACCGGGTTTCTCTGTATCCCCTCCCCTCTCCACTTACATGGCTTTGGTAAATGCCTTTCAGCTGATATAAAGATATTTGAAAATAACTCAAGGTGAAGGTCATTATTTTGACAATTTGGCCATCATTGAAAAACCTTTTGTCTTAGCTTCTGAACCACATACGCTAGACCATTCATATATGGTATGGATATAGCTTTGGTGAAGGTCTTTCAGTTGATACAATTATCATGAAATTGGGTCAAGGTCTTGGCCAATATTTTGAACACTTGGCTGTTTTACCAAACTTTAACATTTTGCTGTAACACCTGATGTACGAACGCTAGGCAATGCACCTTTGGCATTCAGATAGCTTTGGTAAGGACCTTACATGTGACATTAAGATACCTGAAATCAGGTCAATGTCACTATTTTGAAAATTGTGTTATAACTTCTGTATAAAATATGCTAGATAATTTATATTTGGTATGCAGATAGCTTGGATGAAGGTATTTCATTTGCAAAATCCGGCTTCAATGCGGTTTCCACATTTGTTTTTTTAATTGAAGCTACACATGTTGTGAGGTTGTCTGGGGGTATTTTATTTTACATTTTAACTTAGGTGAAGGTGGGAAAGTGTGAGGTTTGGTACCAACAAACCAGGTTTAAGCCCCCAGTAGCCATTTTGGTTACTGACCGTTCCAAGGCCGTACTCCTGCTTTCACCCTATGGTTAACTTTGTTATTTAATATGATGCATGTTTTATGTCTTGATACGTGTCCCGTTAGGGTTTGTCTTGTGGCTGTGTCGTTTCTTGTTTGATGGTGTTTGGTGCAGTGTCCTTTCGTATGTGGCTCACCCTGTTTGATTGTCTTTTCCCTATATAATTAGAGAATCTTACAACACGTGTAGACACAACCCAGAAACGCATGCACTTCATCAAAGATCTGGATGAGCAAGTTTTAGAGCAGTTAGATGAGTTCAAGAATGAGATCAAAATAACAGACGACTTCAACCTGAGAGTACGGAATAAGAGTAAAACAATTTAAAAAACTGTAATGCCGGTAATTTTGCAGAAGAAGACATTACAAGTCGCCTGTCATCAGATATCAGGGAAGAATACTGTACTGTCGGTGTGTCCACTGATGTTTAAACCCTTCCCACAAGAGTTACCGCTGGTCAACAAGATCCTTCTGGAGAGGGAATTTTAAACTTGAGCGTGAGTAGAGAGGGATGACGTAACGGTCATTCAAATGAGTATGCCCTCGTTTTCAAATAGTCCAAGTGACTCGTCGATCTACAGTAGACTCCCAAAGCTTTCACTTCCAAGATTTAGCGGGACCATATTAAAATGGCAAGACTTTTGGGTTTGCTTTTAATCATCAGTGCACATGAACATTCAGTTAACTGACGTGCAAAAATTCAGCTACCTCAAATCTCTCCTTGAAGCTGCACAAACAATTGGTGAATTTGCCTTGACAAACTCAAATTATGCTAGAGATGTTAAGCTACTGAAACAAAGATACGGACAGACCTACAAAATAATCCATTCAACAATACAAGCCCTCGTACCAGTACCAGCCCCTGTAGTACGTTGCGTACCTTGAGAAACTTCTATGGCAAGAGAAGACCTTGCCATAGAACGCTTCTGGGCCTTAGAAAATATGGGCATTGATCTGAATAATAACAAGAGCAGCAAAGCCGGTGCTCTAAAGCAGTATCAGCAAACGTCAACAGAGTTGACTGATGACAGGAACACAACAGCCTTGCCTTGGAAAAGATAACATGGGCCATTGCCTTGGAAAAGATAACATGGCCCAGATAACATGGGCCATTGCCTTCAAACTTCGTGGTAGCTAGCAAAGAGCAGGACAAATAGTGTAATGCGCAAACTGAGTCAAGAACCAGACATGTGACAAGGGTATAGCGAGATTATTGCCGAGCAAGAAAATCGCGGGTTTATAGAAATGGTAGATGAATCTGTAGCAACTTCTGAGACTTGCACTATATATCTCACCGAGATCTCACATCTCAAACGCTTGTTCGAATCCAAGTCGATAAAGCAAGAACTGAGCAACCGCGGAACAGTGTTGGCACTTTATACCTATGCGCGCGCCATGATTCGGCTAAATTGATCTCACAAAGTCTGCGTTAAAGAAGATACTAGGATGTGCACTTGTAACCATGTAAACACTGCAAACGATCGTCATAGAGATCGACGCTATGTTGAACGGCAGACCGTTAACCATAGTGCCATCTACCGTTTATTGACGACTTGGAACCATTGACGCCGTAACATCTTCTCTACGGTTTCAGACGTACATCACTTCCGTATAACAATGTAGACCTAGAAGTTGGTGAACAATCGATACAAACTGATCGTGTAACATTGACCAGATGGGCCAAACATCAATCCACCATGCTCGATCAATTCTGGAATCGACTAGATGGCGAACTGAATTTTCTATGCTTTAATTCATTAATAGCGAATGATTCGCGATTTCATAAGAATCGCAAAACTTTTCGACTCCAAAAAATACACCTGGTCTGTTTTATCCCAGCGAATTGACACATCTTCATCGCTGGACTCACGGACTAAATCAATGTCACAAACAACAGGCGAGGTTGTAAAATAGTTCTCATTCACCAAAGTGACCAAATCTAACGTGTCTTCGTCGTCGTCACTCAGATTTAAAACACACACACACACAAACAGTGTGATGGGAGTCGATCATTCACGGAAGAAACTAAAGTTAAACCTCTCAATAACGGTCACTAAATTACATCAAGTATTTTGTGTTAAAGGCTGGTGGTTGCTTAAAGCAAGGTGAAAGCAAGGTGAAAGTATAGGTGAAAGCTCCTATAGGACCGTTCTGTTTTACTTTAACGTTGCTTTAAGCAGCCACCTGCCCTAAAATACCAACTAATTAACACAATTTAGTGGCCGTTATAGAAAGGTTTTACAGTACACTAGACTGGCTAGCCATTACCAAAAGTCTCTCTGAACATACTAACTTCTTTATCCGTCATTTAATATGGAAACTGTTTAAACAGAACGGGGTTATGTCTATTTTGACTTATGTTATTCAGCTACCTTTACCGATTACGATCTTTTTTCGGTAAAATTACGACATAAATAAATATGGGGTTTATCAAACTTTCTGTTTTATGTGATTTGGTTTTCTTTAAATTGCATGAACATTCTTGCAATGTAAACTAATATTGATAAACTAAGTAGATATATCTAGTTGACCTTAAAAACGTTGCACAATTTTTGCCTCAACACCCACGTGTTTTCAAAAGGAAAGTGCGCAAATACTTGAGATGACTTCGACGTCATTTTCTCGAAATGACGTTTTCACTCTGAAAGGCCCATTTCGCGTAGCCAGTCACATTAATGATATGCCTTTATACGCCTTTGCAAACAGAGTAAACCCATACATTTCTATGCCTCTGCAAACAGAGTTGACCTAGACCTCTCTATGCCTTCGCAAACAGGGTAGATCCACACCAGATGGCTCCTGTAGGAGCCGTCTGATTTGGGTTTGCTCCGTGTACTTAGGAAATGGCATGCATATGACTCTACAGTATCTGCCATGGCAAAACATTCCTGTGCTCATACGTCATAATAAAAAATAATCTATTTATTATTCACGATATCATTATTTCTTACATGAATAGTCATGGGGTAAAGGGTTAAGACCAATCAGTAGTCCCTTTATCTACATCGGTAACAATAAATCGGTACAAATATAAATGTGTATGTCCGTGCTATTTACCTGGTCTACCGATAAGTGCAACAGCATGCCAGGAGCCACAGTATATCCGTTCCAGTCGGCCTCCTCTGAAGTTTTTGTTGACACCATACGGCAAGAATGATTTATATGTTGTAGGCTTGTCAGGAATTATTGTGTGACTGTTCTTTCCCCACATATATAGAAGACCTTTCTCTGGAATAGATACAACATACAAAGTTGTTAACCAATAGTCTGCATCTAACATTTTCTCCATTCCCTTAAATATATGTTGATTTTCACCTACACTGTTTCTCAAAGGGTACTGACTTAGTGTCCTAACCAGAGAGCCGTATAACATGCGTAACTTTAAATATTTTCAAGAATATCTCCTTTATTTCTCCACCAAACCCTATACTGAGACACTCTCGAAGAGACGATTCTAAAGAGTGGTCACAATATAGGGTTTGGTGGAGAAATGACGATTTTAGTACATGTATTTAGGTACGCATCGTTATTTGTAGCTCTGCATATAGCTTGGGTGCCGACCATTCACCAGACCAGAGTTCCGACTGTTTGCAAACCTTTATAAATCACAATTAGCATCTTAGTGTTAACAAGATTCAAACAAGAGTTACACGTATTCTACTACACATTCTACTAGTAAGTGTTGTCAGAAGGACTAACATTTATTATTTCTTGCTACAATTTTAAACGAAATTTATTGGTCACTATAGATGTAAATCCGCGTAATTTGTAGACTTTAGAGCATCACATATTTTAAATGGTCTCATCTCAATTATGTTTACACTGTGAACAAAACGCGTTTTCTGCTATCGTCTGTTTTACGTAAAAGAATGTCTTTCCTCAAGGCTCCTACATACTTAGGAATAACGTAGGAAATATAAAAATTATCAACTCCTACCCGTGTGTGAAAAATAATGTTTGTTCGAATTCGGAGCCAGTGCAATACATGTGTATTGACTACTTCCCAGTCGATCAAGGTTATGAGATAGGCTATTGGGTGCGTGTCAAATAATTTGGATCTAGATGAGACGCCGATTACTCGGCGTCTAATCAGGACCCAGTGTGTTTGCAAATGGGAGGGTTGTCGAGAATAGCGGGATAAGAGTTAACAAACATGGCAATGGTCTTCAAGAAGATGACATGTTATTGCGGCACTGAACGTCTCCCCGCTTGCTATCTGTACACATACATGTTACTGCGGCACTGAACGTCTCCCCGCATGCTATCTGTACACATACCTGTTACTGCGGCACTGAACGCCTCTCCGCATGCTATCTGTACACCTACATGTTACTGCGGCACTGAACGTCTCCCCGCATGCTATCTGTACACATACCTGTTACTGCGGCACTGAACGTCTCTCCGCATGTTATCTGTACACCTGCCTGTTACTGCGGCACTGAACGTCTCTCCGCATGATATCTGTTAACCTACCTGTTAATGCGGCACTGAACGTCTCTCCACATGCTATCTGTACACCTACCTGTTACTGCGGCACTGAACGTCTCCCCGCATGCTATCTGTACACATACCCGTTACTGTGGCACTGAACGTCTACCCGCATGCTATCTGTACACATACCCGTTACTGTGGCACTGAACGTCTACCCGCATGCTATCTGTACACCTACCTGAGTTCACTGTTAACCTACCTGTTAATGCGGCACTGAACGTCTCTCCGCATGCTATCTGTACACCTACCTGTTACTGCGGCACTGAACGTCTCCCCGCATGCTATCTGTACACATACCCGTTACTGTGGCACTGAACGTCTACCCGCATGCTATCTGTACACATACCCGTTACTGTGGCACTGAACGTCTACCCGCATGCTATCTGTACACCTACCTGTTACTGTGGCACTGAACGTCTACCCGCATGCTATCTGTACACCTACCTGTTACTGCGGTACTGAACGTTTCCCGCATACTATCTGTACACATACCTGTTACTGCGGCACTGAACGTCTCTCCGCATGATATCTGTATACATTTACAGTTGACATGACGGTCTTTAACTCTCCTTGGAAACGACAGAAATTTCACCTTGTCCCCGTGGCCCAACTGACCGTCATGGCCACACCCCCACGTGTATACACTCCCATTAGCTTATTAATTAAATAAATAAATAATAACCATTCAATTAACATGCAATTTCATAACATATAGAAATATGTGTCTGCATTAACTCTTTCGCTGCCAAAGTTTTCGTCTGCTGCAATTTTCTTTTATTTTTAAATTCATTTTTGTTTAAAAATATTGTCACAACAAACAGTTTGGATTCTGATGAGACGCCGAGTTATTTGGGTCTCATCCGGATTCAAGCTGTTTGCATAAGTAATCATATTTGCGACATTTCCAACAAAAGGGTTAAAGAACTCAAATGTGGTGCAAGCAGGTAAGTATGAACAATACATGCTATTTATCTATTTTCGCGTCATAGTGAAATTAACGTCATATTGAAATGATAATCAATTGCTAATTACATGTAAACTTATAGACTAATTTGTCAATGGTTTCTTAATTTGGGTTGCCATTTCACATATATGTATATACATTCTAGTTTATATTAAGTGAAATAGGTCAGTTCAATAATTCATTCATAAAACATTATATTGACTACTTTTATTTTTTATCCATTATTCCATCGATACGTATTTCAACGCCTTTGCAGACAGAGTAGAACCAGCTCAGATGGCATCTGTAGGATCAAGGTTTGCTGGGGGGAAATAATATGTGTTACCATGGCCATATACATGTGTTCGTATGCCACTTACAAATTTCACATAATGTATCCATGAATCGTTACGTGAAAAATCGTTGTGTTAAAGGGCTACGCGTGTATAAACTAGTCCCTTGCGTTATGTTGTTTGTGTTGTAGTTCAATATCGATGCTAACACGTAACACAGAGAACACGTAGATAGTCCACTACATAAACCTTTCACTCCACACGCCTTTTTACGCCTCTTCAAACAGAGTAGACCCAGATCATACAGGTCAGCTCCTCATCTTTGTTATTAAATAAAGAATTTAGCCAGCATCGCAAAGATGAAGCGAATTTCCGACTATTTTTCTGCCCCTTCGTCTATATATCGACGTTGAACGAATCAGCTATGTGATAAAAAGAATATGACACTCGTTGTCATTTGAGATAAATATTTCTTAAACGAGTCCAGAAAAAAAGTTATTAAGCGAGCCTTTGGACAATTCATGACAAATCACATATATATTTCTGTTTTAACCTGTTAGTGCCATGGAGTGTGAACTTCCACCCGCTACGCTGATGACGTTACGCCGAGATGTGGTAAGTTTCACGGGCGACAGAAAGTCATCCTTCTTACTCCCGCATGCTTTGCCATAGCCCCACACGTATACCTCCCCATCATCTGCAGACAGGTGCAACAACAATACATACTGACAACGATACTCTCACGTGAAACATTCACAATTTAAAGTAATTATTCGTAAAATATTTCCACACATTATTACTTTTCGTTATAGACCTACAAGTCACACTCTTATTCCATTTTTACAGACTTCTAAACCGAGTCAGTTATAGATATATTGTCTTTAAGGATAGAGTTCCTAAAGCTGAAAATACATTTTAAAGTATGTTTTTCCAAAGCAAGATACAAAGTACACTGTACCTGTGACAGCCATAGAGTGCTGGGAACCGGCAGCTATATGCACTATAGATTGCTTAAATGTTTCCATGAATTTAGGAACCAGTGTGTCATCTCTGTTCTCGCTGCCTATTTGCCCATGGGCATTATTGCTATAAAAGAATGAGGCAGTACAGTGTTGACAATAATATCATTTACTAGTGCATATGTATTAGATATGCACCCTATTTACCCCCTAAGTGTCAGATTAGGATCTATTCTGTTAGCTTATCTTTTATAGATCTGATACTCTACTGTTCTAACAACAAATTTCCTTATGCCATTTATATATCAATATTATTGATTAATATTCATAATGGACAGTCAAGGAAAATGTTCAAACGATTCCATTGCGCCCATGTTTAAACTAAATGTTCAAACGATTCCATTGCGCCCATGTTTAAACTAAATGTTCAAACGATTCCATTGCGCCCATGTTTAAACTAAATGTTCCGATAAATGTGCTGTGTGTTGCTTATCATATATATACATACGCCTTTTAGTTTCTTTGTAAACTGAGTAGACATAGATCAGGAAGTGTCTGATCAGGATTTTCTCTGTTTGATTATGGAATAATATAGATCTGATTCTACAGTTTCTACCAAGGTCAATATTCATGTTACTATAATGCCATTATAAATTATCATCTAATTGATAGTCATGAATAATATACGTCAGGTTAATGCACAAAAAGTTGAATACTGACCGAACATAGATTGTTATATACTCGAAGAACGCAGAACTTGTTATATACTGAAATAACACATAAAGTGTTATATACTGAAAGAAAGCATAGTTTGATATATATTGGAAGAACGCATAAATTGTTGTATGCTATATATATTGAAATAATATATAACAATTAATTATTATGCGTTCTTCCAGTATATAACAATGGAAATAACTGGAAGAACGCGTGTTTAGTTGCTGGAATAACGCCTGGACTGTATATACTGAAAGAACGCATACAATGGTATATAAGAGAACAACGCATACACTGTTTTATACTAGTAGAACCCATAACGACTTTATTAACCCTTTCCTTTATATAGACGTGGTTTCACGCATTTGCAAACAGAATAGACCAAGATCAGACGGCTCCTATAGGATCAGGGTCTGCTCTGTTTGCTAACGGAATTTGAAATATCTGTTTCTTTACTTTCTAAAATGGCTACAATGTTCCACTTTCTGTATTTCATTATAATTATTTTGTCCATGAATATTCAGTATGTATTGAAATTTGGAATAAACATATAACAGGAAATGGGTTAATGCATATATCAGTCAGAATTATATTTTTTCAGTGTTTTAATACATCCGTACACAGATTATATTGCACTCTATATTCCATTACATTATAATTGGTCTCAAAGTTTTGTTTGTTTCTTACCCTACACACGCAAGACCTCCATCTTTGAACCGGAACATGGTATGTTTGTCACCGCAGGCTACCTGTGTTACTGCCCGGTGGGTGAGGAACTTGAGCAAAGTGGGCTGATTCTAGAAAAAACATTGACCCTTTGAATGCTAAATGTTGGAAGTACATTGGCTAGAGGAGTTTGAAGTACACACACAACTTCCCTTTAGGAGCCCTCTGATCTGGGTAGATAGTGTTTGCAAATGTTAGTACACTATTTCTCTTAATCAACGGGTTAAATGGATTGCATTTAGCGGATTTCAATCTAAAATGTCACGAAAGTCATGAAATTTAGATTACCGACGTCAGTGACATAACAAACCGGCGTAAATTGTTTGTCCGATAATGAATATAAATATATAATGACAAAGTCTACTTGAATCAGAAAATTACGTATATAAATATTACGTATTGTATTTAACCCGTCGCCTTTACTCCATAAATACGCCTTTCTACGTTTTTGCAAACAGAGTAGACCCAGATTATAAGGCTCCTATAGGAGCCGTCAGGCCAGGATCTGCTCAGTTTGTTTATGGAACAATATAGATATGATTTGTTCAGTTCCTGTCATAACCAACTATTCGTGTGTTCAAGTGGCATTATAACAATTAATGTGTTCAAGTGGCATTATAACAATTAATGTGTTCAAGTGGCATTATAACAATTAATGTGTTCAAGTGGCATTATAACAATAAATCTAAGTAATAGTCATGACGTTATTATTTCTTACATGAATATTCATGGAGTAAAGGGTTAAGTGCGACCTGGCCGACATTTGCAAACATCTCAGATCCAGATAAGACGTCGAATGACCCTGCCTCTCACCCGGAACTAAAGTGTTTAACACTCAGCCAATAGTTCCTCACATGTTTTAACAAAGCGAAAATAAGCAAACATGTAGCAGATCAGTTTTCTAGCAGACACCCAGTTTACCACAACGAATTTCACCATCAACGAAGTAGTAAGTTGCCGGTATTAGCCTATCATAAACACAGTGATAAATTCTACATAAAAGTATACTGTAGGTATCGCATCATATGCAAATAAAATGAGTTTTTACAGGACACGCTGTCCCATAGAAAACTTTCTGAAAACGAGAGTATCAGTTTAAAATGATACCATTAGATACATTATGACAATGGCGATACATGGTAAATCAAAGTCGTAGATATGACAATGGTGATACATGGTAAATCAAAGTCTTAGATATGACAATGGTGATACATGGTAAATCAAAGTCTTAGATATGACAATGGCGATACATGGTAAATCAAAGTCTTAGATATGACAATGGCGATACATGGTAAATCAAAGTCTTAGATATGACAATGGTGATACATGGTAAAT
Organism: Azorinus chamasolen; assembly: GCA_963576725.1. Taxonomy (NCBI): domain Eukaryota; kingdom Metazoa; phylum Mollusca; class Bivalvia; order Cardiida; family Solecurtidae; genus Azorinus; species Azorinus chamasolen. The sequence continues at coordinate 77,869,697 of OY755239.1, forward strand.
CAAAGTCTTAGATATGACAATGGTGATACATGGTAAATCAAAGTCTTAGATATGACAATGGTGATACATGGTAAATCAAAGTCTTAGATATGACAATGGTGATACAGGTTAAAAGTGTTGATACATGACAATGTTGCTACAAGCCAATGACAGTGCATGGCAATGTTGATACATGACAATGTTGCTACAAGCCAATGACGGTGCATGGCAATGTTGATACATGACAATGTTGCTACAAGCCAATGACGGTGCATGGCAATGTTGATACATGACAATGTTGCTACAAGCCAATGACGGTGCATGGCAATGTTGATGCATGGCAATGTTGATGCATGGTCATGGTGATACATGGTCATTGTGATCATTGATGTCTGTGATACATAGCAATGACAACGGTGATACATGGTAATGATGATACATGGTAACGGTGATACTTACAGTGGTGATACCTGACAGTGGTGATACATGGCACTTGTGATGCTTGCAATTGTGATACATGGTAATGGTGATACTGACAATGTGATACCTGGCAATGGTGATACTGACAATGGTTATACATGGTAATGGTGATACATGGTAACGGTGATACTGAAAATGGTGATACCTGACAATAGTGATACATGACAACGGTGATACCCGACAATTGTGATGCTGACAATGGTGATACCTGACAATGGTGATACTGACAATGGTGATACCTGACAATGGTTATACATGATAATGCTGATGCTGACAATAATGATACATGGGAATTGTGTCTGAAATAAAGGCTATGAATGTAATATCACATAATCAAAATGATCCAGTCAATTACGATATTTCGTGATATGCATTAGTCCTTAATACCAAATTGTATATATATTGATGGTGGCATATTTACCATTTGCCTAATATTCATGTAAAACGGCGGTCACGGTGAGCATTAATTACTTTTATTGCATTGTCTTTTGAACTATCAATGGAAATGTAGACCCTGGCCAGACAGCCCCTGCAGCAACTATCTGATATGGGTTTCCCCTTTTTGCAAAGGTCTAAAGTACAGGTACTCTCAGGTACAGGGTTAGCCATTAATGGTCGGAAATCGAGTATTTGATACGTTTGCAAACAGTGTTGACACAGATCAAAGTTCTCCTGAACACTTCAATCAGGGTCTGCACTATTGGTCATACAAATCAAAAACATTTTCAGTGATAAATATTGATACAACTTTTTATAGACTTAATATCCAGAAAAGGGTGAGTAAGTTTTAATTATATTCAACAAATTAAGGGTTAAACAAATATTACAAAACATTGCCGGACCCATATTACAAAGTGACGCACGGCTAAGTTCTGTTTTACGACAGTCGCAGCTACTCGGATAGCCGGAATATTACCGCAGTTGCTATCGTGCACTCGGATAGCCGGAATATTACCGCAGTTGCTATCGTGCACTCGGATAGCCGGAATATTACCGCAGTTGCTATCGTGCACTAAGTTATGCTTGCCTCCTATAACAGAATATATCATAAGTTCTAACATACTACGAGCCGGCTGGAAGTTGCAATCCTCGTATGATAGAACGTACGACCATGAGTATCATACGATCTTTCGTAAGTCGGGCCCGATATTAATGAATGCCTCTGTGGGATTAGTTATTATTCCATCCTTCCCAAAGTAGTAAACAACATACGTGACACCACAATGTGTTTGATCACAGCAAATAGTATTGTCAAAATTGTTAGTTCAATGCAGTGGTGCATGATTGTTATTTACATGCAGTGGTGCATGATACATTATACTTAGATACATTATGTTTGGAATATTTTCATTTTTCAAAATATTGTTGTTTCCAATAATCAACTATTGCAAATATTGGCACCAGGATGTTAGGAACTAATTATAAGTGGGGGTTTCATTAACATGTGAATAGTAAGCACCTGTTTGTTGGTGTTACACACAGCAAAACAAAATTACCGGTGCGGGATATGGGTATTCGTATAGGACAAAAATACAAACACACTGTCAAAAACAATTAATACTCAGCCTTCACTTTAGGCCAAACCATTTTCTGCACACCACGTGATCTCATACTCACAACGTAATGGTCGGTATTTTCGTCATCGTCGTCCCAGAATCCATCTGCTCCATTCTGGTTTCAGTCAATGCAAGTTCAATTAACTTCAGTTCTTTCAGTTAAACAAATGGGCAATAATTCTTTTAAATTATCATTATTCATCCTCCTTTCAACATATTTCCTTATACCAACGTGTAGAATGTCCCTAACCATCTATTTGATGAAATTCATGCACGCCTCCGCCCACTACATATACCAATTTAATTCATACCTTGAAAATAAAATGCAATGGAAAAAGAGTAGAAGACTGTAGCAAAGAAGCGAACATGGTTGACCCTGATCAGACAGCCTATACGGGAACTGTCTGATCGTGGTCTTCTCTGTTTGCAAAGGCGTAAACATCCGGGATTATCAAGTAACATGTTAATCATACGACTTAAAACAATATATTTGCTGTAAATCGCCAAGCTTAACCCTTCGCTTGCTATTCACGTCAATATACCTACCTGTAAATAGTGAAGACCCAGATGGGTCTGTACTATTTACAAATTGATTGTGCAACCAGTGCACTCCACAGCAGTGATTGCACAGCGAAATACTTGTACACAGTGAAGATATATTTAATTATACAACAGGGCATGGGTAAAGAAGGAGAAATGTATTTTAAAATTCAGCAAGAGAAGGGTTAAGACGTATCATCTGATTGTATAATTTAAAAACACATGAAACGTTGTTTTACCTGGTTTTCTCTATGGTTTTTCTGTCGGAAATCGTAGCCTAGTTGAGCGTGGAAGTTGTTGCCGAAACTGAACACGTGACCGTTCTCAAGCCATACCATCGTGTGCCTGCCTCCACACGATACGCCGGCTATACTTGGCTGGCCGGTCTGGTTGGCGTATAAACTCACTTTGTTAGGCTCCAGTCGTGTGTTTAGATCATTCAGACCAAGCCTGTGAAAACAACTTCTCCAATATCACCGAATCGATTACCATATGGTTTGTATGTTCTTACATCACTCGGTCGCAACAAAGCATACTAGTAGCTATAAAGATTTCTGCCGTTAGAGGGAATCGAACCTGGGTCCCCCGCCCAATGACCCAAGCCTAGATCAATTATTTGACTTAAATCATACTGGAAGCTATGCAGAGTGAAGGCTATAACAATTTATTATACTGCAAAGTAAAAGCCTCACTTCTGATTGGTTAACTAGCCGTGTACAAGATTCAATGTACCCTGTGAGCTGACAGGGCACATAGAAATTCCCCATGGCAGGCCCCACATATATTATGGTCACAAAACAAAATGACCCGACTTCTCGACTCGGCTAAACAGTAGTAAAATTCATAATAGACAACTATTGATATGTAAACAAAAATACAGAAATGAATTAAAAATCACTATTGTTTGAAATGATCAATAAAACAGTTTTTAGATGAGTTATTATATCGTCCAGCCATCTATTATAACACGAACGCCGATGAAATACAATACACACCGCTTCGGATACCTTCGGGTAGAAATAATGTATTCGGGCGCTTTTAGGGGAATTAGCGTGTTTAGTGATTCAACATTCCAAAATAGATTTATATAAATTATCCAAACCGTAAATCTCTGCAGTATAATATTTTCGTCATACAGTTCTTTCCCAGTGTACATGACGATTTATTCCCGGCTGGTAAAATCATGTAACCATCACCTAACGGCTTTGGCAACATGATTTTCCTCAGCCGGGAATAAATCGTCATGTACCCTGGGAAAGAACTGTATAACTAATAATGCAAATACTACAGTATCCAGCATATCAGTCTATTAATGAATTAACTGGAAAATACTATATGTAAGTAGTGAAAAACATGAGGCGCTTACAGGTGGTTTTGTATTGTTTTGATTGTATACTTATGCTGGTATGTACTGTGTAATGTGCTGTGTATCGTGTTAGTTGTGTATTGGACTGGTTGTGTTGATTATATATTGAGACGGGTTTGTATGTGTAGGGTGTTGATTATGAATTGTGTTGTTTGTACATCGTGTTGGTTGTGTATTTTGTTGATTGCATTTGTTTGTTTGTTTTGTTTGTTTGTTTGTTTGTTTGGGGTTTTACGTCGCTACAACTGTATTTCAGTCATATCGCGACGACCACCTAATTACAGGTGGAGGAAGACCCCAGAAGGTTTTCCGTGTTAGGAACAAATTGCATTGTTCCGTGCAAAGATGAGCATCTGGGTAGAACCATCGACCTAAAGCAAGTCAGCTGAAAGGCTTCCTGATATGAAAAATCCAAATGCCCCGGCGAAGGTTTGTGTATTGTGTTAATTATGTATTTTGTTAATCATGCATAGTATTGCTTATGTATTGTGTTGATTATGTATTTTATTGGTTGTTAATTGTGTTCGTTGTTTATTATTGTGTTCGTTGTGTATTGTATTGAGTATGTATTGTGTCGATCATGTGTTGTGTTCGTTGTGTGTTTCGTTGATTATATATTTTGTTGATTATGTATTGTGTCCGTGGTGTATTGTGTTGATTATGTATTTTGTTAATAATGTATAGCGTTGCTTGTATATTGTGCTGATTATGTATTTTGTTGGTGGTTAATTGTGGTGGTTAATTGTGTTCGTTGTGCATTGTGTTCGTTGTGTAGTGTATTGAGTATGTATCGTATTGATCATGTATTGTGTTCGCTGTGCATTTCGTTGATTATATATTTTGTTGATTATTTATTGTATCCATTGTGTTGATTTTTGATTTTGCTGAACGTGCCTAGTGTTCGTTGTGTGTTGTAATGACTATGTATTTTGTTGATTGTTTATTGTGTTCGTTGTGTATTATGTTCGTTGTGTATTGCGTTCATTATGTATTCTGTTGGTTGTGCATTGTATTGACTGTATTGATTACATATTATGTTGGTTGTGCATTGTATTGATCACGTATTTTGTTGACCATGTATATTGCTGGTTGTGCATCGTGTTGATTATGTATTTTGTTTATCACGTATTTGTTGATTGTGTAGTGCGTTGACCCGTGAAATATCAGGCATTTTATTAAAGGAGTCCTCTCATTTGTGTTTACACTGTTTGTAAAGAACATTAGTGACCCGTTTCCCGCACTGAAAATGTTACCCCGTGCATGTATTTGTTTTCTAAATCAATCCATTTAAGCTGTAGAAATTAGGAGTACTGATCCGTCTAAGTTTCTTCATTCTCAGTCTTGTTTCGTCAGGATCCAAAATCTTTGGATACTTTTCACTTGGCACATGTTCTTTTTCTCGACAATATGGCGACAATATGTGTTGTTGCATGTTTGTATAATAAGAAAAAATATGCCACAAGGTAGCTGCTTCCTTCACTTGGGATTGCCCGATCTGTGTCCAGTCAGTGTCCAAAAAGATGCACAGACTGCGAGTTAACAGTAGCCCTTGATGTAACCTGATATACTAGACACCTTTTGAGACCAAACAGACTAGACCCAGATCAGACAAACGCAATGTTTGCTTATGGGATAGTATAGATCTGAAGCTACAGTGTCTTCCATGGGTAATAATAAGAGGTTAAAATCTGGCCTGTGTGTGCCTTCTGGCCATACTCGCACATCTGGTGCCATAATAGCCCGAGGGCTATTGTGACACCATGTGTGCCATTATGGCCAGAAGGTACACACAGGCCATATTTTGACCTTTTTATTGAATATCTTACAATTTATACTATAGATCTATATATGTCAACTATCATTTCAACACAATCTACCATCCCAACAAACCACAGAAATAGATTTAGATCTATACTTTTAAAAAAAATAAGGAAGGACTAGTTATGCCTTCATGGGGATTTGAATCCCCGCCGAAAAATATGTAGTCCGACGTTATAACCACTAACACTAACGATGACTTACATTTGACTGCATTTTTTAACTTATAAAATTTGTTTGAGAACTTACGATGGATGAAATAATGACGTCACAACTGTCATTTTTGAATAACATACACAAAGTTAGGTAGTACCGATCGATACAAACAAAGAAATTGATTTTTAGTAAAACTTTACGATTGTATAAACTTTACAGATTGTCCAGATATAGAATACGATTTGACAACGACGTCAAACCTTTTTCTCCGCCCATGTTTGAATAGATCTAGTTTATGTTGCTAACATCAACGCATTGCACGTGAAAAAGATTGTGGGCCGATTATGGATAATCGGCCCACCGGGCCATTATGGCTTGGTCACATGACTCCGTAATGACAATTTTCTACGGCAATTTTGTTACTTTTTATTGTAAGGTATTCAATAATGTATATTATTCCATCAGCATAGTATTTCATCAGCAAACAGGAGCCCTGTGACATGTCTCTACACTATTGGCATACTCCCTTAACCCCCACCCCACCCCACCTCCTGCATATACATGTCCACCACGGCGACTGAATACTTGCTTTAGCATAATGTTGCAGATCCATGTAAGAAATAATGACATATATATGTATTAGCCAATTTGTTATAACGGCATATAAGCACATGAGTGTTTGACCTTGACATAAGTTGTAGCATTGGATATAACAATGAGAGATCTTCGTCAGTAATCTCCCTTGAATACCCTCCCAAAAAAGGTCTAGGTCCTACTAGTTGGTTTCCTCTGATTTTTATCGTTGATTTCTTCGCACCAAAATAGCACATCTGGCTTTAAATATCTCATATTAGAATCATCAAGTTATTATAACATCTGTTAGATACTTTCTTAGACTATAGCTCTACTGAATTATTTACTGTATTTATTTATTTATCAGCCTCCATACACTGCGAGTAGTACATGATTCAAATTTGATACAAGTACAAAATGTAATACATAGCAACTAATGCACAGCAACTTAGTATAAAATAAACAAACGGATAGAAAAGAAATGTTAAATTAAATAAACAGAAAAGTAAAATTGACTAAATAGAATTAACAAATCCACCACACACTGCAATAGTATAAATATGAATCTGTTGCATGCAATGTACCCGCACAACTCTCTATCGAAATGAAACAATAGAAGAATTAACAAGGAACAATCAATATGCACTATTAGACAAAAGAAAATGCCAGGCCCCTTTACCAAATCAACATTTATAGATGAAAGCATCACTCCATGAATATTCATTAAGAACATTGTTTTGGTAATGTAATCTTCACAAGAGAATTGTGGGCTTAGACAAAACAAGAACAGAACTATATAGATCCATACGTAAACAGACCAGGCCAAGATCAGACGGTTCCTACAGGAGCAATCTGATCTGGGTGCACTCTGTTTTCTAAAGTCGTGAAAAAGGCGTTATTATGAAGGAAAGGGTTAACCTAGGAACAAACCATAATAAACACAAGCAGTGTATTCCATTCCTGTACCTATATCCCTATCATTATCGTTTCATAAGCATACAGAGAAGACCTTGATCAAACGGCTATCACAGGCACCGTCTTATCTGGTTCTACCCTGTTTGCAAGGGCATCGAAAGTCGTCTGTATCTGGAAAAGGATTTTTGTCGTCTGTTAACTTTTTCGTCTGCTACAATTGTCATTTTATCATTTTCTTCATTTCTGTTTCAAAACATAGTCACAATAACAAAGAGTTTGGATCCTGATGAGACGCCGAGTTACTTGGCGTCTCATCTGGATCAAAACTGTTTACATAGATAATCACAGATGCGACTTAGGCAGCGAAAGAGTTACTGTTCCAGTGTCGTATTCACCGTGACGCAAAACAAGGAATACGTATATCTGGAAACAGCCAATGACAACACATTAGGTTCCGTGCTCTGTCATTCAGCTCCAAAATCTGTTGTGTTGTTTTTACGAGCATTTCCACCACGACAAGAACAACTGTGATTACACTTGCCATTCCTAACATGAATTGGTTTTTAATTATTCATTGTAAAAGATCTCCCTAATCATGAGACTATGCGAGAAGTGAAACAATGAAATTACCCTCGAGGATGACAGAATTAAGGCTGACTGTGACACGAGTGGAGTCGTTCATTTGGCTTACGGTAATATGTGGGCAAAAGGTGTTCACAGAAGAGCACTCTTCCGTCAACTTGGGAAAGGTTACAAGGAGAGCAAGGACCCTCTACCACTGGCGATTCATCACCATGTCAAGATGAAACTGGAATGCTCTGCGCAGACAATTAACTGAGATGCTTCTTGAAGCCATTGTGACGGAAAACAGTTATTAAGATGTTTAATAAAGTGCGAATGAGCTTGCTAAGACAGTGAATTTTGTTCTTGCAAAGTGTGATTAATTTACTACACACATGCATGTCTATTCATTATGATCTACAGCATGACATCTATACGAGTACAGCAAAACCCCACTAAACCGGACCTGTCTCAAATACCGGCGGCAGCTTAATGTCGCGCAGAAAGCTTCTAAAGGACCTTTTTTACATGACCCTTTACCTTAAATTAAGCAATCACATCTTGGTATGATTAAAAACGTGGTCTCATGTTTAACTATGATGTAAACCACTGTCAGTTTGTATGCGATTATTTTTATCAAGATCGACGAAAACATGTTGCCGATATCGAGGTTCGTTTTGGTAGTTCTGTTACTGCTAGATTATGTATGCTAGACGACTATGCCAAATTAGGTGCTCTGCTTAGCCCACCAGGTATAAATTTGTCAACAGAATTAGGCATTCATGCACAAGACTTTTACAAGGCAAACATTATTTTTTATTGGAAACCTGTGATCCAGGTTTGCTGTCTGATAAGTGTCCGTTATTGTGTTAAGTATAGCGCAAAGTCACTGAAGCACTGGCAACGAATAAACTCGTCCTGTATAAACGTTGTACCTGTGATAAGTACACTTGCATATAAATAAAAGCGATGTAAATTCTGGTAAGAGGGCTTCTAAAGGAACCCTCTGACCAGGGTCTGTTCAGTCTGTCACTTTGCAATAGATTGTTAAAGTCGACCCTAAATGGTAAAAAACTGGCTGGAATTTGTTCAGGGACTGTCCGTTTTAACTGACAGGGTGCATGGGTTAATGTGTCTTTTGAAAGTTCTTTCAACCGAAACGCCTTATAAATTGTAAATGTATTGGCATTTGGTGACTAGTTTAAAGTACTTGCATGCTCATGCGTCGCTTATCATGCTGTATTCATTACATGTCATGTATGACTGTTTATTGCTGTAAATCAGCCCAACATTATACTTTGATGCTCCTAAATGAACTATACTAGTTTATTTTGCCAAATCGATGTTTAATTCACATTATATGTTCTAAGGTAACTTGTTCTTAGCAAAGTAATGTCTTGGTTGTGTTGTGTACAAATTTTGTGAGCTGGTGAAATGCAACGATAAAGACACTGTTAACAAGTTAGCTTGTTACATCAACTGTGCAAGTAAGATGAGATCAAATGTCATAAATGATACAAGTAATTAGTACATTTACTCTCTTAATATGTATTTAGTATAATCATAGTTTACATGTATTGAAATATTGTTTACTTTATTGACTTTGACTACTGAATTTTATTGTATAACATGTATATGGATGAGAAACGAAATGTTTAAATCCAAAGAAATAAAATTCTGTTCTGTTCTGTTCTGTGTTTACAAACTAAGGTAAATTATGAAACAAATTAATGCTATTATTATCATCATAATCATTATTAGTGGTAGTATTACTTAGTGATGCATTTGCATTGGTATGCAATTGTTTGTCACTGTGATTGTATATGTGCCTCGTTTACTTTCTATACTTTCGTGTATCTGTGTGTAGTATATTTAATGTGTTTTCTTGTGTGTTTCTGTGTGAATAATCTTCAATATTGGAGGAAATAAAGATGTATATATATAGTACATAGAGAACATGTAGAGTGGAACCTATTTAAACCGACCACGTGAATAAACATGGTATTCATAGATAAGTACCTCGTGGATATGTGTACATGTACAAGAAATCGTGATTTCATAAAAGATCATAAACCGCATGTTTATAATGGTAAAGAAATAAAACATTTTTGGTCATTTCAAAAATTGAATTTTGCAGAGGAGCTTTCTGCATGACTTTCACCCTGGATTAAGCTGCCACTTGTCTTACATATCGATAATGATACTTATTTAAGTGTTCGAATCGTCGAGATTTTACTGTATTAAAAATGTTTGCTGTCGTTATACTCACTGTCCACTGTTTCCATTTCCCCAAAGATACAGCTCGTTGTTATCTGAAACGGAAAGTAAATTAAGATCGGTAATAACTACAGCCAAAGACCTATGCTAACACAATGTGTTACTCGTATAGGTCTTTGCAACAGTTGACAGTTGTTATATCTATTATATGACTATAAAGGCAATCTGTGATTATAAATATTCATCGAATTAACATAAAAACCTCTGCAAGCTAATAATGTCAAGCGGATTAGACCAAGTTATAACAGCGAAAAAGAGAGGAAAAAGTTATCTCTAAGCATTATAAATGGACTATTACTACAGTGTGAGATATGTGGTCTTAGTTATTTGAATGAGTTGATTTTTTCAGATCACTCTGACTCTCGCGTTACCAGTGAATATACCAACCGATAGAGCGATACAAAGTCACAAATCTCACACTGTGCCAATACTCTTTATCATTTAGCTTTTAAAAGGTATTTCTAAACAGTGATGCGTTTTCTTTTGTCAAACTTCTTTAAACGTATTACCATCACCCGACATAGCCATGTACACAACGAGTGTTGGTATTCAATGAAACTGTAGAGTCAGCTTTATTATAATATCATGACGTGGTCAGACCCTACAGGGGCCATTTGCTCTGGGCCTACTCTGCTTTAAAAGGCTGGGAAAAGGCGTTTATATGAGGGATAGGGTTAAAGTCTATCGAGCTGCTTCTCATAAGAATCGCTACTGTGAGGTATGTCTAATAAGTAGCTACAAGATAGGGATCGGCGGTGATATATAATATGTATCGTGTCTAATATGTAGCTGCAAGATATGGCTTGGCGGTGATATATAATGTATAGCGTGTCTAATATGTAGCTGCATATAGGGCTTGGCGGTGATATATAATGTATAGCGTGTCTAATTGTAGCTGCATATAGGGCTTGGTGGTGATCTATAATATATAGCGTGTCTAATATGTAGCTGCATATAGGGCTTGGTGTTGATCTATAATATATAGCGTGTCTAATATGTATATTTCAAACTGTGTGAAGTTTCATCCGGATCCAAACTGTTTGCAGCGGTACATGTAATTATGGAATCGCCCTTTACGCTGCTGCATTCACGTCTCAGGCATATTTTATTTATATTTGGTTTTGCATTACGCTTACACACATTTTAAAATCAGTGTTGTTTCTTATGTAAATGCAGAAAAAAGTAAAATGTAATACGAATAGGTTACAGTAGATTTCAGTTTTTGAAATACCAAAATGGTATTATATAACATAATAAGAATAAATGGAATAGCGATTGAATTATACTAAGTAGAGTTGCCCTTTAGTTTAAACATATTTTATTTCAATATATATTGTACCTTAGGGGTTGGGCCTCAAGTTCTACCAACATTAGTTACGGCCCTTCCCCCTAGTGCCCTTTAACGCACTTGTAAACAGATAAGACCCATGCCCGAGGCTCCTGTCATCTGATCTGGTCTATTTGCGTACAAAATAATACAGAGATAGAGACAGACAGACAATCAGACAGACATACAGACATTTAGACATAGACAGACAGACAGACAGACACAGACATACATCAGACAGACATACACACAGAGACAAAGAAAGACAGAGAGACAGAGAGAGACAAAGAAGGAGTGAGAGCTAGAGACAGAGAAAGTGACAGATATAGAGACAAACATACATAGACAGAGAAAGAGAGAGATAGCGAGACATAGCGACGGGGAGAGACAGACAGAGAGACAGGAGAGAAAAAAATGTTCCATTGCGTCTGATTGCTCAGTCGATGTTAGTGGTGCAAAAGAAATGTGCGGACCATGTGTCATGTTATTTAATTTGCCTCAATATGTACCATATCATTCTAATGTTACCATTTAGATTCTGTTAAATTTTAATGAAGCCAATGACACCTTGGTGTCGGAACATTCGTTTAATAATGTTATCGGTGTCATTTACAAAACAGAATGTGCATGTTATCAAATTTCATTCTCCTCTATGAACAATTACTGCATTTTTTGTATGCGCCATTGCCGTCATAATGCACGTGATTTATTAGATTGCAGATGGCTGCCCGCTGCAACCGCCAGCCGGTTGACGTGCAAACTTTCAGACCACCCCTTGTACCCTTTCACATTAGAGTCATATTTCGAGGCGCAAGAAACCCAGCAAAAAGGCAACAAAAGACTGCGAGTACAGCTCCAGTGATACTGACGTGTTACTCCATCCATCAACTTCCCTGTAGCTCTACATTTCGAAGCCTTTGGGGAAGCCTATAATCATATTTCTCATACGGATTATGCACGTTATAAAACACATTATCGTCATAAATTTTGACATTTTCGTGACTTCATTATCAATACATTTGATACGAGGCTTCTCCCTGGTCACCTCACTGTGCACAACTAGAAAAGAAGTGTAAATTATTTTGTACAAGTCACAGCACACACTTGGTTTAAAAATCCATTTAAAGACCTGATGGGGACTGGCATTGCAAACTTACTCAAAACAATTACGTTCACGGAACTCACAAGGATGTTAAACATTACTAATGCCACTTTAAACATTACTTATGCCACTTTAAACATTACTAATGCCACTTTAAACATTACTAATGCCACTTTAAACATTACTAATGCCACTTTAAACATTACTTATGCCACTTTAAACATTACTAATGCCACTTTAAACATTACTAATGCCACGTTAAACATTACTAATGCCACTTTAAATCTACAATTATCCACATATCAGTATGTTCCAGCCAATATTTCTTATGGTAATAGTACCATGTTTAGGTGGTTCGTGATATATTTCACTTTGTGTTTTTGCAAAAATCAAACTCCGATGTCTGCTTCTAACAATGGAGTTACTGACTGAAAAGAGAATGCCATGGAAACTTTCAATGATAAAACATTTCAAACTTGCGTTACGAATGTATTGATGAAGATTATACAAACTCATTTGTAGATGAAATATCACAGTGTAGGCGAAAACGCACAATCTCGACACATTTTTATACCTTTGTGTTCAAATTTACGTAAAGATTATTCAAGTTCACTTATTTTGATGTTCGTATATTTTAACACTTTATCGTGTGATGATTATTCATGCAGTTTTCCATCCATTATGCACATTGATTAATAAAGTATTAGATAAAATATCAAATAAAGACATTTACATCCAGTAGAAACTCAGATCTGTAAAATATTTCAAGCAAACAGAGCAAACCCTGATCAATCAACCAGATTTGGAATTGGTCTGGGTCTACTATGTCTGCCATTGCGGTAACACTACGACATAGTCAACGTACAGGGTTAACTATTCAAGAACAGTGTTAGACATTTTCTTGTGTTTGTTTTGTTTTTGACCATTTTTATGGGAGTTATGAATTTAGGAGAATTTGTGTTACGAAGTTTTATGTCTAATCATTAACCTGTTTCCCTTTATTCACGACCTGGTTCGCATTTGAAAACAGCTTGGATTCAGCTGGGACGGCGACTAGCAATCGTTTCTCATCATCATCTAGGCTGTTCAACACTCGCTTCTCATCATGATCTAGGCTGTTTAACAATAGTTCCTCATCATGATCTAGGCTGTTTAACAATAGTTCCTCATCATGATCAAGGCTGTTTAACAATAGCTCATCATCATGATCAAGGCTGTTTAACAATAGTTCCTCATTATGATCCAGGCTGTTTAACACTCGTTTCTCATCATGATCAAGGCAATCGCTTCTCGAAAGCTTGATCGAATCAGGAAAAGTCAAAGTTGAAACATATCTAAATTTAAGCACACGTTATTGTTTTCTCATCGAGGTAAGGCGTTAAGCAATGAGTAATTGCTAGCAGCACCGTCAATGCATTACAACTGTGGTATCAGGAGGTATCATTAAAATGTTAAGTTAGCCCATTTATCCACATACAGGAATACAGTAAAACCACTCTAAACCGGAATTCTAGTAAAAAAGAATTTACATGCTTTATGGCATGTGGATGCTTAAAATGCAAAATGAAAATCATGCCGAAAGCTCCCGTTGATGCTTCCTGCATGACTTTCGTCCTGCATTAAGCTGCCATCTGTTTTCAAGACCGATGTTTATGCTAAATGTAACGTCCGGTTGGTTTAACTGTAAAGATAAACGTACTGGACGCAGATTATAGGGCTCCTTTAGGAGTATTTGACCACGGTATGCACTACTTGTGTCACAAGATGGAAAAACATTTCAACGCATTTCAACGCATCTGCAAACCTTGTAGACCATGCTCAAATTAAAGAAATTTACACAGAATGCAGGATTCTATCATTTCAAGTACTCGCTTCATTCATGGTGCTAAACTAAATAGCCTCGTATTATCTTGCTAGATATTTCACACCAGTGCAAGTTGTTGACAGTGAGGGAGATCATTTGAAAACAGCGCTAATGTAGCGCCTGTGATTTATGCAATTATGATCTGTAACGCCATAATCACCACAGCCCGAAACCTCTCCCGGCTTTTAAGAGTCCCTATAAAGATGCAAACTGGTAGGTCTTCAACATTAATGATAGCATTTCATATTTGTGAAGAAATAATGACGCTTGCCTGTTAAAGTTTAGCAGTCGACGGTTTACGCTTTTAGAAAATCAATCTGTAAGTGGCACCGTCATATCCTTAGAAATACTAACACTGCCATTGCAATCTCTTTCAGAAATGCCGTGTGCTAAAATTTGAAATGCTTTGCATATGACCTTACGTTTGTTTTCAGTTCAAACAGTTTAAATCCATCTTAGATGTTACGAGGAAAACAGATCTGGAACCTTAATATGTTAGAATGTTTGAAATATGTATGTTTCAGCAACAATAACGAGTTCCACTGAATAATAACGCGTCGAGGTTGGCATGGGTACAATTTGATAAAGTTTCTTACCGCAAATAAAATAATCTTGAAAATTGAACCCTCTTATCGCAGTGCACTTGACCATATATGTATTAGATCAAGTTGTCCATATATGTATTAGATCAAGTTGTCCATATATGTATTAGATCAAGTTGTCCATATACATGTATTAGATCAAGTAGTCCATATATGTATTAGATCAAGTTATCTATATACATGTATTAGATCAAGTTGTTCATATATGTATTAGATCAAGTTGGCCATACATGTATTAGATCAAGTTGTCCATATACATGTATTAGATCAAGTAGTCCATATATGTATTATATCAAATTATCTATATACATATATCAGATCAAGTTGTCCATATATGTATTAGATCAAGTTGTCCATATATGTATTAGATCAAGTTGTCCATATATGTATTAGATCAAGTTATCTATATACATGTATTAGATCAAGTTGTCCATATATGTATTAGATCAAGTTATCTATATACATGTATTAGATCAAGTTGTTCAAATATGTATTAGATCAAGTTATCTATATACATATATTAGATAAAGTTGTCCATATATGTATTATATCAAGTTGGCCATATATATATTAGATCAAGTTGTCCATATATGCATTAGATCAAGTTGTTCATACATGTATTAGATCAAGTTGTCCATATATGTATTAGATCAAGTTGTCCATACATATATTAGATCAAGTTGTCCATATATGTATTAGATCAAGTTGTTCATACATGTATTAGATCAAGTTGTCCATATATGTATTAGATCAAGTTGTCCATATATATATTAGATCAAGTTGTACATAAAATATATGTATTAGATCAAGTTGTCCATTTATGTATTAGATAAAGTCATGTTTTCATTTCGATGAGCTACTTCATGAATATTCAAATAAGAAATAAATGACATCATAAATAGTGATCAGATGTATTTTATAATGGCATAGGAACACATGAACGTGTGGTTATTGCAGCAGCATTAGAATCAAATCTGTATTATTTAATAAGCAAATATAGGACAGACCCTAATCAGACCGTTGATGCAGGGACCTCTGATCTGGATCTAATATAGGATAGACCATAATCAGACGGTTGATGCAGGGACCCCTGATCTGGATCTAATGTAGGACAGACCATAATCAGACGGTTGATGCAGGGACCCCTGATCTGGATCTAATATGCTTGCAAAGGCGTCAAATGGTGTCTCTATCATATGAGGGTTTACCTTGTCCTCCATGACTATTCATGTAAGAAATAATGACATCAAGAGTATTCATTAGATTAATTTGTTATTATAGCACATTGACACAGGAAAGTATGTAAATGGCAAAAACTGTAGAATCATGTCGGTATTATATTGTAAGCAAACATAGCAGACCCTGATCAGACGGCTCAAATAGGAGCCGTCTGATCTAGGCGTAGAAAGGCGTATTTATGGAGTAAAGGGTTAATCCCAAAAAAGGGACATAGACAAACAATGCAGAACAAGATCAGGGAGATGTTAAATATTGACAAATTGCACTGGTCCGTAATATACAAATGGGCAAGAGCACTTAGCAAATGAGGTCAACGATGAAATACATGAAGTATTCATCGAAATTGAATAACGATTGAATTGAGAAAATCAATCCCGTTACGCCTGACTGTGCAGGGGCCATTCGTGCCGGAAATCAATCCTGCTTCGCACGTGCAAATGATGCTACTTTTTGGGATAAATGCGTACAGAGCGAATTCTCAGTTGTGTGTCCTAATTGATAGCAATTAAAAGTACAAGGTATTGTATTGCACAAGGGCGGGAATAAACCCAAGAATGATCCGAATAGCTATCGAGCAATCACTCTTTCGTCTGTTATTTTGAAACTTTACGGGTCTGTTTTGTTGTCGCGTATGAAGAAATGTAGCTATGTAATTAACGAACTTCAGGGTGGGTTTAGAGAGGGTATGGGCTGTCTCATGACGTCATTTCTTTTTAGAGAATGCAGTAATTATGTAAGTGAAAATGATAGTAAATTATTCGCATGTTTTTTAGATGTTCGTCAAGCTTTTGACAGAGTGTGGCACGAGGCTCTCATGGTAAAATTGTATAACACAAATATCGACGTAATACTATATAAAGCAATATATAATTTATATCAGGATATGCGCAGTAGAGTGAGAAGTAATGGTTTTACGTCTAGCTGGTTCCCGATCTTACAGGGCACCAGGCAGGGTGGAGTAATCAGTCCACAATTGTATCTTATTTTTATTAACGATCTGATGAATAAGTTGACGCGCAGTCATTATGGATTAACTGTATACGGTCTCAACTGTAGCTGTCCGTCTTCAGCAGACGATATGGTTTTATTATCTTTGTCGAAATCCGGTCTACAGGAACTAATGAACATATGTTACGAATATGGGTGTACTTTTCGGTATACATACAATGCAAAGAAATCAGCAGTCATGGTCACGAACGAGAAATCCTCGTACAGAATGGTAAATGAGCGGCTTTGGTATTTAGGCAAAGACAGAGTCAGTGAAGTTGATATGTATACGCACTTAGGCGTTTTGTTTGATAAAAATGAAGATTTATCGCAGACAGTTAAAGAATGCTCAAGTAAGATAAGAAAAACCTTTTTTAGCATAGTTAGCTGCGGCATATATGAAAATGGTATCCACCCTATCTCTGCGAAACATCTATATGAGACAATCGTCCTCCCAAAGGCATTATATGGGTGTGAACTGTGGTCGAACTTAAGCAAGGACGAACTGTTAACGCTTGAAATAGCCCATAAATTTTGTTTAAAATGGATCCAAGGTTTGCCGAAATGTAGCAGGACAGATATTGTTTTAACTTCTTTAGGTATGCTACCTATTGAGGCAGAGATTGATAAGAAGAAACTTGTATTCTTAGGACAGTTATGCAGATTAGATAGCAACAGTATTGTTAAGAATTGTTTTAACAATAGGATTTGCTATTACTTTAACCAATGTAATCATACCAGAGGTTTTATACCTGATATACATAGAATTTGCGGCAAGTATGGTCTATCTGAAATCCTAGAGCATTACCTCCGTACGGGGGAGTTCCCGTCTAAGTCTGTTTGGAAGACATTGATAGATACTAACATAAAGACAAGACACATGTCTTCTGTTCAGTCGAGGATCTCCTCGGATAGCATACTTCAAGATTATTCCTTTATTCAGTCTCTTACAGTTATTCAACCATGCAAGTTTTGGCTTATAAGTAGATCTGACCGTAATTGCATACAATTTTCACGTGCAGCTGTTAGGTTCACCAGCCTACTATTTGCCAAACCTTATGTTTCTCGGTGCAAACGTTGCAAAAGGTTAACAGACGAGATTGCTGTTCATTTAGGACTATACTGTGAAAACACCTTAAGTGCAAGGATCAATTTATGGCATAGTATTTATCATCAGTTTGGTGAAGAGATATTCCAGGAATTAATCGCATGTCCCCCTCGCAGGCAACTGGTTCATCTTTTATCTGGCCTACGTCACTTCCCGTACTTTGGCGTAGATTATGCAGTATGCCTGCGAATAGTTGGCTTATTCTGTCATAATATTTTGAATTATACCAACAAAGGACATTAGCATGGTATGACCATAGTATGTCGATCGCCATATCAATGTATTATTAAAATATATCATGGTCAGATAGTACAATATTCAGCTATTGTTGTTGCTGGTTTTGTTTTTTTCACAGCAAAACATGGTAAATGCGTCGACATACCAACTATCTATCGATTTGTATATACATGTACATGTATGTATGTATGTATTTATATTTTCATATGTTGGACTCGGCTAGAAATGGTTAAGGATTACATAGCTGAGACCTCGGGTATATAGGTTTCTATTATGTACAATATGTTGCGTACATGTAGTTACAATGTCAATGAGCTCTGTACAGCTCAGGCACGTCAATTATTTCTCTGTGTTTCGTTTCGACAGAGACATAATAAAAGGCGTCCAAATTAAACAATTTTCTCCACTTTAGTTTTCGTCTTTTTGCCACAATCTTCGCTGTTAACTATCGTCGATCTTGTCGTCGTCGTGATCATGGTCATGTCTGTGATCGACATGATGACGACTATCATCGATGTCGTCATCGAAATTGTGATCTGACTCATTTCTTACCGTGAATAGTCAGTGTTTATAATGCTGTGTGTTTAATGTCCAATGTGTGTTTGTCTAATTGTAACCGTTTGCGATTGTGTACATGTCTATTTATGTATGTATGTGTGTTGATATGCTCTCCTACATTGGAGGAAATAAAGATTATTATTATATATTATTACTTTTTGGGATAAATGCGTACAGAGCGAATTCTCAGTTGTGTGTCCTAATTGATAGCAATTAAAAGTACAAAACGTCTTACATAAATATGCCAAGATTGAACGTTAAAGATCGTGTTCGGGCTATAGGACTGCTTCAGGCTGGTGTATCACAGAGACGGGTATCAAGACTAGTTCACTGAGCACAATCTTCAATCGCACGATTTTGGGGGAAAGTATCAACAGACAGGTGCCGGCTGCATCAACATTAATTTTCATTTGCATGTTCTGTTATTGACTTGCCACGTCGACCCAGAGGTCGCGTAACAACTGTTGCACAGGACAACATCCTTCGCCAACGCCATTTGAGAGACAGACCGCTTCCTGCAACACGAACTGCAGCTACTACAATCGGGACGCATGGACGTTATATCAATGCCCAAACCGTATAATAAGACTACGAGGACGTGGTATTAGATCTCGACGTACCTATGTATGTGATGTTATCACTCCTTGCCATCGTTTAGCACGTGATCAGTGGGTAGCAAGGCAATGAAATCAGGTGATATCTTCAGATTAGTCAAGGTTTACACTTCAGAATGCAGATGGTAGGATACGTGTATATCGACGTCAAGGAGAACGATTTACCGATGCATGTGTCAGTGAAGTGAATCGTTTCCAGAGGGGGGTAATGGTTTGGAGCGGAATCAAGTCAGACGGTAAATTTGGACTAGTCGTTGTGAGAGGAAACCTCAATACACAGCGTTACGTGAGCGAGGTGTTGAATCCTGCTGTGATTCCATACATTAGAAGACACACTGTGTTATTTTCAGGCATGATAACGCTCGTCTCCATACAGCAAGACTCACAGCTGATTTCTTCTAAACAACAATGTTGATGTCACCTTATCCCCTGACCTATCGCCGATAGAGCATATCTGGGATGAAATTAGCAGGCGTCTGCGTCAGCGTTTAAATGCACCGCATACATTGCTTTAGCTGGAAAATGTCATCATCCAGAAGTGGAACAACAATCCCATGCAGCGTATTCGTCACTACATCGGTTGCATGAGGCGTAGGTGTACATGTACTGCTGTGATCAGCGCTAATGGCTCGCATACTCTCTACTGAGTGTATATGACTGACTATTACGTGATGTGAACTTTTTTGTTGGTATACCCGTGTTACGTTATTAACATTTTGTGTTTTAAAACAGGAATCGGCCTAAAACTTCGCTTATTAGATACAAAACATGCGCATTTGTATGAAATGTTATTTGATTTTGTGAAGTAAAGAATGAAATGTTCAACTTCATGTACAGTGATGCGTTGGGAGGGTGGGTTAGTATATTTTCTTTTCTGTTATTTAATACATGGCGCCTATTTGTCTGACCAATCTGTATTACACATTAACTCAGTGTCACAAATTAAAAGAGACCAGTCTACAAAATGGCACACTTGACCAGGGTTATTCGTATTTGTCTATCATGGTAAAAAAGACACATGTCTTCTGTTCAGTCGAGGATCTCCTCGGATAGCATACTTCAAGATTATTCCTTTATTCAGTCTCTTACAGTTATTCAACCATGCAAGTTTTGGCTTATAAGTAGATCTGACCGTAATTGCATACAATTTTCACGTGCAGCTGTTAGGTTCACCAGCCTACTATTTGCCAAACCTTATGTTTCTCGGTGCAAACGTTGCAAAAGGTTAACAGACGAGATTGCTGTTCATTTAGGACTATACTGTGAAAACACCTTAAGTGCAAGGATCAATTTATGGCATAGTATTTATCATCAGTTTGGTGAAGAGATATTCCAGGAATTAATCGCATGTCCCCCTCGCAGGCAACTGGTTCATCTTTTATCTGGCCTACGTCACTTCCCGTACTTTGGCGTAGATTATGCAGTATGCCTGCGAATAGTTGGCTTATTCTGTCATAATATTTTGAATTATACCAACAAAGGACATTAGCATGGTATGACCATAGTATGTCGATCGCCATATCAATGTATTATTAAAATATATCATGGTCAGATAGTACAATATTCAGCTATTGTTGTTGCTGGTTTTGTTTTTTTCACAGCAAAACATGGTAAATGCGTCGACATACCAACTATCTATCGATTTGTATATACATGTACATGTATGTATGTATGTATTTATATTTTCATATGTTGGACTCGGCTAGAAATGGTTAAGGATTACATAGCTGAGACCTCGGGTATATAGGTTTCTATTATGTACAATATGTTGCGTACATGTAGTTACAATGTCAATGAGCTCTGTACAGCTCAGGCACGTCAATTATTTCTCTGTGTTTCGTTTCGACAGAGACATAATAAAAGGCGTCCAAATTAAACAATTTTCTCCACTTTAGTTTTCGTCTTTTTGCCACAATCTTCGCTGTTAACTATCGTCGATCTTGTCGTCGTCGTGATCATGGTCATGTCTGTGATCGACATGATGACGACTATCATCGATGTCGTCATCGAAATTGTGATCTGACTCATTTCTTACCGTGAATAGTCAGTGTTTATAATGCTGTGTGTTTAATGTCCAATGTGTGTTTGTCTAATTGTAACCGTTTGCGATTGTGTACATGTCTATTTATGTATGTATGTGTGTTGATATGCTCTCCTACATTGGAGGAAATAAAGATTATTATTATATATTATTACTTTTTGGGATAAATGCGTACAGAGCGAATTCTCAGTTGTGTGTCCTAATTGATAGCAATTAAAAGTACAAAACGTCTTACATAAATATGCCAAGATTGAACGTTAAAGATCGTGTTCGGGCTATAGGACTGCTTCAGGCTGGTGTATCACAGAGACGGGTATCAAGACTAGTTCACTGAGCACAATCTTCAATCGCACGATTTTGGGGGAAAGTATCAACAGACAGGTGCCGGCTGCATCAACATTAATTTTCATTTGCATGTTCTGTTATTGACTTGCCACGTCGACCCAGAGGTCGCGTAACAACTGTTGCACAGGACAACATCCTTCGCCAACGCCATTTGAGAGACAGACCGCTTCCTGCAACACGAACTGCAGCTACTACAATCGGGACGCATGGACGTTATATCAATGCCCAAACCGTATAATAAGACTACGAGGACGTGGTATTAGATCTCGACGTACCTATGTATGTGATGTTATCACTCCTTGCCATCGTTTAGCACGTGATCAGTGGGTAGCAAGGCAATGAAATCAGGTGATATCTTCAGATTAGTCAAGGTTTACACTTCAGAATGCAGATGGTAGGATACGTGTATATCGACGTCAAGGAGAACGATTTACCGATGCATGTGTCAGTGAAGTGAATCGTTTCCAGAGGGGGGTAATGGTTTGGAGCGGAATCAAGTCAGACGGTAAATTTGGACTAGTCGTTGTGAGAGGAAACCTCAATACACAGCGTTACGTGAGCGAGGTGTTGAATCCTGCTGTGATTCCATACATTAGAAGACACACTGTGTTATTTTCAGGCATGATAACGCTCGTCTCCATACAGCAAGACTCACAGCTGATTTCTTCTAAACAACAATGTTGATGTCACCTTATCCCCTGACCTATCGCCGATAGAGCATATCTGGGATGAAATTAGCAGGCGTCTGCGTCAGCGTTTAAATGCACCGCATACATTGCTTTAGCTGGAAAATGTCATCATCCAGAAGTGGAACAACAATCCCATGCAGCGTATTCGTCACTACATCGGTTGCATGAGGCGTAGGTGTACATGTACTGCTGTGATCAGCGCTAATGGCTCGCATACTCTCTACTGAGTGTATATGACTGACTATTACGTGATGTGAACTTTTTTGTTGGTATACCCGTGTTACGTTATTAACATTTTGTGTTTTAAAACAGGAATCGGCCTAAAACTTCGCTTATTAGATACAAAACATGCGCATTTGTATGAAATGTTATTTGATTTTGTGAAGTAAAGAATGAAATGTTCAACTTCATGTACAGTGATGCGTTGGGAGGGTGGGTTAGTATATTTTCTTTTCTGTTATTTAATACATGGCGCCTATTTGTCTGACCAATCTGTATTACACATTAACTCAGTGTCACAAATTAAAAGAGACCAGTCTACAAAATGGCACACTTGACCAGGGTTATTCGTATTTGTCTATCATGGTAAATATACTCAAAGCATCAGTCTGTGATTTGGCATCAGTCTGTGATTTGGCGTGAGTTTATTACATGCAATTAGGAGACACGGTGTACAATTAGGAGACACGGTGTACACATAGTTCATTGCAGGGAAAGGCACATGTAGAACTAGAACTGTACACACAGATGAGACATGAAGTAAGAACTCGGCCACTGATTAGCTTCTACACTGTTTGTCAGTCACTCATAGCTTCAGTATTTTATACCCGGCATACTCCTGCAAATCTAGCTGCAACTATGGGACTAACTGTATGTTCTAGTTTTGGCCCATTTATTTTTCGGCAAATCCAAAGTGTTTTAAAGGCAAATCCAAAGTGGCTTAACCCGTTTGCTTCCAAATTCTGTGGTCTGCTAACTGTGTCGTCTGCTATAATTTTCATGTTTTAATTTTCTTCATTTTTCTTTCAAAAACATAGCCACAGTAAAACCAATTTGGATCTGGATAAGACGGCGAGTTACCGGTGTCTCACCTAGATCCGTACTGTTTGCATAGGTAATCACAGATGCGACATTGGCAGCGAAGTAGTTATATAAGGCAGATCTAAAGTGTTTTTATGTTTGAATGTTAACGGAGAGACCCAATTTTCAGATTTGACCTAGAAAGCATTGTAAAGAGTTATTGTAGTATTATAAGTGTGTGGAAAAGTTCCAGTTACTACCATTTATTCTAGGTGTCATTGAGAAAGAACCTGAACAGACGCTGTGAACAAATCAATATTGAGTCAATACCGGTTTAATTACCAAACGACAGTTGTTCTGGCTCTGGGGTTACAAAATTCAGTGTACTCGTGTGGGTTCATTGTCAAATACAGGACTAATCAGATACTGTAGAATGAAGTAAGTCATAGGCGGATAGTTTTATAATCTCCATATCTGATGTTATATGTACTAAACTTCTCCCACATATACTACACCTCTTGAATGATGTTATAATTCATAAAGTGGTCATCAAGCTTGATAGCATGCTGGTAAGGTATAAAAACACTCAGTGTACCAACGCACATTTAATCTCCAGTAACTCTAATCCTGCTGTAAACATAATGTCTGCTTAACTCTTTACCTTATGAATATTCATTAAAAATAATGACATCATGAATATTTATGAGCTGCATTTTTATAATTTTTTGTGGATAAAGGTTTTTGTTTTACCACAACAGAAACTACATCCTGTCAAATGGCAATGGAACAGACACTGATCAGACGGCTTCTTCAGGATTCATCTGACCTTGGTCTACTCTGTTTGCAAATACATTAAAAACTTATTTATTATTGACTGAGTGACAATCTGCTTGGATCCGTCTAACTCTAGTCAGGGTGCACTGGACAGGATAAGGGGTGACATTACTGAGTCGTGTTTATGTTTAAACCTTCCCCGTTTCAAGAGTGGAAGTATTCGTCTTGATAACAACGTAAAATAAAATCCTAAAGCTACAGAACGCAAAATAAAATAAACAAAAAGAATTTGCCTTGTTTCTAAAGGTCTTTGTTTTTCCTTCAGGAGGCAAATATTTCATCCCAATAGCGATGGCAGATAAAACATGTACTTTCAAAACATCGCAAAGAAAGCAGAAATAACTATTAGTCTGAGACGATCAGGGCCTTATGTCACTACTGAGCGCTGACAATGGTGATTAGGTGAGAAAAACATGTGGCTTTGCAACCTGCATATCCAAAACCATTCCTGAACAAGGAGGCAATCCCATGAGCATTAGCCTTTCGTTGAGGCCTACAATTTCAGCGATATTAAATTATTTCTGTCCATATTCCCTCAATGCTGATGTAGGGGAGATTTGACGGTCGAGTGATTTACAAAACCCAACGTCGTAATAATTGAATGAAATTGCATTTAACCATTCTGCCGCCATTCTCTCGACCTGACTCGCATTTGCCAAATAGTTTTGATCCAGATTAGATGCAGAGTAACGCGGCGTCTCATCAGGATGCGTGTTGTGTGACACTCGCTCAATAGTCGAACAAAAGCTGTATCGAATTGGACGCAGTCAAGATTGAATGGGTGCAACTTTGAGGAGATATTATGTTTCACAGCTGTGTAAGTGTTAGAGCCCTCTTGTCAGTTTCCCATAAAACCGAATGATTGAGGTCGGCTGACAAGTTTTCATGAAAAGCGGCAACCAAAAGTGGAAAGTAAATTACTTGGAGTTCCTAACAATAACTGGGGTCAAGATTGATTATGACATGTAAAAAGGGAACCGACCAGGGGATTGCAAAGGGTTATGAATATGTGAACTCTGTTTTGTTCCCGGGTACCAGTATGTCAATAGAAAGTCATCAAAGAGAAGCAGGAACAATCGGCGGTACTGATTAAAAGTAAGCAGAAACGCTGGCCTGTTTCATTTAAAACGGCCATTCTGATGACAGATGGACGAAGTGCAGACTTGGAAAATTTATGTACATACTGGGGGGAATTATTTCTAGGCAATAATGACTCGCTTTTCCCGAAGTCTGTGAAAATAGAGGCAGACGCGAACATGAACATGATTTAACTCTATTGGCACTAAAAAAGTTTCTTCTGCAAACAGTGATGCCTGCTTTATGTTTCTAAAACGTAAACAGTGTGTCACCACAGTTAGTATCCTGATGAGACTTCGACTTACTCAGCATCTCATCAGGATCTACACTATTAGCGAGAGTAACAACTTGTGAGTTGCTTACTAGCGACGGTGGTGGTGAAAGAGTTCATGTTTTTCTTCATTAAGAGATTTAATAGTTTTCATATACGACGGAGAAATATGCAAGGTCGAGGAATAATGAAGATCGGATGTAAGGCTATCTTTATGACTTATTATTCTATTCATATAGGTGACATCTATGGTGGCATATTTCTGACACCACTTATCACTTAGTTTATCGTGAAAACTTCCCAGTTAATATAATTATCACATATTTATCTAATATGTGGAAAGTGGAATATTTTCATGAAAAGCGTATAATTATCTCTTCACCTCAAAATGACCTGTTATTTCCATATACTGCCACCACATAATAAAAAAAAGTAAATTACCTAGTCTACTTTCAGTCCGAATGACCTCTCAGCCGACTGTACATTTACTCCCCTGGTCATTGAGTCATTGGCCTACAATATTGAGCACTGCTAACATATGGCGCATTCATGCAGCCGCAATACCGGCGAGCGACCCTCACAGGTACCTATTTTTACCCCAGGGTGGAGAGGAGGTGCGGGTGGGAGAGGCGGAAAAGCGTCTCTGAAATTTTCGGGAGGGACCGGGATTTGAACCCCGGACCTCCGGACTGATAGTCAAGCGCGTTACCACTAGACCACCGCGCACCACGAAATATACATAATATAAATAACACGAAACTTTCTTCTTGTTAATTTATCTAAAAGTAGATATCCTGTTCTATGTCCTTGCACATTAATGGGTCACTGCCGCAGTCATCCGAATACACTTTTCTATTTTTAGATAAATGGTAACATGAAACATTTCTAGTTAATCAAAATGTATCTGTTTTCGTGATTAATAACGAGTTAAGGAAAAATCATAAAGTGGTTGCAGTTTAAAGCAGTGTCATGATAAAATTAGTGTTAAGATATATATCTGGGTATCGTGAACAAAATCCAGGTTCCACTTTTCAGATAATTATCCGAAAAATAAAGCAAATGTTTTCGTGAAAACTAATTAGTTAAGTATTTATGTAAGAGTTTAACAGGAAACTTTCATGATAATTAAGTAGTTAAGTGGTGTTAAAAATATGCCACCATAGACATCGTATAGGATATAAATGATTTAACCATTTATCTGGTACAAATGATTTTTCAAACAGACTAGACCAGATCAGGATCTTCTCCCCTTGCTTATGGGATTATATAGATCTGATTTTACAGTTTAGGCCGAAGCTAAAAGGTCCTATTTTAACACTATTATAAAAGGCAGGTAATTGATATTCATGATGTGCGTATTTCTTACATGGACATTCATCATGTTAAGTGTGTTACAGTATTTCAAGCAATGGCCACTTGTTTACTTCCTTTCAATTTGACCTTAAGTGTGAAACGAATCACCCAAACAATTATTTCTCTCAAGCCAAACCTTGTGTAATTAGTGTAGACACAGACTAGCCGCCTCTACATGGATACGATTCCTCATCAGGATATATGAGGCCTGGTCCAAAAGTGTTGTCACAAGGTCGATACTTCGTAAAACAAATAGAGTATTCCAGTAAACATTGTGTTGTATGCATAATGCACCATCTAATCTGGATTACATAAGTAACGTTTGGTTCGTTGTACTTGTTGATCAACCTTTTAGACATTCTCGCACTTAGAGCATCTCGTAGCGTTTCATAAGGATCCAGGCTGTTTGGCAAGGCATCTCTATCAGGTAAACCATTAAGAAATGATGCACAGGATTCCGCAAAGTTTAAGTATTATGACAAAATGATAACTGCTATTACAGGAATAATCTAGATTGAATTGTGGGAGTACCTATTACACTACTAGATGACTGCATTCGTGTTAACCCTTTCGCTCATGAATATTCATATGAAAAATAATGACTGCATGTATAGCAATTAGCTGAATTATACAATGGCATCATGATCAAGGCAATCATTTATCATGGCAGAGGCTGTACAATCACACCTATAGTATTTCATAAGCAAATATGGCAGCTCCAGATGGCTGCTATAGAAACCGTCTGATCTGGGTCAGATGGTGTCTCATTTAGGAAAATGTCTGCAACTTGTTATTCTCCACTTTTAAATGCAGTGGGGGTGTAGAATTCCTTTGGAATATATGTAAGAAAGTAACTATTTACATAGAACTGGACAGTGATCCTCAAGTACTGAAAGGAAATACTGATAAAGAATACCCAGTGTGTATATCTATTTTTTACAAGTTAATACAAACTATACAAGCTATTCAGTATGTAATGAAACTAGCGCTCGCTTTTTCTTGCATTGCACGTAGCCACTAATCCCTTTATATACACGTGTAGTTCAATACATGTATATACCCTTTACACGGATACAAAAGATGTGTAGGTCGGTTATATAAATATTGCTAAAAGTGTACATTGAACAGGCCTACTCGTATGTACTGCGTTCAAAATGGTTGGAAAACGGTCTCAAGGAAGTGTTAAAATTCGGAGCTATGCACGGGTTAGTTATAAACAGGGGGTATGTGCAAAAGACATATACCGTGAACTTTGTGTATAGGAACACTGAAGTTTCATGTGATACAATTACAAGGTGGATCAAAAAATTTAAAACTTGACTAATTTCAATTGAAGATTAACAAAAAATCAGGAAGACCACGTTCATAGTTGTCACCAAGAAAAAAACATTGATAGAGTTCGTGGGATCTTACAGCGAGATTTACAGTGCAGGACATAGCTAAGATGACAGGTATCTCAGCAGGTGGATTTTATGTCAGTTTCAATTGCTAAAAACTGTTGAAGATGTACCCTAATTACAACGCGAGAAAATTTGCTGACTTCTGCACTGGGGACAAAACATGGGTACAAGATTTGCATGCCCGCATGCCGTGTATTGCCAAGAGGATTCAGGGTGAAAAGATGATGATGTATGCCATATTTTACAGTCCACAGGGTGTTGTGGCATGTGCACCCGTACGTAAAGGTAGACCTGTGACCGGACACTATTATAAATCCAACGTTCTGGCTAAGGTTGAGAAGTATTACCGGAAACGCCGTCCAGCATCAGGATTGCGTCACATCTTCCTGCTCCATGACAACGCACGGGTGCACAATGCCCGAGTTGTGACAACGGTCAAAGTCATTCCACACCCGCCTTATTCGCCAGATTTGTCACCATGTGACTTTGTTCTGTTCCCTCGACTTAACCCTTTCGGCGCCAAATTTCTAATTGTCGTCTGCAATCCAAGTTTGTTAAATCATTCAGTAAAATAAGGAAATGAGATAAATAAATACAAATTCCAAAGGAATAAAGCACATAATATAGAAATAGAGATTGAGACAAATATGCGTCTGATCTGGGACTGCACCATTTGTCGTGGTGAATTTATGCGACTGCGGCGGTGAAAGGGTTAAACGACTCCTCTCTGGTCGTCGATACAGGTCACGGAATGTTGCCGGCTCTGCAGTGCACCAGTTTCTTATGGATGTGACGAAGAAAGACTATGCGGTGTGGTGTGCGGTGGGTTAGTGGTAACACGCTTGACTACCAATCCGGAGGTCCGGGGTTCAAATCCGGTCCCTTCCGGAAATTTCAGAGACGCTTTTCAGTGTCTCCCACCCGCACCTCCTCTCCGCCCAGGGGTTTAAATGGGTCCCTGTGAGGGTCGCTAGCCGGTACTGCGGCTGCATGATTGCGCCATATGTTAGCAGTGCTCAATATTGTAGGCGAATGACTCAATGACCAAATGTACAGTCGGCGGCTGAGCGGCTCATTCGGACTGAAAGTAGACTATAACTAGGTACTTTACTTTTTACTTTTTACTATAAAAACTCGTTAAAACTGGGTTCAGCGTTTAAATACTTGTATACAGGTTGGGGGAGGGTACTTTTTGGGAAATCATCATAGTAAGGCATAGTAATTCATGTGTTTGTTGCTTAAATAAACCATCAGTTGCATTACATATTGTCCTCGTAGCTTTAAAGTGTCGTCAGATTACACATGAATATTGATAGATGTGTTTATATTTCGACACCTGCATATTTTACGTGAAATCCGGCCGGATGTTTTAACCTAATTAGGTACATGCACTGTTTTCAGTCTGAGGCCTCAACCAGACTGGACCGGCCGCATGGCGCAGTGGTAGAGCGTCCGCCTACGGTACGGAAGGTCGTGGGTTCGATCCTCGCCCGCGACAGACCAAAAGTCGTTAAAATTTGGTACTAGTAGCTCCCTTGTCTACGCCCGACATTAAAAGAGTAGTTTAAGGACTGGTCGGTCCGGTGTCAGGATAATGTGACTGGATGGGGGTACCCTTGCCATGTGCCTGCGGCAGGAGCATTCAAGTGAGGCAGCACTATAACTTGTTTCAAGCGGATGCCGTCTGCAAATAACTGAAATACTGTTGGTCGGACGTAAAACCCAACTCACTCACTCACTCAACCAGACTGGAAGTAAACACTGACAACTGTCTGTTGTTAAATATTACCTCAGTAAATACTTATAACTGTACGGACAGTGTAACGGAACTGATGGCGGGATTTGTCTATTTCTGTTCATTCTGTCAAAATCGTTTCGTTTTTTCTCTCTACTCCTTCTACTTCCCAGTTTTCTGTGTCTATTTCAAACTCTCTATATGTTCTCCGTGCGTGTATATATCTCTTTATCCATGTCTGATATATCTCTCTACACGACCTCTCGTTCCTCTCCGTTTTTCTCTCGATGGTTCAGATGGTGTCCTATGTGGTTATCGGTTCGGGACGAAATAGGAGTACCCAAAGTGTCTGGACGGACAACAAGTGTACCCTCTTATGTACTGTCACAATCCAGGATCGAACCAGGGTCGCAATGGCGAGACGCGTTCGAGAATTATCCAGACAGCCATCTAGTATTTCCTGTGCCAGTACGCTGTCACCCAATGTCTATGGCCTGTCACCTTTCAAATAAATTACCATATACCCTTTCTCAAAGCCTGTGTTTTATGTCGGACAGTAAATCTATCCTTCCTTCCATTTTTATAACAAACACAATTACCCTAAACAGCCAGCCTAAACCTGATTTATTCACTGACGCAAATTGCTCAAAACGAAGTTTTACTTTCCACCCATCTACCACATTAGAAGGATTTATGAGAAATATATGCATACATATCCTATCAACAAGAAAATAATGCCCCTCTTCAAACCATCGTAAAATATTTTCTAGTCATTCTGTCGCGGGAATTTCTCACTGACTTTCCCGGATAGTTATGCCGTATATGTCTATTTCTATCGGTTCTCCTGTTTCTTCCCCAAATAAACCAACTGAATTAAGTTGTCAGAAATGTTTTATCAGATGAAATATTGCCGGGAGATGGACCGATGTCAGAGAGTATGATCTTTTGGAAATACGGGTTACCCCCGGTCGATAGACCTTATAGCATTACTCGTCGTATTGATATTGTTTTGGAAACACTCTTTCGCAGAATCGCTCGAGTTACGGCTGTCTATTGGAACAATTGGATAAAAGGTCATAAACAATATCAGGAGTTTTTTGTCACCGGAGATATATTTGTCAGGAAAAACTGAATCAGTCAGTATTGAATTTGACCTTACAATAACTGCTTTTCCATCACATGGTCTCCAATAAGAAAAGGTTAAACGTTCTCTATTAAAGTTTGGTGGCATACGAACAAGCGGTTATACGAGGAAAATGCCAACCAGTGTAGACATAGACCATCTACAATATTTGGAACTTAACCTATTTAAGTCTGTGTTTCTTTTGCTTGTTTGATTTTGTCTTCATAAGTCTTTCGTATTATTCTAATGTTCAGTTGTACGATGTGTCAGCAAAAATCAATTTTCCGGAGACCTTTGAAGAGCAAAGTGTGTAGATCTTGATGAGACGGTCATGTCTGCCCATTCTTCCGTTTAGAGACACCAGGCATAGTAAGCCAAATGCATGATGCCTAAATATTATATAAATGTTACATGCCAGTGTAAGAGACAGTTAACATTGTCAATCCGAGAAAATAGTAAATGTCACGCGAGGCGAAGTCGAACCGTGACATTCTGTTTCGAGGGATGACAATATAAATGTCTCACTCACTTGAATGTAATGCTATTTTATTATACTGAACCAGCGCTACATCTACTACGTATATAGGCCATACTTACACACCGTACCTGTCATGCACAGTGTAGATTTCTGGAATAATTTTCATCAATGGACGCTTACATTTTTGTACGGGAAAATAAACTACAGTGAATCCCCTTAAACCCAGACGTTCAAAATAATATCAATGCCAGTCTGTAAGACAGGTGGAAGCTTAATGCAGGGTGAAAGTAAACCAGAAAGCTTCCAAGGGAGTTTTCTGATTGACTTTCAACTTCATTATTTTTTCTTTACTAACATTCCGGTTTAGAGAGCTTTTACACGTGAAACACAGACACGACTGATATTGTACTGTCACCTAATCACTGTCAATATCGGAGCTCGTGACCTGCTGACATGCTAATGTCACTTAGTGAAGAGTCAACATGGGAAACATATAAAATGCAAATAAGTGAGATATACCATTATGTGTATGTCACAACAGTATACTCCCTCACCTCACAGGACGCTGTTGTTGTTATGGCTAGCGCTATACTGTTTCAAAGTACCTTTAACCACGGAGAGTCTAAAACAATTAGAATATTTACCAATACATTACAATGATTACCACCTTCATCAAACACTTATTTATCATGTCATTTCAAACTGTTACAAACACTTAAATACCGCTTTGTTCATTAAGGTTGTGTTCCATGTACCCATGACTAAACATTATCCTAGAATACAACAGCATGCTATTGTATTGTGTTCTTTGTTGGTTAAACAGTCTGCAGTAGAACCTGTCTACAGCACGCACATAACCAATACATATGGAGGTCGATCAGAGCACGTGGTTGCTTAATGCACCACGTCAGTAATGCAGAACGCTCCTACAGGAGCGCTCTGCATGACTTTCGTCCTGAACTAAGCTACCACCTCCAAAGTCCCAGGATAAGACCTAACATTAAGGCTTGAGTGTACTCTGAATTATACATGCATATACCTGCTTACACATACATCTCATTGAAATATCTGCTTACACATATATCATTATGATACCTGCTTATATCTCATTGTAACTAGAAATTATGCAATACTGGGTTTTAAACACATATGTCAACAGTGCATGTATAGTGCTCAACATAACACGCAAATACATGTATGCGTATTGTGTATGATATGTAAATGTGATATTTAGAAATCGTTATTTTGCAGCATAGAATTCATTGCAGACATTCATTTGAACTATTGTTCAAGATATACTTCAAAGTGTACTTTATATAAGAGTTGGATTTACTTACACAGTAAAGTACTAACTGAAATTAAAACAGGAACTTCTATCAATTTATAATGAGGAACATTATACAACTCGGCATTGTATTGTTTGAATTTTCATTGTGTGGTTAATATTTGCTATACAATATTAGTTATACAGATCATTGGCGGGGTATCTGACTTTTTGTTTCCTGCTGAGGAAATTGATGTTGCCCGAGCCCGAGCCGTTAGGCGAGGGCTACATGTATTTTCCTCAGCAGGGAATAAAAAGTCAGATATCCCGCCAATGATCTGTATAACGATTTTATTATACTGCAACGTTTAATATTTGTAGCAGTTAGTTAGCGTTGTTAATGTAGGCGTCGTCTTGCTTCATCTTAGGAACCTCATACTGTAAGGTAAGGGCTTATATAAATACTATCTGTATAATAACCAGCTCATTACATTTGTGGATAGAAAGGGGTCTTCCAAGTGCATTAGTTTCTCAAAGGATTGAAAGAATCAGACGTTAGTAAAACTCTCAGCATATCAGCGGTTAAGCAAACACTATTTTTCAGCATAAGAACTGTTAAACTTAATAGAGCGATTGGCGCAATTCCGACGTCCATTGGATGACGTCAAAGTGACGGTTTTATAATATTCAAACAAATGGGCTTTGGAAGGTGCGGCTATACTGCAATTTACAGGTATGTGTACTGTGTATATGCATAAATAAAATCTGAATCGAATTGGGTGTGGATTGTCTTTGTAAAAGCGGGGGGTTGGGGGATAAGTACTTGCACACTCACTTTGATAACATTTTCTGCATCAGAGCAGAATAAGACCTTCGCCCCGTATCGGGTTCATTTGCATTGTTATACAACAACTATAACAAAAATGTTTCTCAATAGATAACTTTGTTCCGCCCCAAACTCTTGTTATTTCGTTTGAAAGCGGTTGTTTGGATCGAATCGAGGAAGTGAAGCTTGTCGGCCATTTTTATTTTATTGTAGCAATGAAGCGCGGCCCTCGACGGGGGAAATTCCATTGTTGCTCATGACTCCGTATATACATCAGAACTTAGAGGGATACACGGCTTTTATACATGGCTAATAGGCCAATCAAAATCGAGGATTTTACTTTGCAGTATAATAAGTATACTTTTGATTAGTGTAATAGAGAATAGGCAGTGTGCTTTATGCCGGTGACCATTAGATTTCACCTTGTAACATATTCGCCACAGTCCATTATTAAAAATACAAATAGTTCAATATGTTACAGATGTGTTTACAACTTGCACACTTATGGGAGGTTTATATTAACAAATACCGCGCTTCATAAAAATAATGTCTGTTCAATTTGTTTCTGATGCCATTTGGACTACTTGCGGTTGGACTAATCTTTTTAGAAACTATACTCCTATAGGAGCCGACGGATCTTGGTCTACTCTGTTTGCAAAGTCGTCAGATATGCCTCTTTCAGGAAATAGGTTAAGGAATTAAATTCCTGTTCACTCAAGATATTGTGTGCTTTAATTTCAGTAATTGTGCTTTAGTGTCACTTATTGACACAGAGAAGCCTTAATTTAATTATTTGCTATCATAAGGTGAGTTAAAATTTCACATTTTAACGAACAATACACAGCCGTGCAATAGAATTAAAATACAAACAGCAACGTCAGCTTACCTGTTACTTGAAGGGTCTAACGACAACACATTTTGTTAAATACGAGAGGAAGGGGCTTATGACTGTAAATTTACAAGTGGAAGGGCTTACGAATACGAGTACGAAAGACACCACTGTTCGTGGTAAATCAATTTAAGTTATTTCCATTTTCTAGGTGATCATTTAGTTTTTAGAGTTAAACAATTTAAAATTGTTTTGATATTTTCTTCAGATATAAACAGTTACAAATTATCATTATTCCATTTATGCCACCAGTTCCCCAATATTAATAACAGGTCGGTGATGGCAGATCTCTG
This sequence comes from Azorinus chamasolen, assembly GCA_963576725.1. NCBI lineage: Eukaryota > Metazoa > Mollusca > Bivalvia > Cardiida > Solecurtidae > Azorinus > Azorinus chamasolen. The sequence goes on from OY755239.1 coordinate 77,905,194, forward strand.
ATCGCTCCTTCCGCCCCGTCATTATTTACATTAACACCGGGCTAAAACACGAGATGTAATAAATGACCAATCTTTCAACACTGTATCGGAGTACCGCGAATATTGACGCTATAATCGACCACATTTTTCATCTCATATTTGACAAGGCGGATAGAAAACTTTATCAACGCCGAGGAGACATGGGATTTTATGGTGTTTTTCATAGTCTTTATCTTATAAACACGGCCATAGTAGTCCGTGTCTAAATTTACAGATTTTTCACACATTCTCACGTTTCCGAGGTTCCCGGTACTCTCTGGTTCCAAGCGCATGCTGTTTTGCACGTTTGATTGACAGAAAAACAGAATCAGCCTCAGGTTCCAGACTTAGGGGACAATGTCGCCGGGCTCACATGATTAGAACCTGGTATCTGCAGAACATTAATTTTGTCATCTACGATGATTTTCAACGGCGGATCTCTTTAAATAAAACATACTGTCAGAATGACAAACAAGCTGGATCCAGATAAGACCAATATTTTCTCAGTTTCTCGTATGGGGTCCAAACTGTTTGAAAAAATTATTACTGATTCGCCTTTGGCGTGCTCAAGGATATTGGTAGGAAAACGCATAACTAAGGACATAAGTAAATAAATACTGTAATCAATGGTTTGTGTTTGATATGCATAAAAACTAGTTGCATAATTATTTCAGTAAGATTTATACCCTTGGAATATAACTTTCTGTTAAGGTCAATGCATATTAACTATGTACTTGTGGGATTGTTATAATCATCTGTGATAACAAAAAACCCGAAAGAGCTCCAATATTGAATTTGTTAATTGCTGTATAATGTCAAACCATACAGTGATTCATTCATTTGTTTATTGTGTAGCATGCTTTTAAAATGGAGTATTTGGCATTGGCAGAAATGTAGATTCAATACTGTATTAACTATACAAGCACACGAAGTAGATCCTGATCAGACGGTTCATGTTTGGAAATGCGTCCAAAGGCGTCTAAAGCGGACCTTAACATTAGTATTACTAGCGATCAGTACGACAGGTGGCAGCATAAAGTAAGCTGAAAGTCATGCAGAAAACGGCCAAAAACATCAAATTTCTGCTGTTCTAAAATTCCGGTTTAGAAGGGGTTTACTGTAACGGATGAATGGCTGCAAATGGTATAACACTTTGGATGTATTCCGCTATTCAAATCTCTTGCAAGTCATTGAAGGAATATATAGAATCTTTTTTTGTTTTTATGGAGGTATGAAACATACTAAAGTGTGACCATTTTTTTTGTTTTTCATACCTCTATGAAAACAAAAAATATTCTATATATTACTTACATGTATAATTTAATATTACTACAGAATATAAGAAAGAAATTAAACACTATTCACAAATCATTCGTTTATTTTTAACATCTTATACCGATTCAATACCGATTCATATAACTGAGGACGAATACAAAGTTTTTTCCGACAAGGCGTGGTCTATTTTTGTTCATGGGGGTATGAAACAAAAAATACAGCCAATCACAGCTCATCAAAAGTAATGAAAACAAACAACATTAAATTATTAATTGATATTTTAAAATCTATGTTTCCATATAACATTTCTTACCATTACCTGATTCATATTTATATAAGTAAAAGTAACTTTTTGAATATATATTAGCTTGAATTGGTATAATGGTACTCGTATATAAACAAGGGATCTATTTGCAATGGCAGAAACTGTAGAATCATGTGCATGTATGAATGTATAGTCAGTCATCATGCATTTCATGTCACAGTGATAAACATAAGTGTGTATATATAGTCCGCCGGTATCAAGTTGATGCCACAGTGATACACATAAGTATGTAGGTATAGTCAGTCAATATCAAATTGATGACATTAGTATGTATATAAAGTCAGGTCAGTCAGTATCAAGTTGATACCATACTGTAAACTATGAATATGTGTGCACATTCAGTCATCATCCAGTTGACGTCGCAGTGATGAATATTACTATGTATGTATACCACAGTGATAAACATAAATATGTTTCTGTAGTCGGACAATATCAAGTTGATGTCATAGTGATAAACATAAATGTGTATGCATAGTCAGTCAGCATGATATTGACGTCACAATGATGAGCATAAATATGAATGTATAGTCAGTCAGTAAATTGATGTCACAATGGTATTCCACCTTAATAAAAACGTCAGCAAACATTCAAACATATCAGTTATATCCTGCCTGACAATAAACCCAAACAATGTTCGTCTTTTAAATATGCAAACTAAATAACGTGCGATAATGTAACGGAAAATGCATTTGAAATTATTAATCTTGACTTGCTAATAGTTTCAATACTAGCATGTTTTTAATGTTTACTGTTTGTATTCAATAAGAATAAATATAAAAGACCCGTATTTACAGAAAAAAATGTTTCAGATTCTACAGAATTTGAACGGTTTTGCAACGCTTTTATATTTATGTGCATTTTCTACTCTCACGCTTCATCGATCAGAAGGACGCTCTTTCAGCAAGAAGAAATTGACATTTATATGAAAGATCTCTGGAACTAATTCGTAGTAAACACACAGCTTATTGAATATGCAATCTCTGCAACGGCAAGTAACATTTGTGCTTTCCCAGGATGCATTTCTAGAATTTAAATGTTTCTTATTAATTCAACCGAATGATAGATACACTCAGAAAGAACAGGAAATCTCCCAATTTTTGTTTTCTCTGTAAAAGGTCACATAGCAAAACATTTCTCATCCGCTTATATTGATTCGAAACCTCGATCTCATCTCACGAGAGCGCGTGTCAAAAGGGCAATTACTCTGTCAAACCATATAACTTGGAGCGCTCGATTTGCATCACAGATGTAATGTAGCAGAAGATGTTGGGAATGAGTTCCAGTCAAATACGGAAACATTGGCCTATCAGAATATCAATGAGGTATTCCTCGAGAACATAAACAAGAAACAAATCATTCGGTGTCTCGGAGTATCTCTAGGGTTAGTTGTTCGGAGCTATGCTATCTTTTAAGACAATTAAATATGTATTATCGGCAATACTCATGGTAATGAAATCACGGACGGTATACTAGCCCACTGGACATTCTATTAACAAAGGATGGACACCATGAAAGAAATAGTGTATTATTGAATTTTATACTGTCCATGGTTATGCGCTTGATTCAAAGAATGGATGGTCAAGATACACATATAATCAAATATGTTCTCCGAATAATTGACAATCAAAGCGTCAACAGGCATAGCGAGGGGGTGTTTTAGAAAGAACCACAGCTTGAACACAAAGTAACGGTGCATATTTGAAATACATTATACAGTAATAAACTCGCCAATCCGAACTTTGAGACTGTAAGAAGTAAAAAAAAAAACTTTTTATGCAGATGTCAGTTTACTGCAGGATGAAGTCACGCAGAAACCCCTATAGTATGCTTCTACCTGTCTGAAAGACTGATGATGATACTTATTTGATTTTTCGGATTTTCGAGATTTTACTATTGTACGTAATTGTAATGCAGTAAAACCTCTCTATAACGGCCAGTAAATTACATCAAGTATTTTGTGTTAAAGGCAGGTGGCTGCTTGAAGCAATGTGAAAGTAAAACAGAACGCTCCTATAGGAGCGGCCACCTGCCCTAAATACCAACTAATTAACAAAATTTAGTGGTCGTTTTAGAGGGGTTTTACTGTATATTTTAGTACACTTTTGTAAAACAGTTTCATAAACTTTTGTAATACACTATTGCACACTTTTGCAATGCATTATAGTACACTATTATAAAACATTTCAGCACATTTTGTAATACATATTGTTGTACCTTATTGCAATGTACTATTGTAAACTATTGTACTACATGTTAGTACCCAATTGCTGTACATTAGAGCACGTTATTATAGTACAGTTTTGTAATACGTTTTACTATTCTATTGTACTATATTTTCGTACCTTATTGCAATGCATTATAGTACACTATTGTAATAAAAAACCGTACACTATTGTATATTCAACAAGTGGTTGCTTTAGAGAGGATCTTTGCTACATTTGAAATAGTACTTTGAACTAAACTCATGATACACGTCATTGGTATATTACCCAACATCCTACCATTACAGCCGTTTTGATTTACATAATTAGTCACGTGATAGTCTAAAAATGAACTACTACCAATCTGATTTGTAATTGAAAAGGGTTAATGAAACTCGAAACGCATTAACATGCATGTATTTTGTTACCTAAAATATGCATTTTCAAAGTAAACATCGGTGGGTGCTTCATAAAAGTCATCTATTTCTTATTTTATAATTTGTTACATCTTACATGATTCTGCAGAACACAAAAGAAATAGTGTTGTTTGAAATTGTTTTTCACCATTGTAGATAGTGTTTTTATTGATTTTTCTCTCCGCAAAAGTACCTTTAACCAGAGACATGTATGTATATGTCTCTGCTTTAACAAACATCGACAGTGTCCAACTGTCGTGGGTTATCTCAAGTTGGTCTAAACGGTTAGAAAACACACTACCAGTGATTGCATCCTTACAAACAACCATGATTCAGCTTTATAGACAACAAATAAAATTTCAATCCATTTCAATCGCCTGTAACAGCTGTTATGCACGTTAAGTTTCCTTCTGTATCACGACATTCTATAGCTTAAAATTGCTAAATGTCTAAGAAAGCATTTAAGAAAGGGAAACCTATCGTATCCGCGGGATGCAATTATCCAACCATTGATGACATTTTTGTCAAACTTCAAAGAAATTTATGTTTTCTGTTAGATGTATCAATATGGACCTTTATCACGCTACAAACGATCTGACTTTCGTTTAACCCTTTACTCCATGCATACGCATTTAATGCCTTCGCAAACGAAGTAACCCCAGATCAGACAGCACAGTCCGGTGAGGATCTGTTTGCTTGTGGCATTGCACACACCTGATTCTGAAGTTTACGCCATAGACAAACAGTCATGTGTTCATATACCATTACAAAAATAATTTAACTAATATTCATAGAGTCATTAATTCCTGTATGAATATTCATGAAGTAAAGAGGTAAGTCCTCGCAACCAAATGTAATTTACATCACAGCTCGAGGCCATAGTGGATCACGGAGATAATGTAATATGTAGTACGCTATATGCAACAACATGATAACATTTGCAGACAATTTGGATCAAGATGACCCGCCAAGTAACCGTATACCCGCAGAAGGATCCAAACTGGCATGAACACTCCATATGTTGTAAACAGCGTTTTGCATAACTGGTGTTTGAAGATACAAACGGAATAGTAATACAGACGACAGTAACAGGCTGGGCGTGTTAAAGCTTGGCTCAGAGTCTGTGCATGCCCGAGGACAGACTGCGAGGTCATTTGTAATTCACCGGAACAAATTAGACGAGAGGAAAATCAAAGTTCGGAATGAAAAAGCCAAAGGTTTTACACCGTACCTCTAATCAAATCATCCCCAAAATGAAGAGAAAATCTAATTAGGCGAACATAACAATTCGAGAAAATTACGTCTGTAGCTATTAATTGTATGGTTGACTCGCAATTAAAGCATGGTACATCTCTTTCTTCCTGGCCAAGCGGGTGTAGAATCTATTTATTATCCACAGCGTCAACTTGAAAGGTCTAAGACAATATATTTTCCCGTCGAAACTCAATTTTGAATTCAAATAAAACCACTCAAAGAAAATTGAAATTGGAAAGTAGCCGAGGGGTGACTGGCAATGGCATTTGCAGGGTTATAAGGCATGAACCGATGCCTCTAAATTGTTTTTGTGAGATCACGACAGTCTGCTAGTCGAATTGTAGGAGTCAGGATGTCGCTATCAGAGAATAGAACATCCGTTAGGTATCGACTTATTTTGCCCATGGTATGTAGAATTTAATGGCTTATGTTTTATAACCCTTTACTCAATAGATACACCTTTATACGCCTTTATAGATATGATTATACAGTTTGTGTCATGGCCAGACATTCCCATCTCCATGTGCTATTATTATTAATGATGTCGTTATTTCTTACATGAATGATCATGGTGTCAAGGGTAAACCAGCTTATGCAAATCAAATCAAGATATGTTTAACTTTCAATTTGCATGAACAATGCTGTGCACACAATACTCTTTCACCTGTTGAAAACAAAATGTGTAATCATAAACTAATCTGCTGTAATGGGTACTTATATTCGATTCGTTACTCTTTTGAGAATATCAAGATCGCACATCATTTCATAAATGATTCATAAACAGTTAACATTAATTGTTTCAATATGCTTACCGAGTGTTTCGTCTTACCGAGTGTTTCGTCGGTATTGGGATTAAACTAGTGTATTTTACGGCTTCCCATATGGAAATAAAAAGGAGGACATAAGCAAAAGCTGTAAATAGACTCAGATCTAATTCTATATCTTCTATCATAATATATATGTATATTCACTCGCTGCATGTAACAGTATAAGAAAAATAGCTAATCAGTATTAATAATGAATGGAGTCTGCAATTGGTAGTCATGAGGTAAAGGTTGAAATGCATATATATGGTGTCTGTGCTGTTATAATAGTTCACATAAACTATGCTCACAGATCATGTTGACTTTGTAATGCACTATCTGTTCACGATATAGTTTCCATAAGTTATATTTGAGTGTCTAATTGCTCATAATTTCTATATGATTCGTAAATAATTTGCTGTTACATGTATATAGTTACATGTACTGTCATGTATCTACCAATGTAGCAATACAAAACGTAGATAAGTAGTATAATGCCACGTTGGCTCTTACGTTCGTATAGAGTATGGAATATGATAGCTTTGTATTCACAACGTTTATCATAATGAATATAGTACTAATATGGACATCCCTAGATTTGTAAATTGTACAATGTATGAAGTAACTATTTGTTATGAATTTATGGATGAAAGCCATGGTAAGCCTAATGGGTTTTTTAAAGATCAGATAAATTGGCAATGCCCATTAGTACAGATGCTACAAATGTTGGTACGTCATTTATTGGACGTAACCCACCAGTCAGGTACTACACAATGTTGGTACGTCATTTATTGGACGTAACCCACCAGTCAGGTACGACGTAACCCACCAGTCAGGTACTACAGATGTTGGTACGTCATTTATTGGACGTAACCCACCAGTCAGGTACTACACAATGTACCAATCTGCTCAATTCGTTAGATAAAAATAGATAAAAAATAAAGCTTCAAAAGAATATCGTACAAGGACTTGTCATTTATTATATACGTCACTGATAATATTGTTTTGAAATCTGTCGAGCGTTTGTCCAATGGCATTTTTATTTAATCGGAAAAATATATTTTTCAATTTGAGTTTCTTTGCATCTGCCATAATGAATATGTTTTGGCTGTGACATTCGTACAGTTGGGATAACAGTACGTGGGTGTGTCGACAGACGGTTTGACACCCGGATTATCCTTGAAGTTAACAAAAATACATTACTTATGTTTCAACATGAGTAGACAGCTGTTTGAAGAGCTGACAGTTTTTTTCTGTGTGATAAAATAGCAGCTTTTTATAAGCTATCGTTATTAGCTACCGGGGCAGTGTGTTCGTCTGGCCTTCTCCGTTTCTGTCAAACAGGTATATTTACAATACCGGTAGTCATTTAATCCTTAGTCCACTACTCGCCACCTGACTGTATTTGAAAAAGCTTGGAGCCAGATGAGGTGTCGAGTACACGGGTGTTTCATCTGGATCAAAGCTGTTTGACTATCGGTCTATAGTTTCTTAAAAGTCTGATCGCATCGAAAGTAATCCAATTGCACCACTTATAAAATTTGAACAGACTTTTTCACAGCGGAGTAATGTTTAACGAGAGCATTTGCTCTTTCTGGAGAACATGTCTAATAGCGATTGAAATGATTTAGTTCAAACTGCATAATATTTCGTTTGTGCAACAGAAAGAAACATGTCAATCCGTTAGCTGTTATTACGCAAGTCACATGCTTGTAAGTTGCAAGAGGTAGTAATGTATACTTGGACGGACTCCAAGTAATTTAAAACATTTTAATACGTTTATATACAGGTATCTACAAGCTATGGAGTCAGTTTAGGTATGGGTTCTTTTTCCTTTTACCATGAGAAGTATATTTACAGTAAGCTTTTACCTGAAAGAGACAAGTTCTCACACATTTCAAGCAGAGTAGACCCTGGCCAGGCGGCTTCTGTGGGAGCCGTCCGATCATGATCTACTATGTTTACTTATTTACTTTTAGAATAGGTACTATATTTCTACAGTTTCTGCCATGGAAAAAATCCTTCGAATTATTTAACACTTTCCTTCATATAAACGCGTGTTCATGCATGTGCAAACAGACTAGAGCCAGATATGTTTCTTTACTTTGTAAAATGGCTACAAAGGTCCACCTTCCATATTTCATTATAACTATTTTGCCCATGAATATTCAGTAGGTATTGAAATTTGAAACAAACATAGAACAGTGAAAGGATTAAATGGATATGAGAAGTCTTCAAAATGCGTTATTTATGGACAGATAACCTATAGAATATTAATTCGTTTCCACATGTTTATGTAGTTCATTTGAATTTGGTCTACTTTTTAATGCGGGTCTACTTAATGCGGGTTAAAACTATTTGCCATTTTTGTTACGATGAAAACATGCACCGTAACTTAATAGTACGACATACCATTTGGATGTATAACCTCGATACTACGAAAGTCTTACTGTTATTGAAAGCAGGGGTCCGCCTTACTAAGGCTCGATTTGAAATTCCTATCGTCGTATGTTGGAACTTTCGATAATTTCTGTCATGCGAACATATCCTAATTGCTACACAATGGAATGTGTGGTCATTTTGACCGTACTTCCGATGGTCGCAAATAAGGACTTACGATTATTTTGGTTTTGTGATCTTATAGAGTAAAACGGGCTCTATTTAAGGATAAAGGGAAACTCCGCCCTAAAATGCCTTTCAACAAATCAATAAGCTTTTTCCGGGAATAAAGACAGACTGGCAACGGAAATTAAAAATAACAATTATCTTGCGACCACAACCCCCACCAAAGCCGTGGCGAAGAGTTGTTCCACATTTGAACTTAATTGCCCATCATAATTAGAATTTACTGTCTACAATGTGCTAAGCATTCCCCTGAAGATGGAAGCCTAATGCGTTGGGAGACACGCAATAATGGCACACCAATTCATTTTTAACCAAGAAGCTACCACACTTGCTCCGAACACGCCATGTCGCAGGCTTTGCTCCCTAATTAAAATCTTGAGTCATATTCTGTAATTTTCGGAACAATTTGTCACTCTGTATAATTACTAGCTCGCTTAGGGCGAACAAAAGAGGTCCGAAGAAACAAAAAACAATCTCGCCTGACTCACGTGACCCATTGTGCCTCAAGATGTTGGTGAGATCGCAAGAGATCGCAACCCGTCATAACCCACAATAACTGTGAAAATAAGACCAGCCTCGCAGCGAACCATTGTCTTCACAAAACAACCATAAAGGTTAATAGATTGGAGAGAAACTCTGCTGGGAATGGCTAATTCATCACGAGAGGACCAACTGTCCGTTTATTCCGCGATTAAAGATATCTGCTTAACTCTTACCCACTGTAAAAAAATAATGTCTGCTCCAATTTGGATCTGAAGCAATGTTTGACTATTTATAATTATGTCTCCCCCCCCCCCCCCCCCCCCCCATATTTATATGGGGGAGACATATTGTTTTCGTGAGAGTTGTCTGTCTGTCCGTCTGTCCGTCTGTCTGTCACACTTTTTGTCCGGACGATAACTTCAATATGCCTGATGCCAGTTGATTGAAACTTCATATATGGAAAGAGCATAATGAGAGGAAGTGTCATGCACAAGGTCCATAACTCTGGCTTCACTAATATTGGAGTTATTGCCCTTTGTAAAAAAAATCACACTTTTTTGTCCGGACGATAACTCCTATATGGCTCATGCCAGTGGATTGAAACTTCATATATGGAAAGATCAGGACGAGAGGAAGTGTCATGCACAAGGTCCATAACTCTGGCTTCACTAATATTGGAGTTATTGCCCTTTGTAAAAAATATCATAATTTTTTGTCCGGACAATAACTTCAATATGCCTAATGCCAGTTGATTGAAACTTCATATATGGAAAGAGCATGATGAGAGGAAGTGTCATGCAGAAGGTACATAACTCTGGCTTCACTAATATAGGAGTTATTGCCCTTTGTAAAAGAATTCACACTTTTTTGTCCGGACAATAACTTCTATATGGCTCATGCCATTGGATTAAAACTTCATATATGGAAAGATCATAACGAGAGGAAGTGTCATGCACAAGGTCCATAACTCTGGCTTCACTAATATTGGAGTTATTGCCCTTTGTAAAAAATCACAATTTTTTGTCCGGATGATTACTCCTATGTGACACATGCCATTGGAGTGAAACTTCATACATGGAACGATCATGATAAGAGAAAGTGTCATGCATAAGATCTATAACTCGAGCTTCAATAAATTTAGAGTTATTGCCCCTTGTACATTTGTTTAATTCTTTCTTGTCCGGACGATAACTCCTACATGGCTCTTGCCATCGTATTGAAACTTCATGCATGGAAAGAGCATGATGAGAGAAAGTGTCATGAACATGGGCCATAATTCTGGCTTCAATACTTTTAGAGTTATTGCCCTTTGTTACATTTTTTGGCCGATCAATAACTCCTGTTCGACTGATGCTATTGGAATGACATTTTATTTTTGGAAAGAGCATGTTGAAAGTAAGTGTCATGCACAAGGGCCATAAATCTGGTATCAGTATTTTTGGAGTTATTAGCTGTTATCATTTTCTTCTTGAAAAATGTAGTGTGGAAAACGCATAATGAGGGGAAGTATCATTCATCAAGACCATAACATTTTTAGTGATTTCCCTTTACATATTGTTTTTATTAGAGGGGAGACATCCGTTTTTGTGACAAAAACCTCTAGTTCAAATTGAGCTTTTGAGAAACGTTTGACCGATTGTCAAACAGCTTGGACCCTGGTGAGACCATGTATTATTCGCAATAGTCTACCAATGCACAATGCTTTCTTATTCTGATCCATTGCAGACTGTGTTTTTGCTTTTTCGATAACCAGTACGTGATTCTGGTTTAAGGAAATTATTTGAATACAAGTGATTTCTGTTACAAGTAGGGCAATGTCTACTCTAATGAACCAAGCTGGGTCATGTGTAACACTTTGAACAGGAGAACTGTGACAACCTGTGCAAACAATGTTGATCCAGATGACAGTCAGACTAATTGGGTATTCTTTCAACATCAACACTGTTTGACATACTGACCTTGTTTTGTTTTATTTATTCATTAACTATTACCCGCTTACCGTGACCCGGCTCGCATTTGTAAACAGTTTGGATCCAGTTAAGATCAGTTTGGATCCAGTTAAGATCATTAGGATCCAATCTGTTTGACACCCGGTCAATTGTTTCTCAAAAGCTTCGTCGAATCTGAAGTAGACAAACTTGTAGCAGATCCAAATTTGAGGAGACATTACTTTTTCAGTGAGTGGTATCTGTTAATTATGAAAGCACACCAGTCCATACATAAAGTCCAATAGTGAACACTCACATCCGATCAGTAGGGAAGTGAACACTCACGTCCGATCAGTAGGGAAGTGAACATTCACATCCGATCTGTAGGGAAGTGAACACTCACATCCGATCAGTAGGGAAGTGAACACTCACGTCCGATCAGTAGGGAAGTGAACACTCACGTCCGATCAGTAGGGAAGTGAACACTCACGTCCGATCAGTAGGGAAGGGAACACTCACGTCTGATATGTACAATAGTGAACACTGACATCCGATCAGTAGGGAAGGGAACACTTACATCCGATCAGTAGGGAAGCGAACACTTACATCCGATCAGTAGGGAAGTGAACACTCATATCCGATCAGTAGGGAAGGGAACGTCGGATCAGAATCGGCACGTTTTGCTGTGTCATCGTTTTAGTCATTACATTTTTCTTCACAAGAACTCTTACATGGAAAAACGGCTTCCCGGTGTTTACCTTACGTATATATATAAAGTTTTTAAAGGGATATTCTGTAGATGGCCTACTTTAAATAAATTTGAAGCTTTATTAAATTCTTAATAAAAAATAGAGCTAAATAATCAATCGCCGTTTTTGTATTTTGCTAATAAAGAGAGAATTTCTGAATGATGTAGATCTAGATCTACATAGTATTCACTTAAACCACATAATACTTTGTGCAACCTGCTATTTGCCTATTATCATAAGACCTTTCAGGAAATAGTATTGTTATTATTTTTCCATGTCTGATCTTATTCAGGTGTAGTATATGTTTGCTATAAACATTGTAATAATGTTCTATTTGCAATAAAGTTATTTGTATTTGTATATATAATCAGGGTGTAAAAATATAACACATTACTTCATAAAAGAGCTTAAGCATGTACATGTATGTAATCTACACATGATATGGGTTGACAGTTTAAAAAAGCATATACGGGTTAAACCTTTCCTTCAAATAAACACGTTTTCACGTAGTTTTTTTTTCTTCAAACAGAGTAGACCCAGATCAGATGACTCCAGTAGGAGATGTCTGATCAGGGTCTGCTCTGTTTGATCATGATATAATATAGAAATGATTCTACAGCTTCTGCCATGGCCAAATATTCCTGTGGTCATGTCCCATTATAAATAAAATAATTTAATCAATATTCATGATGTGATTATTTCTTGCATGAATATTCATGGAGTAGAGGGTTAAAGAAAATTAACGTGTGCTTTTTCTAAACGTGCCAATGGTTTTGTTTTTATTTTATCCCCATAGAACACGAGAAAACGTCAGCCAAATAGTTTAACCATTATCATACTAAGCGCGTCCTGGGTTACATGTGCAAACAGTTTGGCTCCAGATTAGAGGCTCGTTTATTCGACGACTCATCAGGACCCAAACTATTTGGAACTCGTTGCTTGTTTCTCAAAACGCTTCAATGAATCTGATTTAACCAATTAATGTCCAATGTCCCTTTAAAGGGACATATACAAACAGTGTACCTCTAGATCATAGGGCTCATGATGGAGTATTCTGATCAGTGTCTGAACTGTTTGCTGAACCCATCAATATCAATAATTTATTCCGGCAAAAAGTTTCTTTATTGAGCACCCTCCATATGAAAAATGGTTCCAAAGTATAAGATCTGTACGCGTTTTCCTTAATTAATATATTTTTATGAATAAATGGATTATAAAAATTGCTTAAAATCAGAGTATGTGCAAACATTTTTCAGCATGATATAGAAGTCTGTTTGAAAATATATATACCGGTGACTTTCCTATTCTCTATAGAGAAAAACTCGTCAGCAAAATACGAAGGCTTGAACGAGACTATGTAGGCTTTTGGAATTAGCGGGGTTTAAGCCGGGATACAATAAGGACAGAAAAATCGAAATGATTCCCTGGTACGGGCATTAGGCTTTATTGTCATTCTTTTGACATTATGGCATATGAAATGATTTTGGAAGCATTAGATAGCGTTGTATGGTTAGACTGTATGCAAATATATGCACCAGTCCAAATACACCGGCTTATATGGAATAAATTGGATTATTTCATGTTAGCATGATCGTGTTGTGCGTGGTCTATAATAGGTCATTTCGCCTGTGATATGATGTTTGAGTAATGTCAGTCTAACATATAACTATAACCCAGTTGATACAGGCACTAGTGTTCTTCGTCCTTCATACATGTGCAGCATAACTCTTTAAATGCGGGAAACGAGGGCATTGGCATTTGTAAATAGCATGTACCCATAGAGAACTCCCTTATCAGGGTCTACACTATTTGTCATTCAACATTCTCTTAAACGTTATATACCCTTTTATACAGAGACGTGACGTACGCTACTGGTGTCCCCTGACGTTACGCATGACGTCGACGTTTACGACAGCGAATACGGACATTATCATTATTATGCCACAATATGCGACAATACAAATCAACCCTTTCCCTCATATAAAATCTTCTTCACGCATTTACAAACAGAGTAGACCAAGGTCAGACGGTCCCTGTGGGATACGTCTGATCAGGGTCTGCTCTGTTTGCTGGTGAAAATATAATAGTTCTGACTACAGTTTCTACCAATACAAAAAATCTAAGTACAATATGACATTTTAAAAATTCAGCTGATAAATTTTCACCATGCCATTATTTCTTACATAAATATTGAACACTGTAGTGTACGCTATCATTTCATTTTAACCCTTTACTCCAGGGAATATTCAGGCATGATATAATGATATCATGAATATTAATTCAATGCAATTCTATAATAGTACTATGAACAAAATAACTCTTTATTGTGACAGAAACCAGAGAATCAGATCTACATTATATAGTAAATGCAAACAGCAGACCCCGATCAGATGGTTCCAATTAGGATCCGTCTGATCTGGGTCTACTCTACTTGCAAAGGCGTAAAAAGGCGTCTTTATAGAGTTTTAAATATTCATCATTCCAAGGGTTATGATTACAGATGCAACTCTCTATTTACAAGAAAAACAAAACATGGGTTACCCATATTGTGGTTCGGTATTTTATTTCTTAACCCTTTGAATGCTGAATTTTCAAAGTGACTTGGGACTTCACATATTAGCGATAGAGTTTTTTTGGTATGAAAGCGTATAATTTGCGAGAGGATTTTCAATGACAAAAATGCAGACCAAGACCAGAGAGCTACCTTGGAAACCCTACTGTAAACGCCGATAAACGCGTTAAACATTACTCCGCCCTTTAAGCCCTTTCCCTCATATAAACGTGTTTTCACCCATCTGCAAACACAGTAGACCCAGATCAGACGGCTCATATAGGAGCCGTCTGATCTGGGTCTGCTATGTTTGCTTATGGAATTTGATAGATATGTTTCCTTAGTTTCTAAAATGGCTACAATACATCACCTTCTATATTTCATTATAGCTTTTTTTGACAATGAATATTCAGTAGCTACTGAAATGTGGAATAAACATAAAACAAGGAAAGGGTTAAGCATGTAGACGCCGTCTTATCTGGGTGTGTTCTGTTTGCTTATGAAATCAAATAGATCTGATTCTATAGATTCTGCCATGGACATACCCTGCTGTGTGGATACAAATCGGGAAACGCGCAACTCATATCCTTTGCAAACAGTGTAGAACATGATAAGAAACTGCTCCCAGAGGAGCCCTCTTATCAGGATAGTGTTTGTCTTGTTACATTTTTCTTTATTAAAAAAACATAAATATTGAGCTTGTTCAGTTTGAACCTTGGAATAGTCCATTTGAAAACTCAACGTTGTTATTTCATAGATGCATTAGGTAAACAGTTTGAGTAGTATGGTTAATGGGGTTGTAAAACGAGAGGTGAAAGCAAATGTTTTCCTATACAAAACTACTGGTCCTTTTTTCACCCTTGACCCACTACGAAAAAACTGGCTGCTTAAATTGTATTTGGTGCAATCTTCATTAGATGCCAGTCGACAATAGAAGATTGTACAGACTATTGACGGAGTGTCAAACAGCTGGATCCTGATGAGACACAGAGTGATTGGGCGTATCATCTGAATCCAGGCTGTTTACAAAGGCAAGTCAATTCGCCAATAGCGGACTAAGGGATTATACTGCTTACAGACAGTTAGCTCGTCAAAAGCTAAATCCTAACATAACATGTCGATTTCTAAGTAAAATGAAATGAAATGATATTAAACTAATTCAAACTGTTTATTTATTAGTTTGCATCGGGTCTTACGACGTTTCAATATATCGCGATGTTCAGTTAATTACAGGTGGAGGAAGACCCCAGAGGTTAATTCAGGCAGAACTAGAAATGTGTCCAGAGGTCATGGGTGCCTCAGATAAACGAAATACCAGTCTTCGGTGTTTTAATGTGTCCAGGGGTCACGGTGCCTCAGATAAATGAGATACCAGTTTTCAGTGTTTAAATGTGTCTAGGGGCCATGAGTGCCTCAGATAAACTAAATACCAGTCTTCAGTGTTTAAATGTATCCAGGAGAAGCGGATGCCTCATATAAAGTCCGATGTTTCAAATGATGACTATTCATGCAACTTAGTTATGGCAGGCTGTGTGTGTGTGATACGAGCACAGCATACCTGTACAGAATCCTTATGATATAGAAGTAGCTGTACATTGTACATGTATACAGAAGATGATCAAACACAATAATAAAATATCAGTACACAACAAATTCATATATAGGTGACACGTCGCAGTCAACATAATTATGTTTGTTATATAATTCACGTGATGCCATATGGAGAGGTTATAAAGACGTTTCGGATGATGTATACAGCGATATAAGGGATGTAACTGCGTCAAAGTTTTCTTAATCATACGTGATGCAGTTGTCTTTCTTATTTACAGCAAATATAGCGTCCTGGAAGAAATCGGGCTTTGCTATAATGTCAAACAAAATATTGCAAAACGCTTTCCAGTTTTCAAAGTGAACTTATTTTAAATTAGATTTGATTTGGATGAGCATTTCTGAAGGAAATATTTATGCCGCCGATGAGCAGCTTAGAAAAAAACTTCGGGAAGCGAACAATGTAGACCATGATTAGAGGTCCGTAAATTAAGAAATATATTTTTATTCAAAGTGAACATTCAAAGACACGGTGCAGTTAAACTGTTAATGAACTTAAGCACGTGCATGCAGTTGACCTTTCAACCTCTAGCAAGTCAAACATGTTAAGACATGTAACAGCTAGGTATATCAATCCATTAATTTTTTTTATGCATACTGTTCGCACTGGGTACACGTGCACACAGTGTAGGCCCAGATCAATCGATTCCTGTAAGAACTCTCTGGTTATTTATGAATATCAATCCCATCATCCTCAGAAATCTCGTAAAATACATTTGAATTATAATCAGTCTTGTTCATAATACATATTTGGGCTAGGCTTCAGCTGGCATTGGATGGATGCATGGGCCTATGTGGGGGTGGATGAGTGAGTGAGTTAGTGAGTAAGTATGTGAGTGAGTGAGTTATTGAGTGAGTGAATGAATGAGTGATTGAGTGAGAGCGTGCGGCAGTGAGTGAGTGAGTGGGTGGGTGAGTGAGTGAGTGAGTGAGTGAGTGAGTGAGTGAGTGAGTGAGTGAGTGAGTGAGTGAGTGAGTGAGTGAGTGAGTGAGTGAGTGAGTGAGTGAGTGAGTGAGTGAGTGAGTGAGTGAGTGAGTGAGTGAGTGAGTGAGCGAGCGAGCGAGCGAGCGAGCGAGCGAGCGAGCGAGCGAGCGAGCGAGCAAGTGAGTAGGTTCACAATATGTTATGTAGTTCCAATGATGAAGTGAGAGGGTGATGCTGTAGGGTGTTGAATTGGGTGTCTGTGTGGGGTGTTGGTGTGGGGATGGTGATGTGGGAATGTTGGCATGGCGGTGATGATGTGAGGATGATGTTGTGGAGGTGATGGTGTAGGGTTTGAGGTGATACTGGAGTGATGCTCTTGGGTTGATGATGTTGGGTTGCTGGCTCTGGGGTAATGGTGGGGGAGATAATGAGAGATGATGATGTAGGGTGACGGCGTGGGGAAAATAATGTAGGGAGAGATAATGTGGGATGAAGGCGTTGAGATAATTGTGTGAGATGATAATGTTTGTTGATGGTGTGTGAAAGATGATGTTGGAGTGATTTTGCGGGATGATGGCGTTGCGATAACTGTGTGAGGTAATAATGTTTGTTAATGGTGTGTGGAAGATGGTGTTGGGGTGATTTTGCGGGATGATGGCGTTGAGATAATTGTGTGATGTGATTTATATTATAATGTTGGTTGGTGGCGTGTGGAAGATGATGTGCGGGTGATTTTGCGAGATAATGATGTGTGAATGGTGTTGGGTGATAGTGTGCGTGTGGTGGTGTGGGATTGATGAGGAGGGTATAGTGTGGGTGATAGTGTGAGAATGATGGCGTCTGGTGATGATGTGGTAATAACGGAGTGGGCTGAATATCTGGGGTGATGCTGTCGTGTGGTGGTATTGGTATGATGGAGTTGGCTAAATGTGTAGAGTGATGATAACGAGTTATGGTGTGGGAATGGTGGGGTGGGGTCAAAGTATGGTGAGATGGTGTCGGTAAATACTAATGGAATTGTGGTGTTGGTGAAGGTGTAGAGTAATGGTGATTGGTAAGGGTGTCAGAATGATGGAGTGTTGTGACGGTATGGAGTGATGGTGTCGAGTGTTAGTGTGGGAATGGAGGTGTGGGGTGGAAATGTGTAGTGATGGTGTCGGTTGATAGTGTGGGAATGGCGGAGTAGGGACGAAGGTGTGTGGAAAGATGGAATGGTGTGAAAGAGTGGCGTGGTGGTGTCGGTGATGGTGTGGGAATAGTAGTGTTGAGCGAAGGTGTGGAGGTAGGAATTATGGTGTTGAGCGAAGGTGTAGAGTGATGTTGTCAGGTGATGGTATGGGAATAGTAGTGTTAAGCGAAGGTGTGGGGTGATGTTGTCGGGCGATGGTATGGAAATTATGGTGTTGAGCGAAGGTGTGGAGGTAGGAATGATGGTGTTGAGCGAAGGTGTAGAGTGATGTTGTCAGGTGATGGTATGGGAATAGTAGTGTTAAGCGAAGGTGTGGGGTGATGTTGTCGGGCGATGGTATGGAAATTATGGTGTTGAGCGAAGGTGTGGAGGTAGGAATGATGGTGTTGAGACAAGGTGTGGAGTGATGGTGTCAGGTGATAGTGTGCAAATAATGGAACGGGGTGACGGTGTAGATTGATGATGTCGAGTTATGGTGTGAGAATGGCAGTAAGTGGTGTTATGGGCTTATCAATCAGACTACAGTGCTCCCAGTGGAAACAAAGGTCATGTGTCCGTTTTTTCTTACCAGAAAAAACTTATTTAACTAAAGGTATGTAAACACCCCATATTCAGGGAAGGAAATATGTGGACGCGGTAGAATGGGTAACCTTTGCATATAATACTAGTTTTGACCTGAACCGCTTGGTATTCAATTAGAATTTTAGAGAACATTGATATAGAGCACGTGATTTGTCACCAAAGGGATAACCTTTTAGCGAACAATGATTGTTCGGCTTGTTAATGTTAGTAGGGTTAAACATACTACGAGAAAAAAGTATCATGTTATTGCTATATTTGTTATTGCTATATTTGTTATTGCAGACAATACCTACTTGTGACTATAGCGGTGTGACTTGACCCACAAGCAACATGCATTGTCCTGTTTTGCGGGGCTCCACAAAACAGTTCCACAGCCCCGTCGAGGAAAGTTATTTCTTTCTTATAGCCGTGCCCGTGCTGCCCGAACTCTCCACTGCCCCAACACAAAAGATGACCTGTGGCGTCCTCGTTTGTTCGGTGGGGCTCGTCAGGGGGCTTGATTTCCGACATCTCTTCCGCGCTGAAAGAAAAAAAATCAACCTGAGCAACTTTCTTCTGTCTTTAGTTGTCGACGTGGATTTAAATTTGCTTTTAATTTCTTTTAAAAATTGAAACTGTTTTGATAAGATAAAGCGCCGACTTTCAAGATTTAGCTGCAAACTTTGTTCACATATCACGTGTACGTCTATACCATGTAGCGGTGCAATAGCTACTCGCTGGTTCTTATCCTATTAACGTCTGCCAAAACTCCGGTAATTAAGCGAATTTCAGGAAGTGTGAGTCTGGAAGAGGAGCCCAGTCTCATCGGTATCTAAGATGTTTGCACGTGGCAACCAGGACGTCTATGACACGCTTAGCCTGATACTCGTTATGGACGTAAGGAATTGAGCTAACCAATCATAGGCTGGGTCAGTTTAACGTATGATATAGCTCGAACAATTTGACCTGGACCCTGACCTACTTAATTTACATCAATAAAAATTCGTAACATTGCACGGGTTTATCCTCGGCACGTGTCCCCGTAAGCAACTATGCATGGACACACTCATGATTATATGATTTACATATGCACAGGTTAATTTCAGCGAGAATAGACTTCACGATTTATCGGCGGAGTTTTATTTATACAGCGTCATCTCTCTCAGTATGTATTCTGCATAAAGGTGAGGGTCCAGGTCAAATTGTTCGAGCTATACATAGGTGACAGAAGTGAAGCATGTATATGTTTCTAAAGCACTCGATACTGTCCCATCATGATGAGTCACCGCAGTCTTACATGTATACCTTTGAATTTGTGCATTCTAGATTCGCACACCTCTTTAACCATTTCAGCGTTGAAATTTCAAATAGAGTAAACTTCAAACTGGTCAAGCCTACAGTAAATATCCAGTATGTTGTTTGAAAAATTAAAATTGTAACATGACAAACAGTGCAGCTCCAGATAAAAGGCTCCTGGAGGAGCACTCTCATCTGGTTTTACACTGTTTGTAAAAGAGACCAGTGACTTGTTTCCCACACTGCAAGGGTTAATATGTTATAGTATACCTTATCCAAATACACTCCTTCTTTACCTATGTAAAACGTACCGGTCCCTAAATTACGATAGTGCCCGCTGAGATGCTATATGGACCGCTGCGCTCGGTAATTTCCGGTAATTTCCGCGCATACGGAAACGCACGTATTACGCCACTCTAAATTTTATAATAATGAATAAATTTAAAAACAAAACAGCTGATATTTTTTAAGTTAGCTAAAGATAGTACAATATACATTGAAATTACTTATTTTATTGCTGATAAATAAATATGTACGTAATTCTTCGGACGAGACTATAAACCGAGGTCCGATGTATCAGTGCTTTCCACTGGACATCTAAAAGAATCAGAGAAACTCAGTCGATAATAAGAGTAGGGTATCGCGCCAGGGTTTCTCTGTATCCTCTCCCCTCTCTCTGGGGCGTCCAATTAGCCCATAGTGAGCAGAAACGGGTGTAAATCAACACAAACAAACAAAAACCTTTGAATGCAAATCGGTTGTGGACTAAATTTGCGTGAAAAGGGCTATATTATTTTATAATGGGTCGAAACGACCAAGTCCGAAACGGATTGGGTCCGAAATGACTAGTGGCCGAAACGGATTGGGTCCGAAACGACTCGACACCCAGAACAATCAAATCACACCAGATGAGATTTATTTTGCAGAATCGATAGATTCATTTTACATTTATTTTGCGTTTGCAGTTTTGTGCACTTGGTCTCTCTTAAAACACATATAATAATTGACATGCCGAATGTCGTGTGTGTTTTGAAGGGGTTTTCGGTTTTGTTTCCGTTAATAACAAATACGCTCTTCCAAGTAGAAGGTAAAGATGTTATTCCAGTGCCAAAAAAGTAGGCCATACCAAACCATGACATACTCTGTGCTGCGGTAATCGATAACTTGTATGCAATCTTCCTTTGAATAAAGTAAAACCTCTCTAAACCGGACGTTAAATTTAGTATAAATATCGGTCTTGGAGACAGGTGGCAGCTTAATACAGGAGCCTTCTGCATGGCTTTCACCCTGCCACTTGCCTTAAAATGTCTAAATTTTGCTCTACACGAATTTCGGTTTAGAGGGGGTTTACTGTGTATTGAATATATCTTCAGGCCTTTGAGCGGTCCAGCCTTTATCTGAGTCTGCAGACGCCAGGTCAAATACATGCTAATCACACAATTCTTAAGCTAGGCTCCCACTGCCGATCAGATCAACTCGATCATCCCGACCATCCAAATTACCCGACCAAGCTCGACCGAAGGCATGTAAGCCTGTCTCACACAGAACACACGGCTTATACGGTTGGCCATCCGTGTAAACCGTACATACAACCGAACCAACCGTGGCCTTATCCGAGTTACACTCGGGCCATTCGAGTGTATCCGTGAAAGCCGTGTATGATTTTTAAAACTTTTAAAAAAACTGACACGGGTGCCATGTCCGTGTATAATCGTATTAGCGATCGTACAAGACCGTGAGAGACCGTGTGAGACCGTACGAGACCGTATATACAACCGCACATGAAGTCCACTCCACGAGTGAGCTCAACCGTGTCAATATCGTATATAAATCGTATGGAATCGTGTGAAACCGTTCCCAAGTCCTACATCCAACACCCGGATTAACACTCGAATGTCACACGATCACCGTACGATTCACACGAGTGTACACACGGTTTTATACGATCGCCATACGACCAATACGGTTTCATACGATCGCCATACGACCAATACGGTTCAAGTACGAATTATACATGGTCAAGTACGACCAGACATGATCTCTATGTCTGTACAAAACTCGTGTATGATCAGCACTCGAACACAACAGAAAACACAACTACCTGCTGCCACCTTGAAACAACAGAGTACTTGCTACATAATGCCTCCAAAGAAGAAGAAGGTCCCCAAAAGAATCCCCATGGAAGATTCTCCCAGCGAGAATACAAAAAGGGCCACCAAGGCCCTCCGACCACTTCAACCTGTTGACCCTGTCGACCCAAGCCATCAAAACGAGTCAATTTATATCAAAACATACACGAATGTGTGATAATTCGAGCATAACTCGAACAAAAGTCGGTGGGACCGTATGTAAACCCTGTAAATGTCCAGTTAATCGAGTAAAAGTCGTGTTTAATCGTACTAGGCCGTAACAGACCGTACTAGACCGTACTTGGAACCGTACAACAATCGTATGAATCGTATGAAAATCGTTTTGCAAATCGTGTTCAAACCGTGACAAACCTTGCTTGACCGAGTATATCCGTGCTTTGTTCGTACATACTCATGCTACATTCGAGTCTAAATCGTACCAACTCATCCCAAGGCACGGTTGGAGCTCAATACTCGTACCAGTCAACCCGTGTATAACCGAGTATACCGTATTGGAACCGTGTGCCCAACCGTGTTCTGTGTGAGACAGGCTTAACTAAACAGTTCTTCCCGACCTCTACTCGATCATACACGACCCCTCGCGATCATTCACGACTCCTCCACGACGTCAACTCAACATCCACTCCGATCTTTACTCGATCATCTCGACCAAGATACGATTCCTACACGATCTCTACCCGGTCAGCTGGACCTCTGTTCGATCTCTACCCGACCAGATCATCATAGGCGTACTTGCGTACAACTCGATCAACTGATCAACCCGACCCTCTACTCGATGAGTCTCGATCAATACCGACCGCTTCCCGATCGCTTCTTGTGCGCTTGGCTACTCGATCTCTATCCGAATGTTTTGAACATGTCAAAAAAAATCGGGTAGGGAGTCCGAGCGATGCCGACCAAGGTCGACCTCCCCGATCACTCCCGTTCACTCCTGCCGAGCGAGCCAGATTAGTACCCGGTCATTTGGTCGGGCTTGATCGAGTTGATCTGATCGGCAGTGGGAGCCTAGCTTAAACCCCATTCATCTAAGCACGACCTGGCCCAGTTACATATAACTTGGGTTCCGATGAGACGCCGAGTAACACGGCGTCTCTTCAGAGTCCGATTTGTTTGACATTCGGGACAATAGTTTCTCAAAAGCTTATTCTAATCGTTAGTAGTGAAAATTGCACCAGCTACAAAGTTTAGCAGACCGTATTGTTTTACAGTGGGGTAAGGGTTTACCGACGCAAATGTTTGCTTAACTAAAGACATACTTGGTATTATGGTGCATTAAACCAATCCCTCTTAAACTATTTTTAGACCCTATCTCTTTGAATAAATCTACCAAAAAGGAGCATTTACTAGAGAAAATGAAAAGTTTGGAATCGTGTAGTTTTGAAACCATTTTGATAAAAATAGAGCATTTGCTCTATTTATCACAATAGTTTCAAAAAATGACTGTCACAGAGGCGTCAATAGGAGGGAATGGGTTAATAGTGGTTCTAATGAAATACGAGGTACATTAAACTGTTCGCTGCTCATGTCACATAGAACTGTGAGTATCTGTGCAAACAGTTTGGATCCAGGTGAGACGGCCAGGGTCTGATAACAGTCGGCCAGGGTCTGATAACAGTCGGCCAGGGTCTGATAACAGTCGGCCAGGGTCTGATAACAGTCCAAACGGTTTGGATCCAGGTGAGACGGCCAGGGTCTGATAACAGTCGGCCAGGGTCTGATAACAGTCCAAACAGTTTGGATCCAGGTGAGACGGCCAGGGTCTGATAACAGTCGGTCAGGGTCTGATAACAGTCCAAACAGTTTGGATCCAGGTGAGACGGCCAGGGTCTGATAACAGTCGGCCAGGGTCTGATAACAGTCCAAACAGTTTGGATCCAGGTGAGACGGCCAGGGTCTGATAACAGTCCAAACGGTGTGTTACTGTATCTGGGACATTTAAAAAAAATAGAAAAACAAATTGAAACTTGTAGCAGATGACAACGTTTGCAGACAGCCACATTTCACAGAGAATCTTATATGTTTTAGTAGGACATAATTTCATTGTAAGATAAAGCAAACAGTGTAGGCCAAGACCTGATCAGGATCTGCACTGTTTGTCATTCAACCTCTCTAGCAAGGTAAAACCTTCTATACTGAGTGGACTCTACATAGTTCGATACTGATGGGCTATTCCACTCTGAAAGTTCAGGGTTGATGGAGTTAAGCACATAAATGGGTAAACCAATAAATACAACGTGTGTAAATACTGTTATACTGGTATAGTCAAACAACTAGGTCTGACGTGTCAAAGGTCAGCCGAGTCCATTTTTTAGGGAGATCAGCATTCCGCATGTTCTCGGACCATTTTTTTAAACAGACGAGTTTAGTATATAAGATAAAATTGAAGGCGGATTGTTGTCAGCAGTTTAGCGCAGTGAGTAAAGTCTAGGTACGCAGAAGACATTGCGATAGTAGTTTTTTATTGAGCGTGGGTTCGAATCCCGTGTCGACCTTAAACTTTTTTTTAATTTTTAATGAATAGTAGAGTATTAGTTTATGTCATATTGTATAATTGTAATGGCCATTTATGCACATGGTCCTCTATGTTAGGGAAGGGTGCCTTTGTT
This sequence comes from Azorinus chamasolen, assembly GCA_963576725.1. Taxonomy (NCBI): domain Eukaryota; kingdom Metazoa; phylum Mollusca; class Bivalvia; order Cardiida; family Solecurtidae; genus Azorinus; species Azorinus chamasolen. The sequence continues at coordinate 77,930,157 of OY755239.1, forward strand.
TGAGTTCGAGTCCTATATTAGCCATATTTTCAATAATAAATCGATGCTAAAATATGAATATCAATATAAGTTTTAGCAATTGTCTTGTACAAGTGGCTTCTTAGTGCACAACAAAACTAATGCTCTTAAGGGGACTTTCCTTAATATTTTAGCAAAAAAAATATTTTAGGTTGATGCGAGACTCGAACCTGCGCCTAATAAAATTTTCGTCGATCATATATTTCTTTATGGTCCTACGTATTATCCACTACGCTATATTTCCGATAACTAATGCGCTTATTCTTTATACCTATAACTAAACATTTTCTTTTATAAATGGCACGTGGATATCCGAAATGCTGATCTCCCTTAAAAATGGACTCGGCGAACCCGTGACCCGTCAGACCTAGTTGTTTGACTTTTTTTTTATATCTATAAATCTTAGTGGGATACGCATCCGTGTACATGCACTCGATACACAGTTCGCAAGTCGTTTGAGTAAATGTGCTGGTTTGAGAGTTTTTGACAGTCCGTAATGTGTCGGAACGACCGCATCGGTGTGAATGCCCCAAACAAGTTCGAAAGGCACCGGTGTGACTGCAAGTTCGCAAGACGTCGACATGTATACACGGGCCAAGCAGTTTACAAGACGTCGACATGTATACACGGGCCACGCAGTTTACAAGACGTCGACATGTATACACGGGCCACGCAGTTTACAAGACGTCGACATGTATACACGGGCCATGCAGTTTACAAGACGTTAGTGTAAATGCACATGGTAGAAAATTAAATTAGCCCAGGCGTCGGAAGGATTTTTTCTAAGCGTAGTTAATATTATGCAGTAGGACCTTTCTAGATTGGCCACATAATGAATAAACATTAAGGAGTTGACTGCTTACTGCAGCAGAAATAAGTGAAAAAAAACTCCTATAAGAGTTAATCTAACACCTAACAACATGACTAACAAAGTTATTCCGGTTCACACATCAACATAAATATTCTTTACATTAAATTTATTACTCGATGATCGCAGTGTCAATTATTCACCACTAAACGAAATAAAACTCATCAAGTATGCTTGAGATGGTACCCTTTAACTGCTATGTTTCATTACATATGCAAATCTGACCCAGGTAAGTATGTGTGTTATGATAGTTTGGGTAAACAGAGTAAGGTCTCGCTAATGCGACCACATACATGTAATTTGTTAACATAGGCTTGTGTAAAAGCAGGTGGTTGCTTAATGTAGGACACAAGTAATGCAGAAAGTTCCTATAGGAGCTCTCTGCATGATTTCTGTCTGGCATTAACCTACCACCTGTTGTAATACTCCAGAATCACCCTTGTTTTTTGTGGTCGTATTAGCGGGACCTTACTGTAGGTCGTATTAAAAACGCCTTTTAAATATAGAAATGTACGAGGGCTGGGCGTAGTAGCGACTGTCGTAAATAAGACAACTTACGGTAACTGTGGTGGTACAATCTTTAGAAAGACTGGTCCCTGGTCCCTGGTCATTAGTACATAATGCATGTCTAACTTTAGCGTAACCCATTTGTGCCAAGTGTCCCTTAAAAAGGACATATGCAAACGGTGTAGACCCAGATCAGATGGTCATTGAAGGAGACATCTGATCAGGGCCTGAATCGTTTGCTGAAACCATCGATGTTGTGTCTTATACCAGCAACTGTGTTGTGTCTTATACCAGCAAATGTACTGTGGCTTATACCAGCAAATGTACGGTGGCTTATACCAGCAAATGTACTGTGGCTTATACCAGCAAATGTGTTGTGTCTTATACCAGCAAATGTACTGTGGCTTATACATGTATCACCAAATTACTTTGGCTTATACCAGCAAATATACTGTGGTTTATACCAGCAAATGTGTTGTATGTTGTGTCCCCTCAACATGAACAATGGATGGGTTCATGCATAAGACATGGACAGGGTTTCCTTAACCCTTTCTTCATTTAATATCTATGTAAGAAACAATGACGTCATGAATATATATTGAATTAATTGTTACAATAGCACACGAACACAGAAATATTTGGCAATGACAGAAAACTTTAGAATCTTATAGTAGCCGTCTGATTTGGGTCTACTTTGTTTGCAAATGCGTAGAAAGGCATTTATGGGGTAAAGGGTTTAATAATGTGGGAATGAATGGTTTAAAAGGTAAAATCAATAAGTGTGTATTTTATTACAAAGTATATCTTTCGAATAATATCTGTCATGTTAAAATGAAATAATTTCATGGTAAATAACATTTAAGCATTAAAATGCGTAGCCATTATGTCGCGCACTCTTATTAAAATCTTGTTTACATTTATGGGTAACACAAAACCCTTAGTGAACGAAGTCTAGTCCGATAGAATCGGCAATATAATATATGCCAATGGGATTTGCTTATCTTTGCAAAGAAATTGAATACTTGACAAGTACGTTTCGGTTAAGTAGTTGTATGTGAATGTCGTACTTGTTTTGTATGTATGTTAACAAACTTAGTCTTTATGTGCATTTTCTAAACTTGAATACGTCTAGGATATGTTTTAATGATTGTATTTTATGCGATGAAAGTGAAGCTCTCTAAAAGTTCAAGATAGCTTAATAAACATTAATCAGCAAGAAAACGATAAATCATTGCTTAAGCGACAACATGCCGGTTAAACACACGAATCTTAAAGAAAGGTGGTTCCAAAATGCACAGCAGGCGTAATACAAAACAAGAGCACCGCAAGCGGGTGCCAACGCTCCGTCTGTCGTCATTGTCAAGATGAACATGCATACCAAAAATGAAGGTTGCAAATGAAAAATTGAAGAAGTTATGGTCAATGTTAAGATTTCGGACGAAGACGATAACGACGACAACGACGACGCGGACGCCGGATTTACGGCAATAGCTCGTGATTTCTTAGAAACAGACGAGCTAATGATCCTATTTAAGCTTTCTGCACTACTGCCTATGTCTTTAAGCTACTACCTTCCTCCACACCCGGCATTTTACTTGTTTAATTGTCACAAGACTCTGACCATGTCTTGTATTCCTACAGACCCAGCATTTTACTTTTGTTATAGTCGCGCGAGACTCTGGCCATGTCTTGTATTCCTACAGACCCAGCATTTTACTTGTTTTATGCTCACGCGAGACTCTGACCATGTCTTGTACCCCTACACACCCGACATTTTACTTGTTTTATGCTCGCGCGAGACTCTGACTATGTCAGCATTTTACTTGTTTTATGGTCGCGCGAGACTCTGACCATGTCTTGTACCCCTACACACCCGACATTTTACTTGTTTTATGCTCGCGCGAGACTCTGACTATGTCAGCATTTTACTTGTTTTATGGTCGCGCGAGACTCTGACCATGTCTTGTATCCCTACACATCCGACATTTTACTTGTTTTATGCTCGCGCGAGACTCTGACTATGTCAGCATTTTACTTGTTTTATGGTCGCGCAAGACTCTGGCCATGTCTTGTATTCCTACAGACCCAGCATTTTACTTGTTTTATGGTCGCGCGAGACTCTGACCATGTCTTGTATCCCTACAGACCCGGCATTCTCCGAAGTAGCTAATAACTTTAAATGTGTTGACAAAATAATAAGGCAGTACAACCGATTTACACTAAGTCTTGGCTATACTCATACAACCACGTTAATCCTTAACCATATCACCGAAATCATGTCTGTCAACTAGATACAAACAGCTTAGCTATATTTGTACAGAACGACGAAAGTTAGGACGTAATAAAAACAACTTTAAATGAAATCAACGACTCTTACACCGCTGATAATGATATAGGTAAAGGAGTAACGGCTAACGCACCCTTCTTGTATGTGACACATGAGGAGTATTCAATACTACCAATAACATTCGTTTGGATAGTATCCGCATATAGCCTCCTTTTAATATAGCTCTATCTTTAAAACTATTGGCACTGTCTTCTCTCGATATTTAGCGTCATCTATAAATATATATATAGATAATTCATAATATCGGTATCCCCATCTATATAAATGTATAGACAACTTGTATACTTTCGGTATATAGCTCCAGTTATACACATATAGACAATCTTTACTCTCGGTGTTTAGCTCCATCTGCATACATGTACTTATAGACAACCTCTACTCTCGGTGTATAGCCCAATCTATGTACATATAGACAATCCATACTCTCTGTATATAGTTCCAGAGAGAGAGAGAGAGAGATAGAGAGAGAGAGAGAGAGAGAGAGAGATAGAGAGAGAGAGAGAGAGAGGGGGAGAGAGAGGGGGAGAGAGGGAGAGAGAAAGAGGGAGAGAGAAAGAGGGAGAGAGAGAGGGGAGAGAGAGAGAAGAGAGAAAGAGAGGGGAGAGAGGGAGAGGGAAAGAGGGGGATAGAGAGGGTAGAGAGAGAGGGGGAAGAGAGGGGAAGAGAGAAAGAGAGGGGAGAGAGAGAGGGAAAGAGAGAGGGAAGGGAGAGAGAGAGAGGGGGGGGGGGGGAATGCCTACTTTCGGTATACAGACAATCTCTACTCTCTGTATATAGCTCCATCTATATACATTTGGAATTCTGTACTCTCTGACAGTCTCTGTATATACTTCCATGTAAATACATGTATATATAGAGAATCTCTACTCTAAAGGATTAGCTCCATTTATATATCTATGTACATACAGACAATCCCCACTCTCAGTGTTAGTTCCATCTATATACATACAGACACTCCCCACTCTCAGTGTTAGCTCCATCTATATACATACAGACACTCCCTACTCTCAGTGTTAGCTCCATCTATATACATACATACACTCCCTACTCTCAGTATTAGCTCCATCTATATACATACAGACACTCCCTACTCTCGGTGTATAGCTCCATCTATATGCATACAGACACTCCCTACTCTCGGTGTATAACTCCATCTATATGCATACAGACACTCCCCACTCTCGGTGTTAGCTCCATCTATATACATACAGACACTCCCTACTCTCGGTGTATAGCTCCATCTATATACATACAGACACTCCCTACTCTCGGTGTTAGCTCCATCTATATACATACAGACACTCCCCACTCTCAGTGTATAGCTCCATCTATATACATAGACACTCCCTAATCTCGGGGTGTATAGCTCCATCTATATACATACAGACACTCCCTACTCTCGGTGTATAGCTCCATCTATATACATAGACACTCCCTACTCTCGGTGTATAGCTCCATCTATATAAATAGACACTCCCCACTCTCAATGTTAGCTCCATCTATATACATAGACACTCCCTACTCTCGGTGTATAGCTCCATCTATATGCATACAGACACTCCCTACTCTCGGTGTATAGCTCCATCTAGATGCATACAGACACTCCCTACTCTCGGTGTATAGCTCCATCTATATGCATACAGACACTCCCTACTCTCAGTGTATAGCTCCATCTATATGCATACAGACACTCCCTACTCTCGGTGTATAGCTCCATCTATGTGCATACAGACACTCCCTACTCTCGGTGTATAGCTACATCTATATGCATACAGACGCTCCCTACTCTCAGTGTTAACTCCATCTATATACATACAGACACTCCCTACTCTCGGTGTATAGCTCCATCTATATGCATACAGACACTCCCTACTCTCGGTGTATAGCTCCATCTATATACATACAGACACTCCCCACTCTCGGTGTATAGCTCCATCTATATACATACAGACACACCCTACTCTCAGTGTTATCTCCATCTAAATACATACAGACACTCCCTACTCTCGGTGTATAGCTCCATCTATATACATACAGACACTCCCTACTCTCAGTGTATAGCTCCATCTATATACATACAGACACTCCCTACTCTCAGTGTTAGCTCCATCTATATACATACAGACACTCCCTACTCTCAGTGTTAGCTCCATCTATATACATACAGACACTCCCTACTCTCAGTGTTAGCTCCATCTATATACATAGATACTCCCCACTCTCAGTGTTAGCTCCGTCTATATACATAGACACTCCCTACTCTCAGTGTTAGCTCCATCTATATACATAGACACTCCCTACTCTCAGTGTTAGCTCCATCTATATACATACAGACACTCCCTACTCTCGGTGTTAGCTCCATCTATATACATACAGACACTCCCTACTCTCGGTGTATAGCTCCATCTATATACATACAGACACTCCCTACTCTCGGTGTATAGCTCCGTCTATATACATACAGACACTCCCTACTCTCGGTGTATAGCTCCATCTATATACATAGACACTCCCCACTCTCAATGTTAGCTCCATCTATATAAATACAGACACTCCCTACTGGTACCAAACTGTTCAGAAAAGTCTACTGAATCAGAATCGCGAATATACTCAAGTTTAAATTCTTTAGGCTATGTGTATTTAACCGTTTCCAATCCCCCATTTTTTGTAATGATGACTCATACCTGCAAATTCGCCCATATCACAGCCAGTTTTTGTCCTAAACCTATAAAACTGGTACCAAATTGACGATAAGACATTGTGCTTTTTATTTCAGCCTTTTTTAATAACATTATTTGCATACTCATGAATATTAATGAGAACATTAAAAGAACAAGTATAGAAATAACGTAAACCTTTCATTTTTTTATCCTACAAATATCAGAAAACAACTTCAAATGCAGTTTAACATGATGAAAAACTCCTCAGAAAACAAAATAACCTAATTGAGGACCTAAACATTAACTTTAAGTAACGTTATAGCCGTTTCCATTCCACCCCCCCCCCCCCCCCCCCCCAGTTTTCGTAATGATGGCCCATACCTGTAAAATCGCCCATATCACAGCCAGTTTTTGCCCTAAACCTATAAAACTGGTACCAAATTGAAGATAAGACATTGTGCTTTTATTTCTAGCTATTCCTTGAAATTGAATTATTTGCATACTCATGAATATTAATGAGAACATTAAAAATAGTAAAACAATATAGAAATAACGTAAATAACGTAAACTATTCACATTTTATCCTACCAATATCAGAAAACAACTTCAAATATAGTTTAAATTGATGACAAAATACTCAGAAAGCAAAGTATCTAAATTGATAACCAAACAATGAACTGTAAGTAACAGTGTAACTGTTTCCATGGTAACCGATCCTTTTACACGTTTTGGAAAATTGACATCTACCCTGTAATACTCCGCAAGATCTCAGTTATTTTTTATGAATCATGAAATCAATTGTTACAAACATAGATAGAGATGAGGCATTGCTTTAATAGTAAATATTACTTTCCTGATATAACTAATTTGCATATGTATTCTTGAATATGTATGACAACAGTAAAAGACGTTGACATTTTCGAAAGACACCAGTCGTTCTCTTATAAAGCAAACACAGTGCAAAATGTTTAGCTAAAGTTTAAAATGATCACTGAATATCACCAAGATTGTTAGATAAATAAATTTGGGACAGATTATATAGCACTGATGGTGATATATCTGTTTCCTAGGCAACCATTCTAACCACATTGTTCATATTACAGAGTGTTTAAATACTTGCAACATACAAAGATATTGCGGCCTACTTTGGCGATAAATATTAATGATATAAACATATAGTTGATGTATGAATCTTCATGTTTGGTTTACTTTATGCAAATTACCTCTTTTGCATCCTCATGAATATTAATTAGTGATAAGAAAACAAAGAGAAACAATATTGAAAATAACATAATTGGCAGTATGCCCTGGATTCAACACAGGTAATACGGTATGAGTAATACGGTATGGAATATAGACCTACTTAGCCATTTGAATGCGGGGAAGGACTGTACTGACGTCTACGCACAGTGTAGATCCATATCAGAGGACTGTCCCCAGATCGGTCCTCGGAACGGCGTCTACACCATTTGTCATTCAAAACCCTCTAGAAAATCTAAGTACAGTAGAACCCCTCTAATGCGACCACTTAAAGAATAAGCATAGCTGCCTTGATGAGCAGGTGGCTGCTTAATGCAGGACAAAAGTAATACAGAAAGCTCCTCTAGGAGCTTTCTGCATTACTTTTGTCCTGCATTAAGCTACCACCTGCATCTAGTACCCAGAATTGTACCTCTTTTAGGTGGTCGCATTAGCGGGGTTTTACTGTATTTCACATTGAATCGACTCTACAGTTGAACATTGGTGGGCAATACTTCTTGGAATACTGGGCTTTCTATTTGTACATTTGTAAGACAAAGGACAACCTACATAGGTGGCAGTTTCCAGTATCCATTCAATGTTTGCTGATCCTTCGACGCTACATCTGGCTTCTTTTCCACAAGTTTCGGTAAATGCATATGGTTGGTTTGAAGTTCAAATCCCAAAGGAGTGTTACTCTTTCGTAATTTCTTCCGTTCAAGCATATTGCAAACCATTATTCAGCACTTACGTACTAAAACGTCATAGACAAATGAAAATCACTCTTTACGTATTCACTCTTTCACGATTCACATCTGAAATCATCACTTGATAGACTGGACACGTAAAATCCTTATTTCCGCTGCATGTTATGGTCCACATATGAGCGTGGTATCTCAAAAACCTTACTAGATAACACTTCTGCACTGTTACTCTCCAAACTTTTGCATAGTTTCTTAATATCCCCATTCATCAGTTTTTACTGAACTGTCTTAGACTGTGATAGTCCTTTTAATTCTAATCTTTAATCGATTTAAAAACTGAATATTAAACGGACTGAAATCTGTAATGCAAATATGACCGGAATCATAAACTGAAGTCAAACATGTTGAGTTAGTGGCTTATGGTAGCGAGCTATCATACTATCGTAACCCTTTACTTGTTGAGTTAGTGGCTTATGGTAGCGAGCTATCATACTATCGTAACCCTTTACTTGTTGAGTTAGTGGCTTATGGTAGCGAGCTATCATACTATCGTAACCCTTTACTTGTTGAGTTAGTGGCTTATGGTAGCGAGCTATCATGCTATCGTAACCCTTTACTTGTTCAATATTCAAGTAAGAAGCAATGAAACCACCAATATTTATTAGCTCTACTTTTATCATATAAATGTGTAATTGAAGGTTGTTTGCTTTGACAAATCAGATCTGTATCGTGTCATAAGCAAACAGAGCAGACCCTGATAAGACGGTTCCCAGAGATCTGAGACTCTTCTGTGTGCAAGGGCGTGAAAAAGCATTTATATGAGCAAAAGGGTTACCGCCTCTAATGCTGAAAAATAGTCTGCTAAAACTCTAACTAATTACAGTATTACTTACACCCGATTCGTTCAAATTTTAAGAAGCTGTTGACATAATGTCAGTCAGTCAGCTTAGATTCAGATGAGACGCCGTGTTATCCGGCTCCAAGTTGTTGTTTGCAAGTGCGGGTCACGACGCTTAGCATGAGAAGGGGTAAACTTTACCTTGCTGGGCAGTTACTTGTCCGTGCAAAACGTTTTGACTTCAATTTCAAAAGTATTCTATTTTTAATTTCTGTTTGAACTTGAGGATGTCAAACAGGTTTGATCATCATGAAATAATGCGTTACATGGCGTCTCGTATGGATCCAGTTCATGTTGACATGCTGCGTTACATGGCGTCTCGCCTGGACCCAGTCCGTGTGGACATGCTGCGTTACATGGCGTCTCGCCTGGATCCAGTCCGTGTGGACATGCTGCGTTACATGGCGTCTCGCCTGGATCCAGTCCGTGTGGACATGCTGCGTTACATGGCGTATCGCCTGGATCCAGTCCGTGTGGACATGCTGCGTTACATGGCGTCTCGCCTGGATCCAGTCCGTGTGGACATGCTGCGTTACATGGCGTCTCGCCTGGATCCAGTCCGTGTGGACATGCTGCGTTACATGGCGTCTCGCCTGGATCCAGTCCGTGTGGACATGCTGCGTTACATGGCGTCTCGCCTGGATCCAGTCCGTGTGGACATGCTGCGTTACATGGCGTCTCGCCTGGATCCAGTCCGTGTGGAGATGCTGCGTTACATGGCGTCTCGCCTGGATCCAGTCCATGTTGACATGCTGCGTTACATGGCGTCTGGCCTGGATCCAGTCCGTGTGGACATGCTGCGTTACATGGCGTCTCGCATGGATCCAGTTCATGTTGACATGCTGCGTTACATGGCGTCTGGCCTGGATCCAGTCCGTGTGGACATGCTGCGTTACATGGCCTCTCGCCTGGATCCAGTCCATGTGCACAATTTATTACAAATCACCGAAAACATAAGCTTACGTACAATAGCTTTAAAGTCATGAACTATTCTCGTATTACCATGCATTTGAATATATACCGTTCCATATCTATTAAAGAGGGCCAACCATGCGTTTTTAAATAATACAGAAGTGTTGTTCACATAAGTATTGTGCGTTTCGTGCTCTTTCACGGCATACATTGTAATTATACAATGATATAAAACAAAACATATATGCGCGGGGGATTTGTTTACAGTTGCATACCCATTTACCGGTGTTGGATTATTTCACATGATAGTATATGTTATCCAAGTTAATGTGTGCTTTAATTAAATGCGTGTAGAGATATATGCGTTCATTTGAGCATAAATTTTGTTAAGTAAGTAAGTGTTTTGATGTAATTGATCTAACATGTCCGTGTCTAGACGTAACTGATCTAACATGTCCGTGCCTAGAAGTAATTGGTCTAACATGTCCGTGTCTAGAAGTAATTGATCTAACATGTCCGTGTCTAGATGTAACTAGAGGCGGCGGTGGTCTATTGGTTACGCGCTTGACTATCAGTCCGGAGGTCCGGGGTTCAAATCCCGGTCCCACCCGGAAATTTCAGAGACGCTTTTCCGTGTCTCCCACCCGCACATCCTCTCCACCCAGGGGTTAAAATGGGTACCTGTGAGGGTCACTCGCCGGTACTGCGGCTGCATGATTGCGCCATATGTTAGCAGTGCTCAATATTGTAGGCCAATGACTCAATGACCAGGGGAGTAAATGTACAGTCGGCTGAGCGGTCATTCGGACTGAAAGTAGACTATAACTAGGTACTTTACTTTACTTTAACTGATCTAACATGTCCGTGTTTTGATGTAATTGATCTAACATGTCCGTATTTTGATGTAATTGATCTAACATATCCGTGTTTTGATGTAATTGATCTAACATGTCCGTGTTTTGATGTTATTGATCTAACATGTCAGTGTCTAGATGTAATTGATCTAACATGTTTGTGTTTTGATGTAATTGATCTAACATGTCAGTGTCTAGAAGTAACTGATCTAACATGTCAGTGTTTAGTAACTGATCTAACATGTCAGTGTCTAGTAACTGATCTAACATGTCAGTGTCTAGAAGTAACTGATCTAACATGTCAGTGTCTAGTAACTGATCTAACATGTCAGTGTCTAGAAGTAACTGATCTAACATGTCAGTGTCTATCTAACATGTCAGTGTCTAGAAGTAACTGATCTAACATGTCAGTGTCTAGGTGTAACTTATCTAACATGTCCGTGTTTTGATGTAACTGATCTAACATGTCAGGGTCTAGATGTAACTGATCTAACATGTCCATGTCTAGAAGTAACTGATCTAACATGTCCGTGTCTAGAAGTAACTGATTTAACATATCAGTGTCTAGAAGTAATTGATCTAACATATCAGTGTCTAGATGTAACTGATCTAACATGTCCGTGTCTAGATGTAATTGATCTAACATGTCCGTGTTTTGGTGTTATTGGTCTAACATGTCCGTGTCTAAATGTAACTGATCTAACATGTCCGTGCCTAGATATAACTGGTCTAACATGTCATTGTCTAGATGTAACTGGTCTAATAACTCAGCTTCAGATTTCCAAGATATTTTGTTTCTTATCTTCTTAGAAAAGTAAAGCCTCGCTAATACCACCGTTCAAAAGAAAGTTTATTCTGGAGCTTAATGCATGACACATGGTATGCAGAAAGCTTCCATAAGATATGTCTGTATTACAGTAGAACCCCCTAATGCGACCACTTAATGAATAAACATGGGTGTCTTTATAAGCAGATGGTTCCTTAATGCAGGACAAAAGTAATGCAGAAAGCTCCTCTTGGAGTTTTCTGCATTACTTTTGTCCTGCATTAAGCTACTACCTGCCTCTACAAACCAGACTTATACAGCTTTTAGGTGGTCGCATTAGAGGGGTTTTACTGTATTTTTTTCTGTATTAAGTAACCACCTGCTTGTACAGACTCCAATGTTAATAGATTACGTGGTGACTCTATTGTTAAGTTGGCCGCCATTAAGACATCACTATTTAAACCACATGTAGTTACTACGTCAGTTTTCATTTTGCCCGTCCACTAACATGTAACTCAAAAGACAACCATTGTTTCGCCACTATAATACCATTAATACATTTGTTGTTGTATAACACAGAATCGTTCACAACTCTAACTTGATATATATACATATTCCCAGCTATTCCAAGTTTACAAACTCTAACTCTTCTTCATTGTAAAGTTATTTTACTCCAGTTTATGAGATCCCTCTTTCACTCTGATTTAAAGCCATGTTACCTCTAGTAAAATTGGATCTATACATAAACAAAGTCATTTATACCCATTATCTGCCTTGTACTTTATATCACGTGACACAACAGAAAAACAAATGAAACGGCGCACTGATAGCAAATTGATCTTCAATTGCTCGGAAACCCAAGCTTTCTTATCGACCTCGGGACATTTGAAGAGCGAATCAACCTTTAACGTGCTGAAAAAACTAATACTACCTGCTTGGATTTTTCTGTACGTTATTGATAAAAGTAACTTTATTGTTTTTCGCTACATTTAGCTATCCAAACCGTATATACAGTGCCCAACATATATGACGTCGATTTACCCATCTCATTTACTGTAAATGTCATTACTGATTCGGTCACATATTGTTTAAGGTTTACATAGCATTGGTAAGCATTGGTATAGAACATTTGTGTTCACCAACGTGGCTTTACAATAGCCCATGTCAAACATTTGCATCACCGCTATCACAGACTTAACCAGCATTGATTCAACATTCGAATCTTTTTTGTCCCATATAGAAGTGAGTTTCCAATGGGATTCGTATTATGGCGATGTGACATTAATAACACACAATAGTGGCAGGTGAAATAAAAACTATTATTAATAGGAGCAATGTCCCGTGGGAAACCTAAGTCGGTAAATAAATATACATATTTTACGCTTGATTTTCATTTCAATTATGCAAATGTGTGGCGTGTAATTTTTAATTTAAGAACAGCTGGACAGAGTTACGGATTTCAAATTACGGATTTCAAGTTACACTCACCGTTGTTTGACTATTACAGTAAATATTAACGGATGAAAAGCGTTACATTCTGCATATCATTAATACATGACTGATGATTGAAAGTTAATGTGAATTTGAATGTGGACACTTATTATTCCATAAGCAAACAGAACAGACTGATCTGGGTTAACCCTTTACTCAAGAAATACACCTTTCTACGCCTTTGCATATAAAATAGAGTAGACCCAGATCAGACGAATTCTGTAGGAGCCGGTTGATCAAGGTCTCCTCTGTTTGTTGTGTAGGAGCCGGTTGATCAAGGTCTGTCGGTTGATCAAGGTCTCCTCTGTTTGTTGTGTAGGAGCCGGTTGATCAGGGTCTCCCCTGTTTGTTGTGTAGGAGCCGGTTGATCAAGGTCTCCTCTGTTTGTTGTGTAGGAGCCGGTTGATCAAGGTCTCCTCTGTTTGTTGTGTAGGAGCCGGTTGATCAGGGTCTCCCCTGTTTGTTGTGTAGGAGCCGGTTGATAAAGGTATCCTCTGTTTGTTGTGTAGGAGCCGGTTGATCAAGGTCTCCTCTGTTTGTTGTGTAGGAGCCGGTTGATCAAGGTATGTCGGTTGATCAAGGTCTCCTCTGTTTGTTGTGTAGGAGCCGGTTGATCAGGGTCTCCCCTGTTTGTTGTGTAGGAGCCGGTTGATCAAGGTCTCCTCTGTTTGTTGTATAGGAGTCGGTTGATCAAGGTCTCCCCTGTTTGTTGTGTAGGAGTCGGTTGATCAAGGTCTCCTCTGTTTGTTGTATAGGAGTCGGTTGATCAAGGTCTCCTCTGTTTGTTGTGTAGGAGCCGGTTGATCAGGGTCTCCCCTGTTTGTTGTGTAGGAGCCGGTTGATCAAGGTCTCCTCTGTTTGTTGTATAGGAGTCGGTTGATCAAGGTCTCCCCTGTTTGTTGTGTAGGAGTCGGTTGATCAAGGTCTCCCCTGTTTGTTGTGTAGGAGCCGGTTGATCAAGGTCTCCTCTGTTTGTTGTATAGGAGTCGGTTGATCAAGGTCTCCTCTGTTTGTTGTGTAGGAGCCGGTTGATCAGGGTCTCCCCTGTTTGTTGTGTAGGAGCCGGTTGATCAAGGTCTCCTCTGTTTGTTGTATAGGAGTCGGTTGATCAAGGTCCCCCCTGTTTGTTGTGTAGGAGCCGGTTGATCAAGGTCTCCTCTGTTTGTTGTATAGGAGTCGGTTGATCAAGGTCTCCTCTGTTTGTTGTGTAGGAGTCGGTTGATCAAGGTCTGCCGGTTGATCAAGGTCTCCTCTGTTTGCTTATGAAATACTATAGATATTATCTACAGTTTGTGCCATGGCAAAACATTCCTTTGCACATGCGCAAAAAAATAAATCTACATGTAATTAATAATCATGATCTCTTTTTTCCTATATAAATATTCATGGAGTAAAGGGTTAAGTGATCCTATACATTTTGTATGATTTTTTAACAACTATAGCCAGTAAAAATCAAGTACATCTCTATGTAACAAAACATAAGATGTCAACATATTCACAAAACTTAAATCTCGCTAATCTTAACACTTTAAATAAGTATCATTATTGGTATTTTAGGCGGGTAGCTGTAAGGTACTCTCTGAGAGTTAATGAAGTTCACTTGGCATTTAGTGGTTACCTGCCTATTAAAAATTCTGAAGGGTGGTGATCCCCCGAAAGCAAAAATTGCAACACAAAAAGAGAAAATTGCAGACTCGGTTTTAAAGTCTCAATTGTTTCTACTAAATGTTGTATCACTGTCTATATGTTATATACTGACTAAATGTCTGTATTACTGGCTTTACTGTCTAAACATTTACTTCACATACATTTTTGTAACGCCATTAGACCAAGATCAGAAGGCTCCTACAGTAGCCGTCTGATCTGGGTCTTCTCTGTTTGCTTATGAAATTGTAATAGATCTGAATCTACAGTTTCTACCTATAATGCCATTATAAAAATCCAGTTAATAAATTAATACACATGATGTCACCATTTCTTACATGAATATTCAACATGGAAGAGGTTAAGAATCTCAGAGAACATGCTTACAGTGCATTGGTGCTGCTGTTCGAGTGAGGTAGGAAAGTATCCTATCGATGTACAGTAAAACCTCTCTAAACCGGAATTCTAGTACAGAAGAATTTAGATACGTACAGGTGGCTGCTTAATGCAAAGTGAAAGTCGTGCAGAAAGTTCATAGAGAAGCCTTCTGCAAGACTTTCACCCTGCATTAAACTGCCACCTGTCTCCAAGACCGATATTTATACCTTTAACGTCCGGTTTAGAGATGTTTTACTGTATATTATACAGGAGTTTAGGAATCATGCATAATTGGCACACACGGAGTCGGGTGAATATTATTTGACAAATAATCTGCTGTTTAAATAAAATTATATATATTTAAGATTATAAAATCTGTTTAACGTTATCTAAATTATATATACATGTATTAAATAAGCACATAACTACATAGCTGTATACAGTTTTATTCAAACATTTTATATCATTGTTGCATACGGTGTTTACCAAATAGTATACGTATCCTGGAAGCTGATTAAAGAATACATCAACAGCACATAGCTGCAAACAAACTGTTGATGAAAGTGATTTGCATATAAACATTTGCATATAAACATTTGCATATAAACATTTGCATATAAACATCGGTGTATTGAGGAGGTGCTGCTCAGATAAACACATAGTGAGGACATATCTAGTAAAATCAAACGTTTAATGCATTAAAGAGGAGGAGAAAAAATGAACATATCAAATACAGAACAGTCTTTATTTTACTCTAGATATATAGATTTATAACATTTGTTGTTTGTTTAGCAGGCGAACCAGTTGAGATTTACATACGTTTTATAATGCGTATGAAGGGGGATAATTTAATATTCTGTTGTGAGATAGTTAAAAATTACATGGCTTTACTTAAAAAGGGTTCTTAAGGCATTAATTTGTGTCAGATTTTCTTAATGTTATTAAGTTTATGCAATAAAACGTTATTTTCACAAAATGCCTAAAAACGTCTCGGATATACGGGATAACTCGAACTAAATTGTCGATCCTTCCAAATTTTACAATACAAAATGTTCTAAAATCCATAACTACACATATCTAGAAACACACGTGGCGGCTTAATGCAGGTCGAAAGTATTTAGACCTGCATTAAGTTGTCAACTTGAGATATTAGTCAGATTATAATCGGAAGACTCGAACCTCTGTTACCTCGAACTAATTTGTATGATCCCTTGAAGTTTGAGATATCGAAGTTCAACTGTATATATAAATTTCATACGTTAACTGTTGAATTGCAAGTCGTGACCAGTCCAATACGAATTTCAACAGCACAATACTGGTTTATAATGGTGTAAGATAAATGTCAATTGTTTGAATGCAGTTATTCATCAGTACCTCATTTGGATTCATTTGCAATCGTTATTTCCTAAAGTATGTTAAAGGTTAAAATGTGAAACGGTCGTCTCCTGTTAAAACCATAATTCAAATATCCTGTGCGTCAGATTGTTTTAACTTAAGCGTGTAATATCCTCCTATTGCTTCAAGTATGATAAATATCACCACACATGATCGTCTCTGGGATACTATACCTGTATGTGTTTGGGGAACACTTTAGTCTTAAGTGTTATTTTGTTGAACAAAATTTAACTGTCTTTAATCTTTTACTTGGTTACCCCGATTTATAACGCATTTGCAAACAGAGTAAGCCCAGATTACAGTACCTCTTTAAACTGTCTGATCAGGATTCGCTCTGTTTGTTTATGTGTTACATATCTGTTGCTCTGCTGTCATGGCAATACATTTTTTATTTATATGTTTTATATGTGACATGCGATAATTTTACTAATTAATATATAAATAAGCGATATGTCGCCGATTATTTTATCAGCGTGACCGAAATGATCAATATTAATCCTTGTTATTTATCATCTTCCTGATATCATCCCTCATCATCATGTCATCTCATCATTCATCGGCGCTATATGACCTATTCAGTGTCGCAGTGCCGTAAAACCCAACTCACTCACTCACTCACTACTTATTGTAGTAGCCTCGACCTGACTCGCATTTGGCCTACCGTTTCGATCCAGGGGCCGTTGTACTACAGATCGTACGGCCAACAGATCGTACGGCCAACATTATCGTAAGTCTAAATTTACGGCAATCGCTACAACTCATATTGCCGAAATTATTGCACCTTCAAGTGCGCAGTAATTAAGTTTACTATCATACGATGGAAATAATCGTAAGTTGAATAATGGTAAGTTATATCATGTACAGTCGGCTGAGAGGCCCTTCGGACTGAAAGTAGACTATAACTAGGTACGTTACTATCATACGACAATCACAATAGACGTCACAATCATCGTATGTTAGAACTTACTATACAATCATTGTGCAATCTTTAGTAAACGGGCCCCTGGGTCCAAGGTTGTAAAACTTCTGAGTCTGATATCATTCTCAAGTATCTGATTGATCAGTTTGCTCAGAATCTGACAGATGCTTGCTGATGATCTCAGACTCAAGCAAAACGTTTTATTACCTCGGAACCCGGTGAACAACTTGCGGCATCTCATCAGTGTTCAAACAGGGTTCAAAATGATTTAAATTAAACTCTGCAAGTACATTTGATATTTTCTACAATCTGCAACTGTGAAAAATTAAGTCCCCCACTACCTCTTTGACCTATAATGTTAACCTCTGACCGTGAAAGTGTGACCTTGGGCTTGACGTGGCACCGCTCAAAGCTGCGACATCGTGCAATGATTACAAATGCTAAATATTAAGTATATGTTTATATAGATGTTCTTAAGTTATTTACATGTACTTGTTGAAGTTTTTGGCAAACAAGCAGACATACAGACAAAACAATACAGGTAGAAAGTCACGCAGAAATATGCGATCAATTCATCTGGCAATACTTGTGTCCAGTATTAAGTAGCCACCTGCTGTTAATGACACCTATGAGTATTCAGTACAAACTGACATAATTATGTGAGTTCTGTTTTACATTCGTTCTGCATTAAGCCACAACCTGCTGTGGACGACATTCATTGACAGTCATTAGTCTGTCGTTATAGAGAGGTTATACGATATTTCAAGTGACGCAGTACAGCACTTGGCAGCAGCTGTTTTAGTGACCTGACCACAGTTTACAAGCAGTTTCTGCACAGTTTAGACACCTGGTAACTCGGCGTCTCAATGATCCAAGCTAAATGATACTTGGTCAGTATTTTCTCAAAAGCTTGATAGAATCTAAAGTAGTCAGATTTGCACCACTTCCAAATGTGAGACGACATCATGGTCCAAGGTTATAAAACTTCAGGTCTGAGTTCAAAGCATCTGATTGCTCAATCATCTGATTGGTCAGAGTCCGAGCTTGCTTTCAGAACCAAGCAACACGTTTTATAACCTCGGGACCTTGTTTTCACTGTGGGACAACTGTTAATTCCGTTTGACTTTCGCATGGGTTGATCATTGTCAAAATAATTCCTGTTGAGAAAATGGTTTATAACTCAATGCTCCCACAGCAAAAAGCAGGGCCAAGTATTTGAAAGATATGACTAGTTGCTAAAGTCACAATATGATACACTCTTACAATTAAAGTATGTGACACCGGTCCCATAAAAGTATATAATTACGACTGAAACACATTGTATCGAATGTCCACATGAGGCAATCAGTGATGACAAACAACTAAAGACACGTCCTGCCATTTGAGGCAGTGAATCAAAAGTTTGTCTTACATTTGTAAGGTTGAAAGAATAATGTAAGCCATTACATGTACATGAGAAAGGTGTTCCTTTATTATCCCTTGATAATGGCATGCTGGATAGCTATGAGTTGGTTTTATAGTGGTATGAACACAATAAATAAATAATCATATGCCTTAACCTTTTACCCCATAAATACGCCTTTCTACGCCTTGGCGAACAGAGTAGACCAAATCAGACGGCTCATACAGTAGCCGTCTGATCAAGGTCTGCTCTGTTTGCGTATGATATCATATAGACATGATTCTGCAGTTTCTGCCATGTAATAAAACCATGTTTCCATTTGTTATTATAACAAATTAATGTAATTAATACTCCTGACGTCATAGATTTTTACACGAATATTCATGTAGGAAAGAGTTAACCCATTCACCGCCAAATTATATTCTTCCGTTTAGTTTGCCGTCTACTTCAATTTCTGGGTGGAATTACTTTTCAATATTTCTTATCCCACTGTCAGTTAATTTGGATACCAATGAGACGCCAAATAACCTTTTCAGGTGGGTCCACAGATTCGGATATGGCGACGAAAGAGTTAATGTATAACTACTATTTAAATGGTTAAATATCAAGGCTGAACCATAAGCTACTAAACTAATTTAATCATAATGTAATATGCAACTATGTACCACTGACCAACATCAGTCAGTGGCTTACATTTGCATTGAATAAAACTTATCCGCCGTCATAGAGATCTGTATATGTATATGTATCTGTATAGAAATTGTGATTCAGGACAATCGTCGATTCTCCTAGGACATATTGCGATCGCAATTACTCCTAGGAAAGACTTTGATTCAAATACACCCTAAAGACAATCGACGATTCTACTAGTACAGATCCCAATCACAGTCTGTCAATGGACAAAATGTAATTCTATCATGAAAATTTACAATTCCACTGGAATAATTTATTATTAGTTTTAGATATGACACTTTAATTATTCTAGGAAAATGTACAATTCTACTAGAAGAATTTATTATAAGTGTTATATATGACACTTTAACTCTACAATGAAAATCTACAATTCTACTGGAAGAATATATTATTTTAAGATCACACGTCTATATTCAAAACATGACAAACAACACATACTTGTGAATGATTTAAAAAAAAAGGAATCAGAGTTTGTCCTAGGAGAATCGGCGATTGTCCTGAATCGCAATTTCTACTGTAACATATGCATGTACTGAAATTGTTTTTCCATTAACCTGTGCAAGTCTGTACTGACTTCGTAACCGTTCGCCCTGACCTTGATACAGATAGTGGTGAATACGTTAAGTGTGTGTGTGTGGGGGGGGGGGGGGGGGTATGGAAATTCCTAACAGGGTCTATGTAACTAATGGCAACTGTTTTTATCATTTAACCCATTAACTACCATCCTCCAATACATGGTACATAGGTACATGTAAGTGTCAGTCCAAGTCAGATGGCGATGAATGAATGAATACTCTAATCAGAATCTACAATGTTCGCTGTACAAATCAACATCAAAGAGTTTCAACAGTACAAAATGCACATACATGTATTACTTTGTATAAACCCCAATATAAAAAATGGATGAGTTTCAAATTTCAATTTGGACATGTAGACTTGATAAAATATAGGAGCTACACGTCGAAGTTGGTCTCGTGGGTCGCAACGGATATAATATACGAGCATCCAGACAAGAAACTATGTAGTCTCCATGCGACTGTGCATTTTGCAAACAGTTCATGCTTATTGAATGACAACCGTGATTAAGATATCAAAGACCAGATCAATCCGGGTCTTAATGTGTATTAACCTGAGTGCACGTGCAAATCGATTAAATTAAGCGTTTCTCGAGAATTTCTTTAGGAGGTGATCATTTGTCATACTTCAAACTTATGTTTGACGAAAGTCCTTATAATAAAACCGATTTGGAAACATTAAAAATACACTAAAATACTGTGATTAAAAATTAAAATGCACTTTATTTCCAAATGAACGCATATGTATTGACCAAAGTCCAAATGAACACATATGTATTGACCAAAGTGCCACTTAGATATACCTGGCTGACATTTGCAAACCATTTGGATCTAGATGAGACGCAGTATCACATGATTATTGTATTTTAAGAAATGAATACGTTTACATCCTTCGAATGGTTGAGATATATTCAATACTTCTCAGCCATAACGGATATGCCTTTCATATCCATGGGAGTTATAAAGACTTATCACGCACGGGAAAACTGGTTATTTTAGTGACATCCAACTTATTTCTCATTCATAACGGACAGAACTTTCATATCGATGGGAGATAAAATCTGTTATAAATATATGTATCCGATACGTGGAAATGAATTATAATAAAACTCATGCAATATCAGTATGTATACATTATTAGTTATATTGTTCAATAAAATGCAAGAAATAATGCTTCTTTGATTATTATTCACTATTCAATAATAGACGCCCTTTGATGGTTTGCATCTATTTTTTTCTTGTTTATCCAGTGTAAGACATTTATTAATATGATAAACGTACGTCTGGCTGATACCCTCTCTTAGTCAAATCAGTGAACTGCTTGTATAAATGCAATCAAACTTTACATACTTGTCCAAATCTAATGTTGACCATATACTTACGTATGCCATATGTTATCTTAACCCTGGGCCTGCAAAGCGTGACCAGACCTGCATTTGCAAACAGACTGGATCCACGAGTAAATCGGCGTCTCATCAGGGTCCAAACTGTTTGACATTCTGTCATAAGTTTCTCAAAAGCTTGAATGAAAAGGAAGTTAGTGGAAGTAGTACCAGAGCGGAGTTTAAACAGACGCCATTTGTACAGCAGGCTAAGAGTCTCCCTAACCACAATATCACTCGGAGTGGCAAACAGCTTGGATCAGAAAGAGACGCAAAGCAACTCGGCGACTCATCGGCATCCAAACTGTTTGACACTCGGTCAGTAGTTTCTGAAAAGCTTGTACGGAAGTAGTCAAAATTGCACGTGATCTAAATTCAGCAGACTTTACATTTTTAGGATGTGGTACGAGTTCAACTTCTACACGGCATAGGCGAATTCCTAACAAAATTTGCCAACAGTACAGGTAGAAATGATACACCATTTACCATTTTAATCGGCAATCTAAGATGACAAAACGTTTGATAGCATTAATCATACTAACAGGAAGATACGGTGGCGAAGATTATCTTGGTGTGTGGACGACTATGGTGTTTACTGGCAACAACTTCCTCAGCGATTTAAAGGTTAAACCTGCTTAAATCCTGTAAACAAACACTCGGCTTTACGGCCGAACACTCAAACAAATGCAAAACATTTATCTAGAGAAGGTGCGTATAGTCGCCTGAACAAACATTGACTGAACATTACAAAGGACATTTGGAATCCGTTATTGATAAAGTTTACATCAAATTGTCACATACAGATGACTCGTGTGTTCACCCTTTCGTTGCCAAAGGCGAATCCGTGATAACTTTAGCAAACAGTCTGGCTCCAGATGAGACGTCCAGTAACACCGCCTCTGATCGGATTCCAAACTGTTTGACACTTTTATTATTTTTTTGTAAATAATTCGAAGAAAATTCCACTTTGAAATATGACACTGATGGCATAGAGAAAACTGAGGAAATTTATTTGGCAGCGAAATGGTTAACCCTTACAGCTTACAGTGCGGGACATGAGTCACTAATATCCTTTGCAAACAGTGTACATCCAGATAAGGGTCCACACTATTTATAATAGTACATTTTTCTTTAGAAATATCCCTAAATATCCACCATAAGCATGACCTGTTTGAATTTTGGAATAGTCCATTTGAAAATTCAACGTTATAAGGGTTAACCAGAGACTGTGAACCATCTAGAATGATCAACTGACCTATACTAGTCGCTTACCAATTTCTATACTATTGGCTGTGTCAATTTCATGTCCATAAATATTGACACAAATAGACGTCATACTGCAAAAGTAATTTCCAATTTTTATTTACAATCATAACACTGCACAGAATGACCGTGTCTCTCACAGAAGTGTCCCAGTTGAACATTTTAGCATGCTGTCTATAACATTATCGCTAATGTGATGTAATGCACGTTACATTACCGGTGTTGTGATGTAATGCACATTATTACCGGTATTGTGTTATTTCCGGTATTGTGATATTTTGTACCATACGCCACTGTTATTGTGGTATAATGTACCATACACCACCGGTATTGTGATATAATATACCATACACCACCGTTAATGTGATACTATGTACCATACACCACCTGTATTGTGATATTATGTACCATACATTACCGGGTTCGTGATATTATGCATCATATACCACTGATATTGTGATAGTATGTACCATACATCACCGGAATCGTGATATTATGTACTATACATCGCCGGTATTGTGATATAATGTACCATACATCAGCGGTAACGTGATATGTAATATACATCACCGACATTGTGATACTATGTACCATACGCCACTGTTATTGTAATTCAATGTACCATACACCACCGGTATTGTGATATAATGTACCATACAGCACTGGTAATATGATATAATGTGCCTTACACCACCAGTATTGTAATATAATATACCATACACCATCGATAATGTAATATAATGTACCATTCACCACCGGTATTGTGATATAATATACCATACACAATCGATAATGTGATATTATGTACCATACATTACATCGGAATCGTGATATTATATACTATACATCATCGGTATTGTGATAGTATGTACCATATATCGCCGGCATCGTGATATGTAATAAACATCACCGGTATTATGATATTATGTACTATACACAACCAATATAATGATGGTATATACCATACACCACCGGTATTGTGATATAATGTACCATGCATCACCGGTTAGGCGATATTATGTACTATACACAACCGATATGGTGATATTATGTACCATACACAACCGATATGGCGATATTATGTACCATACACAACCGATATGGTGATATTATGTACCATACACAACCGATATGGCGATAGTATGTACCACACACAACCGATATGGTGATATTATGTACCATGCACTACCGGTATTGTGTTATAATGTACCATGCATCATCGGTATGGCGATATATTTGTGATATAATGTATACATCACTGTTGTGATATGATGTACCATACATCACCGGTATTGTTATATAACGTACCATACACAACCGGTTTGGTGATACATATATTATGAACCCATACACCACTATTGTGATATAATATACTACACATCATCGGCATGGTGATAGAATGCACCATATATCACCATTATTGTTACATAATGCACTACATGTATATATCACCGGAATAGTGATATAATGCACCATGCATCACATAATTATAATGTGATATAAAACTACATATCTGATATTGTTATATAATACACCATAATTATATCACCAGGACTGTGATATCACACCATACATCACCTATATGCAAATTACACATTTGTCATAACGTTTTAATTTGTTTTCAGGCATGCTATCAAAGATATAATGGCATTAGCTTAATTATTACCCCAAGCGGGCCATTATATACATATACAAGATAGATATACAATTAAAGAAAAAGAACTTGCGAGGCTTTGATTATCTCGAAATAATCCTGTTGGAAATTATAAGAATCAACCACGAGTGTATTTAAAATGTAGCAGTATATACATGCACATATAATGTGTACGTCATATTGTGTATGGTTATATCATGTATGTCACATACAGTAAGAGTCGCTAATCCAAACATTTATAATAGATCATTATCGGTCTTTAAGACTGGTGGCAGCATAATGCAGAATGAAAGCATGAAGAAAGTCCATCTGATTAACCAGAAAGTGGTCGCTATATAGCGGATACACTGTGTTTATAAAGGGTATTATACATTAGACCCGGCCATCTGTAAGAAGGTATACGCTGTACAAAACTGTTGTATGTTTAACCGAATCTCAATTGTAAAGAAAGGCAGGAGTTCACCAATGAGAACTATTATATGTATCAAAGTATATGAATATTTGACCGACAAAGTAAAATAGAGTAACGAGAGTGTTACAATTAACAGTTATCGTAGTTGCTTCAACTAGTGGTAAAATAACGTTAATCGTTGTTGGTACTACCGGTCGTAAAGTAACGATAATCGTGCTTGGCACAACTGGTGATAAAGTAATGTTAACTGTACTTGGCGCACACTACCGGTGGTGTTTTGTGCAGCGGATCACATCGCAGTGATTCATCAATTTTATCTTATTTAAATTTCGAAACATACAAGTGATATTTTCTCTGTAACAATTTACCAAGTAACAAAAGTATGTACATGTAGTTTATGACGCCAAGGAAATTTGACTATATTTAAGAAATCATAAATTTATACCAGTGTTTTATCGTGCAATCGAACACGGCATTATAAGCATCTCAACGACTACCCGTGTTCGATTGCACGATAAAACACTGGTATACATTTATTATTTCGATTCTAACACTTCTATTTAACTATAATTTGCACCGCCACAACGGCACTACATTTCTTGTCATACGAATTTTCGAAGCCATAGTACGTCACGTTAAGCCGTTATGTACAGAGCGTGCGGTGTTTTATGGAGAATTCAAACATAGATACGTCCCTTCTTTGTTTATGTAGATGTGTGCGCGAGGTGTGTAAGGATTACGATTTATGCATGTACAATGAAGAAAATATTCCAAAAAGGGAATTAATATAATACATAAATACTTGAATTGCTCTGATCTAATATTTCGACCACTAAGGGCCTTTTTCAAAGATTATCATGTCAAAATACACGTCACATTTTTGTTACATACATTCAGTCATAAAATCAAAGAGAATAATGTTGGTCCAGCGTCATGGTGACATTTGGTTGTTATTTATAATGTCATGACGTCACCAAATGACGTCATGAGCGTAACGACGTCATGTATGCACTAGCGCATCATTCTCCTTGGTGTTACAGCCAAATGGTCTGTAAGTTCTCAGCCTCCATATCCAGTCAATTTCATGGATCTGTCTTTCAATTTATACATGCATTGAACACTCGGTTTTTTTTAAACTACAAATCTCACATCATCTCTGCTATGACCACCGACTCCAAAATGTCTGTTTATTGGCTTCTCTCTCTCATGCCTTATATCACTCAAATGTTCTGTCATTCTCTCCCGAATTTCTCTCTCAGTCTCGCCCACATACACCATTATATCGCATTTATTGCATTTAATTGCATATACTACATTTCTTTCTCTACAGTTAATGTTAGTAGACACATTGTAAACTGATTGCCTATTTGTGTCCCTAATACTTGACATTTTAAGAATACTGCAAGTAGCACAACCCTGTGAACAAACTGTATTGCTTGGCTTAACAATCCGGTTAGTTTTTGAATGCACCAGTGTGTCACAAAGATTTTTATCACACCTGAATGCTACAATTGGCAGTTGTTGAAATACTTCTTTAGTCGGTCTGATTGGTGCAAAATATTCTAATGTTGTTTTACAATGTCTTGTATATTCGGAAGCAGATTTGAATATGTCAAAACTAAAGGGACCCTATTCATTTTTCTATCATTTGTTTGTTTCTTTACTAAAGTGGCAGATCTTTCAAGTTTGTCCACCCTTACCAACTGATTTTCTATCATCCTGCCGCTATATCCTCTCTTCCTCAACTGACCCTTGAGTTTATTCCTTTCCCTAATATAGTCGGATTCTCTTTCGCATATACGCTTAATTCTTAGTCCCAAACCACATGCTATGCTTTTCTTTGTACTAGGAGGATGACAGGAATGATTGTTAAGATACAGCTGTTTGTCTGTAGGCTTAACATAAAGATCCGTATATATATGGCCATTGTCTATTTTAACTAAAGTGTCCAAAAATTATATCTGATCCAAACCATATCTAAGCTAAATCTTCCAGTCCTTGAACTGTACCATCCCAGATCCCGAAACCATCATCGATGAATCTCTTGTAAAACATGGGCACTTTTTTGTGTGAAATCAATTCTTCATCCCATTTCCTCATATATATGCACAAGCAAAATTCTTTCCTAATTTGGAACCAATTGCCACCACATCTTTTCGTATGAAAGTAATATCTCCAAAAGATTATGTGTTGTTGTCTAAAACTGTTTAATCATCTTAAGAACATTTTTTGTATCAATCAATGGATCACTTCTGTTTGCAAGGCCTTACATACATGCATCTAGTCGGTGGTCATAGCAGTGATGATGTGAGATTTGTAGATTTGAAACGAATGTTCAATGCATGTAGAATTGAAAGACAGATCCATGAAACTGATTGAATATGGAGGCTGAGAACTTGCAGACTATTTGGCTGTAACATCAAGGAGGATAATGCGCTAATGCATGCATGACGTCGTTGCGCTCATGACGTCATTTGATGACGTCATTTGATGACGTCATGACATTTTAGATAACAACCCAATGCCACCATGACATAAAATTGTAAAATTATAATGAATTTGCCAATATATTTGTTCAGTCTTGCATACTTGCGTTATTCAAATTGCGTTTGCACCAATATTACGTTTTTCAGACAAGCAGAGGGAAGAAATGATCACGAATTAGCCAACTGTAGGTGGTTTTTAATGTATCAGAAAAAAATGTATGCACATGTTAACGAACTACGTTTGTTCTTTTCCTGGAATAGTGTTGTTGTCCCATTCAGGTCTAGAATTCATAAACCATTCTAAGATTCGAAACTCGAATGGGAAGGACCGTTTCTAATGTTGTAATAATTTGTGGTCCAACCCTTTTGCTATTGCTTTATACTTATGTATGCATATGTAATGTTGTAATTATGTAAAAAAAAAAAAGCCAGCAATAAAATATATGATTAAACTAAACTCGAGACTTAACCCATTGTAAGATGATCATGCATGTAAGAAGCAATAAATACATAAATTATTATTAGATTGATATTTATAATGACAGTATGAGCAATGACATATTTTACCATGACAGAAACTAACTGTAGAATCCAATCTATATTATTTATTAAGCAAACAAAGCAGACCCTGATCATACGGCGACTCCTCTTACGTCATCTAGTCTGAGTCTACTATGTTTGTCAAATCTGTCAAAAGGTGTCGCTATCGAGTAAAGAGTGAATGTATAGTGAATGTATATCCTCAAGAGTGAATGTATAGTGAATGTATTACCTCAAGAGTGAATGTATAGTGAATGTATATCCTCAAATACGAGTGCGTGGTGACTGTCATCATTAACCCTTTACATGATAAAGACGCATATTTACACATTAGAAACCAGAGAAGACCAAGATAAGGGTTTGCACCGTTTGATTACGGAGTGATTACCTGTATTCGTATGCTATAATGGAATTGCAGCTTATTAACATTCATAATGTCTCTTATTTCTCATACGAATATTTCTTAAGAAAATGGTTAACTAGCTGAAGCCTTGACATTCTCAGACTCGAGACTCAAGAATAGTCTTATACATTGTTGCTTGGTTTCCGGGTTCTACTAAAATAGCTGAAGTGCGGAATCAATAAAACATGTAGAAGAATGTTTAGGTTTGAAACATAATTATACAGTAAATTCTGAATGTAGGAGATCCTTCGAAAACAAAAGCAGCAAAAGACTCGGTTTTAATGAGTCCGTTCATGAGCAATAATTAAAGATGCAACACTATCCACGTCTAAATGCGGGATTTAATTTTCATAGCTAAATTCATTGAAGCTGATTATCCCGAAAGACCCGAAAATAAAACAAAATACGGCGCGATATTTTACGGCCGCCAAACGAGCCCTTAACACCTGCTGTTCTGAAGTACATAACTTCTGAATATACATAGCAGATCCTTCGAAAAAACCACCCTGTTTTAAGTGACTATGCACTGATTTACCAAAAAAGTCTTCACGTGTAGATAGTTGCCTAATGCAGGGAAAATGTAACGCACAAAGCTCTTGTTGGAGGGCTATGTATTACTTTTGTCCTGTCTTAATCTACCACCTGCTTTAACGAGCAAACATTACAGCTCATTTTCCGGGCCGGGTTTAATCTCCTATTAAGTGTACACTACTTGCGCGTGAATTTGCATTTAGTCGCGATATACAACACTGCACTATATACTGTAAAAGATGTTTCAGTCTTTTCTCTGTTGAATATTCATGCTAGAAACAAAAACGACATGAATATGTATTGTCTGGTTTTTTATAACTGCATAATAAAAGTATGCACACATGAGGGTTTGGTATTGGTAGAAACTGTAGAGTCAGACCAGTTATAATTGAGCATAAGCAAGCAGAGCAGACGCTGATCAGACAATTCCTACAGGGGCCGTCTGATCTGGGTCTTCTCTGTTTGGAAAGGCATGAAAATGCGTTTATATGATGGAAAACCCAGATGGTTCCATTGTGCATAGTTTACTTAATCTTATTAAAAAAAGTTCCTTTGAGAACATTCTGAATCACTTTCATTCTGCATTAAGCAACCAACTGTCTGGAATACCTACTACAAGACTTCTCTTTAGTGGTCTCTTAAGACAGGTTTCACTGTACTTGTACCAGGTAGGCTCTACTGATTTTTAATCTTATTATAAACTTATCTAAACCCGATAACAGAACAACAGATAAAGGTGGGTACTCAAATACTAAAATCGTCATTTCTCCACCAATCCATATGTTGTGACCATTCTCTTCGAGACGATTCTAAAGAGCGTTCACATTCACAACATAGGGATTGGTTGGGAAATAAAGAAGTGATTATTGAAAATGTTTTAATTGACGCATCTTATCTGGAGCTCTGCATATTAGATTTCCAGTAACTGGGCCTGAGGTTTAGGTGTGGTGTTTGACACTTGCTCAATAGTCACTAATGCGATCTATGAGTAGATATGACTTGAACAGTCTGATATGGTTTATACAATATCTTCGAAAACGACAAAACAGCAGCTTGCAGAATCTAACATCTCAATAATAAAACATTTTGCTTGAGTCCAAGTTGATTCTCCAATACCTGGTTTATCAGATTCTCGGTGAAACTCACAATCTAACCAATCAAATACTTGAAAATGAACTCTGGCTCATTTTTATAACCGCGAAGCGTTTGTCTGCTACAATATTGAATTTCTCCATTGTCGCCTCGCAGAAATGTTGACACTCAGTTGAATAAGCATGCTGGTTTCATTGACAATCAATAAGTCAAATATAAAAGCACTCCAGCAGATAAGAGCCAATGCATTTATTTTCCCCACCTTCAATACATAATACTTCAATCGTTCAGTTGCAAATGTTGCCACCTTTAAAGAAACCTCTTCAATACATTCTGTTATCATTTTGTTATCATTGTACTTGAAAAATCGACTTACGTTCTATGAAGCCAGCTATCCTAAATCCTCAATATCCATATTATTATAGCTAATACAATCACTTGCTACAAGTGTTAAATAGTAGAACCCCGCTTCGCTTGTCGAAGCATTTAAGTCAGGACGACGAGGTATGCTAAGTTTTTCGAGCCTTGTACAATCACTAGTTATAAAGTCACTGTATTGATAATCCTAAGCCTGGCCAAAAGATAGATTTATAAAACGTCGGGGATTTAATCTTCATGCGATAAAAATCTTCCCCGGTCTACAATATTGATTAAATTAAAATACCTATACCAAATATAATGTGTAAACATATAACGTGGTATGAAGGCATTATTCAATGGTGTGCGGATCAACCTTGTTTATTATTCAATGCTGTGGGGTTCAACGTCAAACAAGATAACATTTTACAAATGTATTTAACGTAATAATACAAAAAACAATTTATAAAAGCATATTTAGACACTGATAAGCCATTGTGCAAAGTGTTGAACATTTTTCGGTTTATGTCACTCTTTGAAAAAGGATAGCATATAATAATTGAATCGCCCGTCGATCCGTCTGCCCTTCCGTCCGTTCCCATTTTCGTGTCCCCTATGTATCTCTGACATGTATGTATGTATGTACGTAACCTGGCACACGTGTTTACCGCATCGAGACGACGTGTCACACTCAAGACCCAGATCCATCTCGCAAAGGACAATGTCACAGGTAGGTGTCAAATTCCACGACTCTCCGTCCGTAGCTTAATGCAGGTCAAAAGAAATGCAGACAGCTCATATATGAACTTTCTTCATTACTTTAGCCCTGTATAGGGCAACACCTGCTTTTAAGACTCCTATGTTCAACACAATGAATGGCCGCTTCTGATATGTTCTACTGTATAGCATTGTTTGTGTGTTTGGTTGGATGCATCCTGGTGTATAGTTCGATTTCGGGCGCTGCGCCATGACTGCACTTTTCTGTTTATAGAAGATGCAACCATTCTTATTTATGGGTAAGTAGACAATGACTGTCACAAGAAGCTCGTAGTAATCGTGCAGTATTAGTATATATGTGCTTATTACATTTCTGTATAACCACTCGTCCTAGAGGTCACAGCTCCCGGGTCAAAATCGAACTATAGCATAGTGTGGTGTACCAGCTTAGTTCATTCCTAATTTGCCCGAATAGTCCGTAGGCATTTTCTTTCTGCACTAGGTCGTCTCATAATCAACACATAGGTGCGCGCGCGCGTGTGTGTGTGTGTGGGGGGGGGGGTATGTGTGTGTGTGTGTGTGTGGGGGGGTTATGTCAAATTACAATGACGGCTCTTGTTAAAGCACATATAGGTGTATGAACTGCATGGCCAGTTAATGAACATTCGCGGCTTGCAAGCCGTGTAGATCCTGATGACTACCAGTCGTGTCAGTTATGGGAATCCCCTTCTAGACAGCAATGTGACGTAGATGCCGATAAGTGCCAGTTAGTGTAGACCCAGATACAATACACAGTTGTTTTTGTCTATTTGCTATGCAATAACCGGATAGTAAATTTACTCGTGCGTAGATGTAAAACGGTCTAATGCCATCACCAAAGAGATCTCTAATTATGGGTCTAAAATGAAGACGGTAGCTTAATACAGGACGAATGTTATGCAGAAAGCTCATGGTGTGGTATGTATGATTAGTTCCTTAATACTTTCCCTCTCATTCAGTCACTTTGTTAACACTATCCCTGTTCTATGTTTTTCCAATTTCCAATACCCACTGAATGACATCGTAAAAAGATGCACTAGCTGAATTATAATGGCGCCATCTGATCTGGGTATACGCTATTTATAACGGCGTCCAATATGGTCTTTATCACGGAAAATAACGAACCTTTAACTCGTCCATTCATATAAACGTGTCTTCACGCATTTGAAAACAGAGAGGACCCAGATCGGATCCGTCTGATCAGGTTCTGCTCTGTTTGCTAATGGAATTCGAAAGATCTGTTTCTTTATTTTCTAAAATGGCTACACTGTTCCACCTTCCATGTTTCATTATAACTATTGTGTCCATGAATATTCAGTAGGTATTGAAATTTGGAATAAACACAGAACAGGGAAAGGGTTAATTGTTATATCTGTAAGTATTGCCAACGAACCTGGTATTTATTGTACAAAGTTTATTGCAATGATATTCAAACTATAAATAATTTCATGTGCCATATAAGTCACAGATATACATAAGCTCTTTTAATTGTGCTGTTTACAGGCTAAATTGAAAATGTAAATTTGTTCAACTACGGACCATTATGTCTTCAATTTCATGCTATTTGAGCCTAAAGGTGTCTATAACCCGAGTTTATACACTTTAGAAGACGTATCTCAATAAATCAATATTGCACGGCCCCTCAGTCAAAACAGTTTCAAATGTCACCTGCTTCTAAACGGGGGTTTGTTTAACTTCTAACTTTGAGTTTTGAGGTTAAGAAGTAACACATATTTAAATAAAATTTACTCTCTATCAAACGATATATTACTCCAGCGGTATCTGATTCGAATCCATACTGTTAAGAGACATGTTAGATATTTATAGTCTCTGTATGGCTTAGCGGTGATTATATCAATGGACATATATATAAACCTTGACTGTAATTCGATCACTGATTGCCCGAATTTGATCTGTGGGGAGATCAACAGTATATCAAGGACTGAAATCTAGCGAGCTTTGTGCAGCCGTGTCCCTCATTGATAATTCGTTATTCTGTATACATTCGTGATTAACCGTTATATGCTCAGCAATTGAGCGCAAACAAACTTTTTACACCTGTTTCCAAAATCACTGTCATAAAACAAACAATCTGGAAATACGCAATCCTTTGTATCCTGCTTGATAACGTTGTCTGCATTGTTTTTATTGTTTCGCCTCGTTTTCACTTTTGCCGCCACATGCAAACCCGTGGCAACCTTAGTAAGCAGTTTACACGCAGATGAGACGCCGAGTGACTCTCTGAGTATGTCTTTGTAAATGAATTGAAGAATATTCAACGTTTAAACATGAACACGGCCGTTTTAGCAGACGGAATTTGTTTGAGGGTGATTTGGTTTGAATCATGATTAGGCGTGTCTTATTTGGATACTTCTAGTCTTATTGAAAATTCCTGACCAGGATCCAGCTTAGATGCAAATGCTCAATCAGGATTAGTTCTGATTGTAAATGAGATTCGGATCTGGATTAGTTCTCCCAAACATTCGGATCTGGATTAGTTCTCCCAAACATTCGGATCTGGATTAGTTCTCCCAAACACTCACATGGGCACACTTAGCGCTTTGAACACCAAGAAACGGTCGGCTGTAAAAAATGTCGCGTGCTTCATTTTTTTCTCTGGCTGTTTAACACATCCCGAACTGTCATAGGCGACTCCGCGTTAACGTCTACAAACAGTTTAGGTGCAGATGTGGCATCGAGTAACTCCGCGTCTTACCAGCATCCATACTGTTTGAAACTTTGTTTATGGTTTTGAAAAGAAATTGAATAATACAGGTACTCGACTTTGAAATCTGAAACATCAGACGATATTAATTTGGCGGGGGAAAGGGCTCAGCAGTTTGGATCTTGACACGTCGCATCATCTGCATATACACGGCTTGCAAATGCTATACTATAGTCACCTATGTGGACGATGTAACCCTCATCCTGCTAACCGCCACCTGGTTTGCCTTTGCATATAGCTCTGATCCAGATTACATGTATACGACGAGTCTCTAGACTAGAACTCCAGTTTAGAGAGGTTTTACTGTAGACGACGAGTCTCTAGACTAGAGCTCCGGTTAAGAGAGGTTTTACTGTAGACGACGAGTCTCTAGACTAGAACTCCAGTTTAGAGAGGTTTTGCTGTATACGACGAGTCTCTCTCTAGACTAGAACTCGAGTCTCTAGACTAGAACTCCGGTTTAGAGAGGTTTTACTGTAGACGACGAGTCTCTAGACTAGAGCTGCGGTTAAGAGAGGTTTTACTGTAGACGACGAGTCTCTAGACTAGAACTCCAGTTTAGAGAGGTTTTACTGTATACGACGAGTCTCTCTCTAGACTAGAACTCGAGTCTCTAGACTAGAGCTCCGGTTTAGAGAGGTTTTACTGTAGACGAGTCTCTAGACTAGAGCTCCGGTTAAGAGAGGTTTTACTGTAGACGAGTCTCTAGACTAGAGCTCCGGTTTAGAGAGGTTTTACTGTAGACGTCGATTCTCTAGACGTCTTATCAGGGCCCAAGCTGTTGGAAATACACATGTAGGTCAAAAGTTTCGCAAAACCCTAATCGAAACGGGCGTAGTCAAAACTTTGCAAATCCCAAGTTTAAGCAGATGCTATTTTTACAGCGCTCAATGGCTTTGGTTTTAATGGGAACACCTGTAAGAGTGCTTGAAGGAATGTGTGATGGGTCAACGAAGAACATATAGGGCTTCTGAATTGTATATAATAGTGATATTTCACTTTAAACCACATATCATGATTTAAAGTATTTCCAGCAATGGCCGTTTGTTTACCTCGTTTCAATTTGACCTTCATATTAAAAATTGATTAAATCTATATTTTATAACAATTTTCACCAATTATTTTAAGAGTTAAATAAAACTTTAATTTTTACCTGAAAATATGCAAAAAGAATAATCATATAACTCACTTTTCCAGATTTTTTGTTCAACAGTATCCTTCCAAATGTTCTCTTTAATCCTATTGGTGTATTAATAAGTCCTTATTACAGGTATATCAACAGTATCCTCCCAAATGTCTTCTGTAGTCCTATTGGTGTATCAATAAGTCCTTATTACAGGTATATGATAAATGTTCCAATTTCACTTTAATAGTTAAATAGAAGTTTCATTTTTACCTGAAAATATGCAAAAAGAGGTGTCATATAGCTCACATTTCCAGTTTTATTTTTTTTATTTTTTTTTTAAAAATCAAAGGAATCCTTCCAAATATCTTCTTTAGTCATGCTGATGTATTAATAAGTCATTATATGATAAATGTTCCAATTTCACTTTTTCCCAACACTACTATATTTCAATCACAGCAATTTGTCCAATAAAAAGCACATGTTCAGTATGTAACAGGTCATATTGTTTATCTGCAGCAGAAATACATTAAATATCTACTTCCAAGTTGTAATATCAATAAGTATTAATACGAAAAATAATTAAGAGCACTGGTTTTTAGAAAATAAGTTGTAACTCGAGTGTTTTAATTAAATGATAAAATAGCATTGATAAACATAAACGGAATTCGGAGGCCTATAGAATTATTGAAATTAAAGTCTCTATATCTCTCTGAAGTGTTTGTAAATAAATAAAAATAGTCTAAAGGCTGAACCCTCGGTTAGTGCTATTGTAACACCTCGGTTTGTGCTATTGTAACACATTTAAGTTTTATCCTCGCTGGGGTTGTCATATATTGCGTATAAAATATTTCTATTACAGTGAAAACTCGATACTACGAAAACTAGTAATGAAGAATATAAGTATGTCTTTGTAGGCAGGTGACTGCTTAATTCAGGGTGAAAGTCATGCAGAAAGCTCCTAGAGGAGCTTTCAGTATGACTTTCACACTGCATTAAGCTACCACATGTGTTAAAGATCAATAATGGTACGTATTGGAGTGTTCGAATAATTGAGACTTGACTGTATCAACACATGACAAACTAGAAAAGTATTCCTCGGAACACAAGTCACGTGTCTGCTGTGTTTAACCAGCCACCATTGGAAAGTACCATGATCAGCTGAGATGCACAAATCCACAGAAATACAGGTTAAGTTTCTTGCTGTGTAGCGTTAGCATAGAAACACCCTGAGTTCAAAAGTCTAGATCATGATCACAGGGCTTACCACAAAGATATCTTAACCCTTAAATACCTGATACAGACACATGTGACGCCGTTGCAAGCAGAGCAGACCAAGACTGAAAGGCTCCAGTAGGATCAGGGTCTGATTTGTTTGCGTATGATTTGTTTGCGTATAATTTTTCCATATTATATAGATCGGATTCTATATTATGTGTTTCACATACTACATGTATTATAAGAATTCAATAAATACTTACTGATAATGACATTATTTCTTACACTTAATACTTACTGATAATGACATTATTTCTTACACTGATTTATTAGCTAAAGCATTAACCCATATAACCTTGGTGGAGTTGAACAAAAAAGTGTATGCAGTGAATATAATGTTCAGTCGTAAGGTGGACTCTATATAACGAACTGTTTTAGCGTGAACAAATGCAGCAATCAATCCTTATCTAAGGGACTATTGTCTGGCTCCACACTATTTGCCTATATCTATAGTAACCGTTTACCTCATAAACATTTGTTAACAGGGTAGATCCTGATCAGACGAATACTCTAGGAGCCACTTGATCAGGATCTGTTCTGTTTTCTTATGGCATAATATGGATCAGATCCTCCAATTTCTGCCTTGGTCACAAAGACGATCTGGTATATTCTTATATCGTAATCATTATTTACTCTCAATGTGCATGGTAGTCATGTAGACTAATGTTGAGTTTCATTACGACTCAAATTCTCTCATTCATTAAAAACATGCAGTAACATACAGTCACATACAGTGACATACAGTAACATACAGTAACATGCAGTCACTTACAGTAACACATACAGTAACATACAGTAACACATACAGTAAAACATACAGTAACATACAGTAACACATACCGCAACACATACAGTAAAATACAGTAACACATATAGTAACACATACAGTAACACATACAGTAACATACAGTAACACATACAGTAACATGCAGCCACATACAGTAACACATACAGTAACACATACAGTAACACATACAGTAACACATACAGTAACACATACAGTAACATACAGTAACATGCAGTCACATACAGTAACATGCAGTCACATACAGTAACACATACAGTAACATACAGTAACACATGCAGTAACACATACAGTAACATAAAGTATCACATACAGTAACACATACAGTAACATACAGTAACACATACAGTAACATACAGCAACAGACAGTAACACATACAGTAATACATACAGTAACATACAGTAACACATACAGTAACATACAGTAACATACAGTAACATACAGTAACATACAGTAACATACAGTAACAAACAGTAACAAACAGTAACATAAAGTAACATACAGTAACATACAGTAACATACAGTAACATACAGTAACATACAGTAACAAACAGTAACATACAGCAACATACAGTAACAAACAGTAACATACAGTAACAAACAGTAACATACAGTAACAAACAGTAACATACAGTAACATACAGTCACACATACAGTTACAAACAGTAACAAACAGTAACAAACAGTAACAAACAGTAACAAACAGTAACAAACAGTAACAAACAGTAACATACAGTAACAAACAGTAACATACAGTAACATACAGTAACATACAGTAACATACAGTAACAAACAGTAACATACAGTAACATACAGTAACAAACAGTAACATACAGTAACAAACAGTAACAAACAGTAACATACAGTAACATAGTTAAACAAACAGTAACATACATTAACAAACAGTAACAAACAGTAACATACAGTAACATACAGTAACAAACAGTAACATACAGTAACATACAGTAACATACAGTAACAAACAGTAACATACAGTAACATACAGTAACAAACAGTAACATACAGTAACATACAGTAACAAACAGTAACATACAGTAAACACATACAGTAACATACAGTAACATACAGTAACATACAGTAACATAAAGTAACAAACAGTAACAAACAGTAACATACAGCAACATACAGTAACATACAGTAACAAACAGTAACATACAGTAACAAACAGTAACAAACAGTAACATGCAGTAACAAACAGTAACATACAGTAACATACAGTAACATACAGTAACATAAAGTAACACAGTTACACAGTTACACACAGTGACATACAGTAACATACAGTAAAACACAGTTATATACAGTAACATACAGTAACATACAGTAACATACAGTAACATACAGTCACATACAGTCACATGCAGTCACATACAGTAACACATACATTAACATACAGTAACAGACAGTAACACATACAGTAACACATACAAGAACACATACAGTAACACATACAGTAACATACAGTAACACATACATTAACATACAGTAACATACAGTAACATACAGTAACATACAGTAACATACAATAACATACAGTAACAAACAGTAACATACAGTAACAAACAGTAACATACAGTAACATACAGTAACAAACAGTAACATACAGTAACATAAAGTAACACAGTTACATACAGTAACATACAGTAACATACAGTAACATACAGTAACATACAGACACATACAGTCACATACCGTAACATACAGTCACATACAGTAACACATACAGTAACATACAGTAACATACAGTAACACATACAGTAACATACAGTAACATACAGTAACATACAGTAACATACAGTAACACATACAGTGACATACAGTAGCACATACAGTAACATACAGTAACATACAGTAACACATACAGTAACATACAATCACACATAAGTAACATACAATAACATCTCTCTAAAGCGACCTATTTATAAGCAAACATACGAATCCTTAAAAGCAGTTGGTTGCTTAAAGCAGGACACGCATTTCATTTATCTGTATATGAATACCCAATACATTTGTTTACATGTATACGAATATATCCAATTCCATTTACGATAAAACACATATAATTCAACCACTTAAAAGAAGTATATGTATATGAGTAATGCAGGAAACGCAACAAACAAACCAAACAGCCACATACAGTAACACATACAGTAACACATACAGTAACATACAGTAACACATACAGTAACACATACAGTAACATACAGTAGCATGCAGTAACACATACAATAACATACAGTAACATACAGTAACATACAGTAACATATAGTAACACAGAAACATACAGTAACATACAGTAACACAGTTACATACAGTAACATACAGTAACATATAGTAACACATACAGTCACATACAGTCACACATACAGTAGCATACAATAACATACAGTAGCACGTACAGTAACATACTGTAACATTCAGTAACATACAGTAACATACATTAACACATATAGTAACATACAGTAACACATACAGTAACATACAATAACATCTCTATAAAGCGACCTATTTATTAATAAACATACAAATCATTAAAAGCAGTTGGTTGCTTAAAGCAGGACAAGCATTTCATTTATCTGTATACGAATTACCAATATATATGAATATATCCAATTCCATTTACGATAAAACACATATAATGCAACCACTTGAAAGAAGTATATGTATATGAGTAATGCAGGAAACGCCACAAACAAACCAAACAGCCACCCGAACAGCACCATGACAAAAAAGAACAGCAGATGTACATGTCCATCAAAAGACAACAAAAAAGATGCACAAAGACATAACAAACAAACAATAGGCGGAAGATGGAAGTACCGCCTTGGAACGGTCAGTGACAAAAGTCACCGGTTTAGGAGCGCCCAACCTCACACTTATTCCATGGGCACAAGTTCAGTTGTTGTTCGTACAGGCAGGTGGTGACTTAAAGCAGGATCAAAGTTATGTTGAAAACTCCTCGCATTACTTTCGTTTTGCATTTCAGAGTGGCGTGTCTTTATGGCACCCATACTCTTAGACTGGATGTGTTCTATTGTAGCTCCTATACTCAACGGATTCGGGTCTTGTCAGTTTGTCGCATTATCTTTAGTTTGGAATTTAGTTTTAACATAAACATTGCCTTGTATGTGTTTAATTCCTTTAAGATCAGATTCTACATTTAATCAAGCGTCGCATCGTTAATAAAGAAATAAGATAAATGTCCAACGTAAAAGTATACACCGTATGATGAACATTTTACACTTACATTTACACTTACAGTAAAACTCCTCTTTGCTATCATCCAAAAACAACGTGAGCTAAAACATACAACCATGTAAACAATGGGACCACCAGAATATGCGATCATGTCAAAAAAATGCGACCACCCAAAAACATACGATAGAAATGCGACCACCCAAAGATGCGACCATCCCCAATTTGCAACCGCCTAAATGCGACCATCCCAAAAATGCAACCACCTTAAAATGTGACCACCTCAAAAATTGGGATAACCCAAAAATGTGTGACCAACCCAAAATGCAACCACCTCCGCGATAATACGCACAGAAAACAGAAATAACTGTTTGTTCTTTTGTTTTAATGTTTACTGTGTATAAGTGGTTGGCTGTAATTTATCTGGTTTTCATTGACGCCTTTTTTCCATTGTCCCAAGTGTGATCTTAATGTTAAAAAGTCCCTAGTTAAATCTACAGATTTTTGCTATAAACTATTAACCGTTTACCAGATAAATATTTCAGTAAGAAATATTGACATTATGAATATTCATTAGATGGAGTTTTATAATGAAATTTAAACACGTGGTATTTTAACCATAACGGAGACTGTGTACTAAGATCTAGATCTATATGTTTATATATAATTGGATATGCAAACCTAACAGAGTCATACCACAGGACTTCTACAAGAGTCGTCTAGTGCAAACCTGGCTGGGTCATACCACAGGACTTCTACAAGAGTCGTCTAGTGCAAACCTAGCGGAGCGATACCACAGGACTTCTCAAGAGCCGTCTATAGTGCAAACCTAACAGAGTCATACCACTGGACTTCTACAAGAGCCGTCTAGTGCAAACCTGGCAGAGCCATACCCCAGGACTTCTACAAGAGCCGTCTAGTGCAAACCTAGCGGAGCGATACCACAGGACTGCTCAAGAGCCGTCTAGTGCAAACCTAGCACAGCCATACCACAGGACTTCTACAAGAGCCGTCTAGTGCAAACCTAGCGGAGCGATACCACAGGACTTCTCAAGAGTCGTCTAGTGCAAACCTAGCACAGCCATACCACAGGACTTCTACAAGAGCCGTCTAGTGCAAACCTAGCGGAGCGATACCACAGGACTTCTCAAGAGCCGTCTAGTGCAAACCTAGCACAGCCATACCACAGGACTTCTACAAGAGCCGTCTAGCGCAAACCTAGCAGAGTCATACCACTGGACTTCTACAAGAGCCGTCTAGCGCAAACCTGGCAGAGTCATACCACAGGACTTCTACAAGAGTCGTCTAGTGCAAACCTAACAGAGTCATACCACAGGACTTCTACAAGAGTCGTCTAGTGCAAATGCCTCAACAAGCGCCTCTATCAGGTAACGGTATTGAATTGAGCAACATATTCAGTGTAAAATCCTTGTATCTGATTTCTTGAAAGGTGTGAATTTGATCATTGTAATCACCGTGACTGAATCTGTGGTTCAAAATGGTAACAAGAACAGGATGTCGACACGACATCAAACAAGGTAACAAGAAAAGGATGTCGACACGACATCAAACCGGGCTTTCCTTCACTATTAATTTAGTGCAAAGCTCTTTATCGGATACCCCCTGCTTATTATGTATATTCTTGGCTAAGTCTATGTTTTTCGTTGGGAGACCACAAAATATTTTGATAAAAATCTAAAATAAGAGATGCACAATGGCATTCTAGCGGAGCATTCTTTCAAGGATACATGAAATTCGTTTAAAGGATTTAAGACTTGCGATCATGAATTGAGTACCCAAACTCCATGTACTATTATGGCTAAGTCCATGTTTTGTTATAGAACATCACGAAGCATTACTAGTTTTCACTACTGTGATTACTACCCATGTAGGAGTTGCTCTTACAAGTTCAAACATGTATATAAATGTATACAAGACGAATACTGATGCAAGGCATTGGATCGCCGGGAAATTTGTGTACAAGGAAGGTTTTTAATAAGGAACTGTTTTGTTAAGACAATTGAAATACAACATTTCATTAAAAACTTATCGAAATATGTAGCCTCTAGAGTGTAATGACGTAGTGACCTAGTTCCGAACCCGACATGATCCATATTTGAACTTGACCAAGATTGCATCCAAAAATAACGTATAAGTTGAAAGAAAAAACACTTAATATGGATAATTATCATTAACTATCCCAGTAAAAACCCAAACCGCCATTTAAAAAAAATAGAAAGGAAAAAGAGAGAAAAAAGATTTTCGTCAGCGGTGAGAATCGAACCAGGGCTGACTGCACGATAGGCGACCGTGGTAACCACTACGCTATCAGGCCAGACATACTTCAAGGGAAATTGAAGATGTATATAAAGTTATCATGCTACTATATTGACGACTTTTTTAAATAAAAAAAATAAAACTACTTTTTAAAATAAAAATAAATAAAACAATAAAACTTCATTACAACATTTATCACTCTCATGATAATTTAATCTATAAACTCTAACAAGGGCGGTGATGGTCATAGACCTAAATATAGCCTGTTCAGTTCCATTAACGAGTGACGTTAGTCCTATCTAAAAATAGAAACCGAGACGACGGAATTCGATTTTGACCATGTAGAGCCTCCGGTAGAATAATAACCATGTCTGTTTGAATTAACATATCGACTGTCGATTCAAATGATCTTATTTTTCAAATTCGAGCACGTTTTCCCGTCTTATGTCAAAATCTCTGAAGGGCATAATTTAGAACGAGAGCACCGCAAACAGGTGCACGACTACAGTTTTGACCCGGCTTCAATTCTGCGACTTTGACCCGGCTTCATTTATGTTTACAAAACTGTTTTTGGCATTTAATGTCGATACTTCGACGAAAAAAGTGTCATAATTATTGTTATTATTGTACATTTGTTTGATAAATTTATTTTTAAACATCGTATGAAGGTTTTTACATCACATATTTCACTACATCAATAATGCAGATAGAAACTATTCTCTGCCACGCTCTCATGAGCCAATTTGTAAAACTTGTCGCTACCCCTCCTACATGGGTAAATACTTTTGAGCATTCCATTAGTGATCGCCGCTCATGCCCGCTCATGCGGCGATCAATAAAATATCTGGAATATGTTCTAAAGTCAAATTATCTCCCCTGAAATATATCGGATCGTAAAGATCAGCCTTCATGCACATCTCCATATGACGAATTACCTTCTGTTAAAGATTGAATTTCATTGAAATCCGACTAACCATGTACGAGGAGTTGCGCTTACGAGTTCAGCCATACATAATATCTGGAATAAATCCCAAAGTCTGATTAACTCCCCTTAAATTTGTCGAACCAAAATGAGTTTCTTCATGCATATCTTCATAGTGTGTACTACTTTCTGTTAATCTTTCGTTGAAATCCGACCACTCATGTAGGAGGAGTTGCGCTTACAAGAATGGACGGATTATCTAACTAGCGGACGGGCGGACAGAGGTAAACCAGTATGCCCCTTACTTCGTACCGGCATATTGTGCCCTTGCTACATACAAGGTTTTATGAAATTCTGTTGAACGGTTTGAGAGGAGTTATGCTTACAAGGATAGGGACAAAAGAGCTAGTGATTTCTTAGTTCAAATGGACAAAACTCCCAGAAAAAAATGCAGAATGAAATTCCCCGACAATATGTACATCTACATATTGTTTCCTTGCAACACAAAAGGATTTATGAAATTCTGTTGAACTGTTTGAGAGGAGTTGAGTTGATTTGAGGAGTTGCGCTTACAAGGATATGGTCAAAATACCCAGTGATGTCTAAGTTCAAAGGGGCATAACTCCTAGAAAAATTGAAGAAGGAAAATCCCCCGACAATATTCACATCTACATATTGTGTCCTTGCTTCATGCAAGGTTTATGAAAATCTGTTAAACAATTTGAGAGGAGTTGCGCTTACAAGATTGATAGCCGCCCGTCCGACCGACCAACCACATCACACCACCATTTCAATAACGGTAAACCGGATTTTCCGCGGAAACCGCGGTTAAAACGCGTATTTGAGTGCTCATCGAAATATGTAAGCAATATGTATCATTAACCCTTTCCCCGACAAAGGCGCATTTTACCGCAACAGTAGTACGGATCGAGAGCATACGAATCATGTAGGAGCCGTACAATAAGAGCCTGCTCTGGTTGATTATAGAATAAAATAGATCTGATTCTACAGTTTCTGCCATTGCCGAAACTATCCTGTGTCCATATACACTGTACATGTACAATTACATAACTTCAGCCAATACATATTCATGATATCATAATTTCTTCAATTAATATCCATTAGGAAAATTGTTAATAGAATCCTTATTGCATAAATACTAAATATTGATTATATACCTTCCCCAGTGCTTGTTGATATCGTAGTTCAGATACAATACATTGTAGTGGTATTCATTGAAGTATGACTGTTTACTACATTGGCACCATTCAGTAATGTTAGAGGTTGAACAAGCTTGTGTTGAAAACATACATCTGCTCTAATTATACATGCTCGTATATTTAGTTCTAACATCTGACTCTAAATACATTTATAAGATCCATTTATA
This sequence comes from Azorinus chamasolen, assembly GCA_963576725.1. NCBI lineage: Eukaryota > Metazoa > Mollusca > Bivalvia > Cardiida > Solecurtidae > Azorinus > Azorinus chamasolen. The sequence goes on from OY755239.1 coordinate 77,975,037, forward strand.
AAATGAGCGTGGCAGTAATACATTCACATGTAACCAGATTCTCCAAATTGCAATGATCGAAAATAAATCATTCATGTCATATAATTTACAAATTCGTTGAACAATTGATTTATAACTCACCTTAACTATGCATTCGTAACATAACTGAGCTGGTCAAATTCACAGAATTCAGTTAGCTTCTCAATATTACGACACAAACTTGGAAGTGAATTACCTATACAGTCCGTTATATAAGTAGCTGCCGTTACACTTATTACATGGGTTCAGCCTTGTTTCAGATATTCTACAGGCACTAATTGTCTTGTTTTACACTGAATGGACGTGAACGGTATTCCGTTTAATCTCCACCCAACCACATTAAAGAGCTAATTAGTCTATAATTGACATATCTCAATCGATCTCGAGCTGTTAACTTCCATAAATACCACGCTGGCGCTTTAGTGTACGTTTATTTGATGTAGCTACGTGTATTTCATTTTGTGCTAGAGTGTAAATAATATGCCGACCTAAGGAAGAATTATATTAAAAAGTATTTTTGAAGCAGACCAAGTACGCAAAAATTAGTAACTCTTATTAACTCATAAAATGTTATGGAAATTAGAAATTTGGCAACATATATATATATCTATATAAGACTTTTATTATTAGAAATAAACTTGTATACTAAACAGAAAACTGATTTATTAGTTGCATTTATAACAGTATGTATGGCTGCTTAGGACAAGGTTTTTCTATTTATACTATAGTAGCTTTTCATACTATACAATATCATATTAACCCCTTGAACAGCGTCAGGTTAGACACCATCAACATTCTCAAACAGATAAGATCCAGATCAGAAGCCATGTAAAGCGACATCTGATCAGAATCCAAACTGTTTGTTATTCAAAGTTAGACTGGTGATTATGTCATAATAGCAGTGAGAGGGTTAATTACTATACATGTATAATGTTTTGCAGTTTAAGTAGCAGCTGTTTGTCCTCTTGAACAATATTCACCAACTCCTTCCGTGTCAAGTTCGACAACTCTATCATTTCTAGCTCGTCTGTTTCGAAAAAAAAGTCGAGCTATTGTGATCACTGGGTCGTAGTCGCCCTTGTCGTCGTAGTTGTCGTTGTCGTCGCCGTCGGCGTGCAAAAACTTTAATGTAACTCATTACTCGAAAAGTATAAGAGGTATCAACATGAAACTTCATAGGTTAGTAGATCTCATTTAGGAGAAGGCCCCTACATAAGAACCATAACTCTTTATTTCAAAATTTTGAAGTAATGGCCTTTTATCGTTTTCGTTGGCGCCGCACGCGGCTCTTGTTTAAACAGATAAGATCCATATCAAAAGCCATATAACGTGGCGTCTGTTCAGAATCCAAGCAGTTTGACATCATTTGTTTTAACTGTTTAAATTGACGTCATAGGTGCTTTAACTCATTGTGTCTTACTGATAAAGCATTTTGTATCCGTAACATTAGTGCAGAGTCAGATCAGTATAGCTGTAAAGGGGTAATTGCCCAGCGCTTGCACTTTCTGTTAATTATTTTATAAATAATAGCAGTGAAAGCGTTAACTATGTAGTTATTGTATTAGTCTTTAGAATGTCTTGTTCAATTGTCTACAACTCGATATGTCAGACTCATGAAGAAACCAGTGTTATAAATGTTTTAATAAGGTTTTGCTGATTATGTATCAATAGTAGCTGTTTCTCCTCTAAAACAATATTAACTATCATGCTAACTACTTCAGTACAAGGTTCAACAACTTTAACATTCGCAAACAGATAAGATCCAGATTGAAAGCCACGTAACGTGGAGCCTGATCAGAATCCAAACTGTTTGTCATCATTTATTAGACTGTTTTGACATCACACTGTCGCATTTGCTTTGATAAATTGAGTCTTACTGATTAAGAATTTTAATTTTATAACAACAATGCAGACTCAGATCAGTGTAGTTCTATAAGGATAACTGACCAGAACTTGCACTTCGATCTTTTATCTTATTTCAAGTAAATTCATCTCCGCGGTGTTTTGTTACATTGTTTTTGTTGCATTATTAATAGTTTTTCTGTCATACTGATAATCATGTTTACATATATATATATATATATATATATATATATATATATATATATATATATATATATATATATATATTGTCCTCATGGGCATTAAAGCTCAATGGAATCATCTGAATAAAACTAAACTAAAACTAAACTAAACTAAACTATATGTCCAAGTTAAGTCCCGATATATTAAGAGAAAAAAGCGCAACTGAAAGTGTCCATTGCCTATAAAAGGAAAAGAACTGTATTCGTTATAAGAATAAGAAACGAGGGCATATAGCCCTTAAAGGAAACAGGATTATATTAACACAAATGTCCGTCTAATGCAAATATGCTGACCAGGGGAATAGGGCAATGTTTCATTGAAGCATATTGATGGGATTTTTTTTCATTTTAACCCATTCCCTCATAGGCTATTTTAGACCCAGCATTTTTAAATAATTCTACCGAAACGGAGTATTTACTAGGAAAGGGAAAACTTTAGAATTGTTTAGGTTTTAAACCATCGTGATAAATAGAGCAGTTGTTCTGTGGAGCAGATGCTCTATGTATCACAGTGGTTTCAAAAAGAGACTTTAACACAGTGCGGGGTATGAGTGTACTCACACGTGCAAATAGTCAATACCTAAATAAGATGATGGAGGAGCCCCCTAATCTCGTTTGTCATTCAAACACCTTTCACAAACAGTTCTATGTAATTTCATACTGAATGGACTCTCTTGTTAAACGATGATGGAACATTGCACTTTGAAAACAAACTTCAAGAAGTAGAACGGTGGCTAATAGGAGTAATAAAGTGGTTATGGGGTATACGACAGTCATGGAAATGGCATAAGTTGCAACACATAGAATGGCTTCTCAATCCGGTCAAAAAGAAAACAAAATAAATGCTTCACATTCAGAGTCCAAATTGAACTCTTTTAAAGGGTCTGGTTCCAAATATGTTTCAGAACAAATTTTCCTTGATCACTGCAAGATGCTGCTACTGATGATGATGATGATGATGATGCTATTGATTACAATTTTAAATATGAAAATGATTCTGATTCATGGGATTTCAAACGAAAATAGCTTTTTAATGAAAATTACCCCAAAGATATGCTGTATGCATGTTTAACACATATTTCAATGTTTAACCCTTTCCTCAGTGCTATATAGGAAATAGCTAAATATATGTTACACATGTTATACATGTACACTGTATTGTCCTTATACCTAATACCTATCCAGTAACTTCAAAGACTATCATCACCATCATTAGCAACAGTTGATTTAAGTTACAAACACTACAGCTCTACCAATGTCTTCTGTTTTTTGCATGTTTCTATCTCAATGCACCTACATGCACCTGGTGTACATGCAAATATACCTCACCTAACACACATCAGCTTGTCTTGCCATTTTAACCATTTACTCTGCATATTTAACACCAGATGACACCTTTACTCCTTCCTCTGCATACAATGTATATTTTTACAATTGATATTTATTGATGTTGTTGAATACTGATCTGATGGCAGCTTAAATTATGATGAAAGTAAAGCAGAAAGCTCATTGAGCTTTCTGGTCTACTTTCAACTTGCTTTAACATATATGTATATACATTTTAGTACTAACAGTAGTATTTTGCTTATAAGAAATTGAATAAAGTATGGTGGGTGACATGAACATCGCTAACCAATACACAACTATTTCACATCAATATTACAGTACTTATTGCCAAGGTTCAGTTTTTTAATCAACATAGAATGGTGGGTGACATGATCGTCGCTAACCAATAACAACCAAAATTAAACATACATTAAAGAAATTGCAGTAGGACAGTCATTTATGTAAGTCTGTAACACACAACATCAACCAATAAGATATCACAGTCTTAGACCAAAAGTAGATCTATCAACCTCTTTATGACTTAGATATTTATAAAAGAAAAGTAAGAGGTTGTTGGTTTAATTTTGATGTTTGAAGTTGTGCTTTCAACTTTTATCAAGTTGTACTGTATTCCTTTATTGTTCTGTTACTTAAGTGAGTTATAATGGCTGTTACTAAGTGTATCTGTATCTGATGTAAAAATCATCAAATTCACCATATAGTTGGTGTTATGATTTAATTCTATTTAATTCAATTGTTCTGTACTTTTGCCAGTTGTGCTCGCTTATAGGATGTGCTTATTTCGTATTACCAATAAAGATAATAAGGTACCCTCACATTTGTTTCATGGCAAAGACAATCTGCCATTTTTCATGCTAGATTTCGAAACAAATGCAGTAATCTTAACAGTGATTTATGTAATAACTATCTGAAAGAAACCCATATTGCATTATGTAGTAATGATGAATTAATGGAGGATGCTGAACATTTTAATTGTTCATTATATAACCAACAAAGAGTGGAGTTATTCAATGAAGCAATATCTTTGCATCCACTAAATGTTGAAAAATTACTTTTTGGTAGCAAAAACTACAACCTGGAAGAAAATGTCCAAATTGTTGATGCAGTTCACATGTATATTTGTGAAACAATGCGTTTTGTTAATACATCTAAAGCACGATCCTAAGTGTATATGTATTAGTACAGAGCAAGTCAATTCTATTGAAGGAAAATCTCTACTCATTTAAATTATCCACCTACTGTTGCATCCACCGCAAGCATTCACTGTATTTCATTAATGGTTTTTACTTGTTTATTGTTGTTTTTGTTTGGTGTTGGTTTTTTTTTGTTGTTTTTTTTTGTTTTTACTTTGGGAGTGGGAGTAGGTTTCTAGAAGGGGGAGGGGTAGATAATTAAGGGTTTTATCTTATATATGCACCATGGTAGGGGAGGGTGACCTAAAGGTGATGGAATTACTCTGTAGACCCAGGTTGGTTACATCTTTTTAAATTGGAGTCAACATTATTAAATTACTTTTAGCAAGCCTTTTTGGCCAATACTACTAATCTGCAGTAAATCTGGGTCTACAGTGTATGGTATGAGTTATTGTAATAAGTAATGTAATCTTGCATTTGGGACAACCTTTCTCTTACTTAGTCCACATATTTATAATTTGCAAGTGTGGGGAATGTGACAGACTCCGATTAGTTTAAAACATCAAATACATTAATATACTAGTATATGCAAACTACTGAGTCAGTTTGAGTGCAGATTTCATACTTGCACCATGAGAAGTATTTTTACCTAAACCCTTTACCTGATAGAGAGGACTTCTCATATCTCTAAAGCAGAGTATGTTCTTGACCAGACAGCTCCATTAGGAGCCCTCTGATCATGATCTAGATCTACTATATTAGCATATTTACTTAGAGAATAAGTATTATATTTCTACTTGGCCTGCCATGGTAACCAGTACTTCGTTCATGTACCGTTATAAATAGTAAGCTAATGGAAGTTCAATAAAGTCGTTGTTTCTTAAAATATGATGATAATTATATCAGGTAGAGTGTTGATAATAGTTGATGCATTATTTATGTTTCATGTGTTTTGTTTCATGTGACACACAAAGTTGTAAGTGGGGGGGGGGGGGGGCGTAACTAATGTTGGTCGAACTTTCTTCATGAAATACTATATGAAATAAAATCTGTTTACTATATGGGTTATTGGCCCGTCGCTAGGTCCGTATATGCCCGCTTGGACAATACGACTCAATTTTTCGACTGATATAGGACCATTTTGAGTGTTTATATATGTTACTATTTATAGTAACAGATGTAATAAATTTCGATAGTGCCCGCTTAAACATTATAGAGCCCGTTACGCTAGGTAATTTCCGGTAGTTTCCACGCACACAGAAACGCACATACCGGTAAATGAATTATGTAAATAGTATACCTTATCCAAATACGATCCTTCTTTACTTATATAAAACGTACCGGTCCCTGAATTGCGATAGTGCCCGCTGGGATACTATATGGACCGCTGCGCTCGGTAATTTCCGGTGCTCCGTAATTCCCGCGCACACGGAAACGCATGTTAATCGTATTACGTCGTTCAAAATTATATATTAATCATTATTACATTTGTTAATATAAAATGTAACATTTCTACACTCAAAATGGTCCAATATCAGTCAAAACTTTGAGTCGTATAGTCCGAGTGGGCATATACGGACCTAGCGACGGGCCAATAACCGATATATGCCCGCTGCCACTATAATTTGATTGGCAACAGAACCCAGATACATGGCGAAGGTCTTGTTCTGCTCCGATGCTGGTTGTCCAACGGCGTAAGATGATGGTAGATAAATTACATAAGCAGGTATAAGACTTAGAGTAGCGATTTTGAAATCATTGTATAGGGTATATTTGAAAGGAAAGATGATAGGAAATGTGGCTGTTTATATCAAATTGATAATTTTGAGATAGCGCATTGGAATTTAATGAGTTCAGTCTGCATTGATCGGTCCGTATCATGCACTTTCTGTAGCATTCTGACTTCCGTGTAAAATAGATGTTTTTGTAAAATGAACTTAGTAACTCACATAATTAATTCATTTATGTATAGTTCCTTTTCAGCTGACCTGCGGTAGGTCGGTGGTTCTGCCTGTATGTTGTAGGTCGGTGGTTCTACCTGTATGTTGTAGGTCGGTGGTTCTACCTGTATGCGGTAGGTCGGTGGTTCTACCTGTATGTTGTAGGTCGGTGGTTCTACCTGTATGCGGTAGGTCGGTGGTTCTACCTGTATGTTGTAGGTCGGTGGTTCTACCTGTATGCGGTAGGTCGGTGGTTCTACCTGTATGCGGTAGGTCGGTGGTTCTACCTGTATGCGGTAGGTCGGTGGTTCTGCCTGTATGTTCTTCTGTATACGGAATTATGTAATTTGTTCAATGTTTAGGAAAACTTTGGGAGTCTTTCTCAACCCGTAATGAGCTGGACGTCGCGATGTGACTAAAATCATGTTAAAGCGAGGTAAAACTAGATGCAAACAAACACAATTAATTATGTATAGGTTCTCTAAAAGGGATTTGCATTTATACAAGTGATGAAAACCCGGATTAGAAGGCTCCCCGAGCAGTAAGCCAAACACTTTGTTGGGACAAAATATGAATAGTAGTCAGAGGCACGCGATAACTTTCGCATTCACAAAACTCTCGATTTATTTCAAAACTATTACTGCTTCTAACCTTCATATTAGAAGTAAATAAACTCATGACTTATATTGAATATAAAATTGGTTTCTGTGATTACCATTAGTTGTATTACCAAAATGCCACCGCACTGGCTCAGTGGGCTTTTTATGTTCTTAAAAGCAGGTGGTTGCTAAATGCAGGACGAAAGCAGTGCAGAAAGTTCCCGCAGGAGCTCTGCATAGCTTTTGTCTTGCCTCTTTGGAGGTCCCATTAGATGGGTTTTCTGCATTTCAAAGTTTATTGTCCTAAGGAAGGACCCCTGGACGTTTTGTGTTTTTCATTTGACATATTTATTACGTTACGGTTTGTGTTGTTTTGAATGCCAATACAAGTCGCGCTACGTTTATAGTTCCAATAGAGTGTTTACGTATCCCCGCCGACATTCTAAACAAGATTATGCCAAAGGATTAAGAGATTATATCTACTCAGTGACGGATCCATATTTGAAATAGTTTGTGACAACTCCTGGGTGAAAAGGGCACGTTTGTGCGTTATAAGCATGTGTTTTAGTCCATTAATGCTTTAATGTGAGCTATTTGCGAAATTGTGATAGAAACGTAACCAGCTTTGATAGAAATGTAACCAGCTTTGTATATAATGAGACGGCGACTAACCTAGTCTCTCGTCTTTTCCAAACTGAGCTGCAAAACATAAATGATAAATATTCTGAAAACGGGTGATCATTCGAAAGCAAAAGTAGAAAAGCAAAAAGAGAAAATTGCAGACTCGGTTTTATTGAGTCTGTTCATGAGTAGTAATTAAAAGTGCAATACTACTCACGCCCCCCTAGCACCAGCTTAAGCAGTATTCAATTTTCAAAACTAATAACATGAAAACTAATGATCTCGAAGGACCAGAAAATATAACAACACTGAGAATGAAGTACGGGGCGACTTTTTACGGCCGCCACACAAGCACTTAACACCTGCTGTTGTGAAGTACATATATTCTGAAAATGGGAGATCCAAGTTTAACAATTTCATATAGACGCCTTTTGGTACCTTGCAGAGCAGACGCAGATCGGGCTTAAGAAACGATATAAATCTGAATCTACATATCCTCTCATGGTAATAAAATAAAAAAAATATAAAGTCATTATGAAAAATAGCTAATCAATATTCATGATGTCATTATTCCGTACATTACTATATTGATGATGTCATTATTGCGTACATTACTTATTCATTGTCATTTATTCTGTACATTACTTATTCATGATGTCATTATTCTGTACATTACTATATTCATGATGTCATTATTGCGTACATTACTATATTCATGATGCCATTATTCTGTACATTACGTATTCATTATGTCATTATTCCGTACATTACTATATTGATGCTGTCATTATTCCGTACATTACTATACTCAGTAGGTTAATGGTTAACGGCCTATTCTGCATACTGATACTGACCATAATCGACTAATCTATGAGGTCTGTGAATTACCCAAGTGCTACTATTTCTGACAACCTCACTGGCATTAGGGTAATTAATAATTAATGCGAAACAAATTATCCAAACTAATGCAAATATGCTCATAGTTTTGCTGAGAATTGACTTTCTGTAAAAATCCATTCATACTACAACTAATATAGTAGTAGTATTTGGATGTTGCATCTTAGTGAAGTTATGGGTATTTTGTATCAGTCTGGGTTACTTACTGGAAAACTGTTTTCATTTTCAATAAAGTGCATGGGTTTATTACCCTAGTACCAGTAGATAAAACGCCCTGGTAATATCAGGAAAAGTTTGAACGCAAAATCCCAATAATTCCATTGCCTTTAACTACTCCATGTCAAGATGACAAAACTGTCACAGAATCTGAAAGACGAACACCAACGAAGAAGAACAAAAAGAAGAAGAAGAAGAAGAAACATAAGAAGAGGAGAGATAGAGATCTACAGAGACGGAAAGGCAGAGATAGACAGACATGTGACCGACAGACAGAGACAAATAGAGACATACAGAGACCGAGAGAGACAGAGAGAAAGAGAGAGAAAGACAGACAGACAGAGAGAGAAAGTGAGAGACAGACATGTGACCGACATACAGACAGAGACAGATAGAGACAGACAGAAACAGAGAGAGACAGAGATAGAAAGACAGACAGACAAAGACAGAGTGAGAAAGAGAGAGACAGACAGACACGTGCAGGCAGAGTCACACTCAAACAGACAGACAGAGACAGATAGACAGCTTGACAAACAGACAGACAGACATACAAACAGACATACAAACAGACATACAGACAGAGACAAGGACAGAAAGACAGATGGGCATACAGACAGACACGCAGAAAACACACACACAGAGGGAAAGATACAATAGAAGGAGGAGGAGGAGACTGAGGCAGGGACCGTGAGACAGAGATAGGCATAAAAAGAGGGAGAGACAGACAGACAGACAAAAAATACTGCTACAAAAACGCCGTATTTTAACATATATATTTAATTTAATTATTTATCGCGAAATGAAAAATGACCGCGGGACATGAAATGCTGTTAAATCCGTGTTGTAGACTAAACCATTATTTATTATCACGTGACAGTAAAAATGGCTGACAGAGAACCTCCCCCGATGGAAGACGAAAATACACAGGAGGATGAGGACTTATTTGAGGACTCTGAAGATGTAATTATCTTTTAACTAAATCGCATTTTGTTTAAAGTTTATATTTAACGCCAAAATACTTTGTGGTAAATATTTTGTGTGCACCTTTTCACCGAGAATTAGTCACCGACAGGTGCAAAAGTTCACCGCAAGGGGGTGGGGTTGCATAGATGGTGCATAGATCGACTGATGTTCAACTTTTAAATGGTCACTAAACTGTTTTTGTGATAGTTGGAAATGGTTATAATAGCCTGTTGCAATGTCAAGTTGAAATTTCCTAAGATCCGCTTTGTTTCGTAAGCAGTAAATGGTCTTAACATAGGCGGGGAGGAAGTGGTTTTTTTCCTACCCATTTTTTTGCTTATAAATTCATAGAACCGATATGACTACACACAATATGACATATTTCTCAGCTTGTTTACATAACCACAGGAATAATAAAAATGTTATAAATTAGACTTGGAATACCAAGTGATAGTCCTAATGAGTTCTGTTCAATATGAATACTTTAATCAGAACTTCATAGAGAACAGAGGAAGTTAAAAAAAAAAAAAGAAAAAAAAAAAGAAGGAAGTTAAAGAAACACTTGAAGAAAAGAGTGCAACTCATTAGTAACTGAAGAAAAAGTTAGTTTTATATACCATTTAGGTCTTGTATCTAACATTTCAAATTGAATATATCTACTAGGGCTGCAACGATACGACCATGTAGCAAATATGAATACGTATGATGGTATCACGATACAGTATAACAGATACGAATAAATATTCATGAATACGAATACAGTTACATAAACATGCTATGACATAAAGCTAATAAGAGTTACTTATAAGCCAAAATCATGTCCATATTTAGGATTAGGAATCTGGGACTTTAAGCTTATATTGAAAATGCTACTGGACATGTGCTGAACAAGGGAAAAATAGTTTGAAGATTTAAATGGCAAACTAAAACAAAAGTCACATAGACCTAGAAACACTGACTATAAACTTGTTCAAAAGTAAAATGGTCCAGTCCTACTGTAGTCTTTAAGCAATAGGCATAAAATGATACTGATTCAAATTCAAGAACCTTTAATGCACCATCAAAATACAGTGCATTAATATTTACACTGTTTACACCGTCAAATAAATATGGTCAATAAGTTTTGGGTACATTCAGACATGGGGCGCTCCGATAATTAACCGCTAGAGTCAACAGCTGACAACTTCAACTTCAACTTGGTACTTCCAGACGATTGGTACAGATCATTATTGGAAGATGCTGTCTGGGGTATAGACGGAATTAGTCTTATTAAGTGCAAGCTAAAAGAATAGGATAAAAGAACAGAATATGTGGTGCAAAGTTAAAAGTAAAAACAAGTCACATATGGACTAGAAGTTGACCGCTCCCAGTCCACTCTTAAAATAATCTAAACTGGGGCATGATTTGAGTTGATTTGGCAGGCTGTTCCAGTATCTTATGGTTCTTGGGATTCCGGAAGAAAGAGTTCATGTAGTATTGGGTCCTGGAATGTGGAACTAAGTATTACACATGTATTTCATATGTGTCTTCCTCTATTTGAGGACCATTGATGTAACTAAGGTCCATCACTCAGCATGCAATAATTTTTTAGTTTTTTGGCTGCCATTTCTTAACTTATCATAGAGCTTTCAAATTTCATATGTGTTTTCCTCTCATTGAGGACCATTGATGTAACTAAGGTCCATCACTCTGCATGTGATACTTTTTGAGTTATTCCCCTTTGTTCACACTTTCTGTTTTTGCTGTCATTTCTTAACTAATCATTATAGAGCTTTAAAATTTCACATGTGTCTTTCTCTCATTGGGGACAGTTGATGTAACTAAGGTCCATCACTCTGCATGCAATACATTTTGAGTTATTCCCCTTTGTTCTCATTTCACTGTAGCATATTAACAGTTTTTGTGTTAGCTGCAAGCAGGTGACACATGTGTTCCTCCGAACACTCGTTTCTTCTAGTAGCCCATATAACTACCAGAATATTTTTGTACTAGCCCAGTGGCTACCATAAAAAAATCTAGTAACCAAGAGATAAGTTTGCTCTGTTCAGATGGCAAGGCATGTATGTACACTGGACTGTTTGGCTATTTGCAGAAAATGTAGTATCTGATCATATCATTCTACATATGTTTATTATTCCATAAACAAACAGCAAACCCTGATCAGACAGATGCTTATCTAGATCATATACAAATCCTGTTCAGACATTATGTTTTCAATATGACCATAGGTCTGTACAAATCCCTTTTAAAATCTACCTTTACTGCTGACACTACTCATTACATGCTTTTTTTCTATTTTGTAGAAGGAAGAAGCCCTTCCTCCATCACATCCTATAGGAGAAGATAAAACTGAGGAGATGAGTGAGGAAAAGACACGAATACCAGCCAATATTAGCATAGACAGTGACAAAGAAGATGAGGACCTGTTCGCAGGTATGTTTGTAGCTGTGGTCTAGATGGCAGTAAAGTTGTCTGTTTAACCTGTTACCTGATAGAGACATCTTTTCATGCCTTTGCAAACAGAGTAGAGCCACCTTTTCATGCCTTTGCAAACAGAGTAGAGCCACCTTTTCATGCCTTTGCAAACAGAGTAGACGCAGATCTCAATGGTGACTAAATTCTACTGTGCAAGTGGATTTACAGCAGAAATTTATGGTCAAAATACCTCATCCTGCCATCTGGGCAAGTAGCAATTTTGAATTTTTAGCTCACCAAGCACACAGTGCCAAGGTGAGTTATTAGGATGATCCTGTGTCCATCGACGTTAGTCGTCAACAATTTACTTGAACTTCTTCTCTTCTGAAACCACGAAGTCTAGAGCTTTGATATTTGGTATGTAGCATGATCTAATGGTCCTCTACAAATATTGTTCAAATTATGACCCCCAGAACAAAAAGGTCCCGCCCTGGGGCTTACCAGTTTTTCATAGGAAAATCTTTAAAAATCTTCTTCTCTAATGCTTTAAGGCCTAGACCATTGATTTTTGGTATATAGTCTATATACCAAAAATCAATGGTCTAGGCCTTAAAGCATTAGAGAAGAAGATAATAGTATCATCTAACGGTCCTCTAAAAAATTGTTCAAATTATGACCCTTGGTCGAAAATGGCTTATCAGTTTTTCATAAGGAAATCTTTAAAAAGCTTATTGTCTTAAAATGCAATGCCTAGATCTATGATATTTGGTATGTAGCCTGATCTAATGGTCCTCGACAAAGGTTATCCAAATTATGACTCCCAGGCTAAAAATGGCCCTGCCACGGGGCTTATCAGTTTTTCATATAAATTTCTTTAAAAATCTTATTCTCTGAAACTGTAAGGCCTAGACCTTTGATATTTGATATGTAGCATCCTTTAATGGTCCTCTTTCGAGGAGACACTTCTAAAGAGTGGTCAAAACATACGGTTCGGTGGAGATATGGCGATTTTAGTATTTCAATTTGAATATGCACCTTTATCTGTTACACTGTTTTTCATTACATATTGAACCCAATATTTTTCGTATGAATAGAGCAATCTTAGTTCTGAACTAAAACTTGGGAGTTTAATTATTTGCAAAATTCTTATGCAAATTTAAATTAAATTTCAGCCTGCATTGTTTTCTCTCAGTATATATTACTTTTTACTATTTCAATTTTGATGCACCTTTATCTGTTACACTGTTTTTCATCACAGATTGAACCCAATATTTTTCGTACATTGATCTGAATTGTGAAATCTTAATTCTGAACTAAAACTTGGATGTTTAATTACTCACAAAGTTCTTATGCAAATTTAAATTTCAGCCTGCATTTTTTTTTCTCTCCGTATATATAATTACTTAATAAATAAATGAGGTGTGCGGTGGTCTAGTGGTAAACGCGCTTGACTATCAGTCCGGAGGTCCGGGGTTCAAATCCCGGTCCCTCCCTGAAATTTCAGAGACCTTTTCCGTGTCTCCCACCGCACCTCCTCTCCACCCAGGGGTTAAAATGGGCATCTGTGAGGGTCACTCGCCTGAACTGGGGCTGCATGATTGCGCCATATGTTAGCAGTGCTCAATATTGGCCAATGACTCAATGACCAGGGGAGTAAATGTACAGTTGGCTGAGCGGTCATTCAGACTGAAAGTAGACTATAACTAGGTACTTTACTTTTTTTTAAAAATAGAGCAGACCTTGATGATGGCTTGATCAGATGACTCCTACAAGGTCTTTAAGACAGGTTGTAGCTTAATGCAAGTCAAAAGTAATGGCCCTTTCTGCATTACTTTTGCCCTGCATTATGCAACCACTTGCTTTTTTAGACTCCTCAGTGTTCAGTAAATGAATGGTGACTTGAGAGAGTCCAAAACTATAAAGCTGTCGAAGATATTTGGTTCAAATTTGGTATGTTTATTATCACAAGGGAACCCATTTCACAAGGGTATCCGCTACACTATCCAACACTAAAAAAAGTGGAGTGGGCTATCCACGGACAGCTCTTGTTAAAGAAAAGTGTAACATGACTAACTGTGCAGATCCTGATGAGAGGTCTCCTTCAGAAGCCCTCTCATCTTGATCGACACTGTTGGTGACTCATTTCTGCAATGAAAGGATTAATCGTTTCCTCCATAAATACACCTTTCTGTGCCTTTGCAAACAGAGTAGACCCAGATCAGATGGCTCCTATAGGAGGCGTCTGATCAGGGTCTGCTCTGTTTGCTTAGGATATAATATACAGATGATTCTACAGTTTCTGCCATTGGAATGATTGCCAAAAATTAATGTGTCCATGTGCTATTGTAACAAATTAATATAATTAATATTCATGAGGTCATTATTTCTTTGATGAATATTAATGCAAGAAAGGCTTAATTTACACATCCATGTCTCTGCTTTTGTTGTAGATGACATTCCAGGTGGTGGGACTGAAGTGAAGTTGGATGATGACGAAGATGATAAGCCAACCCAGGTAGAAGTTCAAGCCCCGGCCCCTACTTTGAAAATGGAGGAATCCGAGGAGGATGACGAGGAAGTGGCTCCCATCACTCCCTTGGCAGCTGCTGACGAAAAACCCAAGCTAGATGTGTCCCAGTCTACAACTGCTGAGTCATCGCGGGTGTCCTCTACCAGGACGTCCTCTAAAGACTCAGATAAGGTAGTTTAACTTTCCTTCAAAGCCTTTTCACATGTTTGCAAACAAAGTAGACCAAGATCAGACAGCTCCTATAAATTCCATGTGTTCATATACCATTATAAAAATGAAGCCAATAAAATTTTTGTGCTCTCTAATTCTTTTCATGTTTGTGTGGAATCGGTAGTAATCTATGTGGACTATTTGGATCTAGGTCATATCATAATCAGGATCCAAATTACTTGACACATTGATTGCAATTTTTAAGAGATATAGAATCAAAAATTCAACTTTCAGAATTGTAGCATACAATACTTTTTGCAGACAACAATTCTTAGTGTGCAAAGAATTTATCCTAGCCCACAATTGTTTTCAGATGCAATGTAAAAGCTAAAACATTCTTGCTTGTTCTTTCATCGATGAGTAATGTGTTCTGTATTAACCTAAAAATAGCCTATGAGGTAATGGGTTAACAGAATTTTTTATTAAAACAGAAAGTGTGTAACTATATATATATATATATATATATATATATATATATATATATATACTAAGAGACATGGTCACTTAAGAGGTTTGTGTCTAAATTTCGCCTTGTTGAGAGGTTGTATATACTTAGGGGGTATATATAGAACCCCCCAAAAATGAGTGCTATATCTATGCATAAAAATGACTTTTAAAGAAAAATAACCTCATTCTCATAACAAGGTTTCATATCGAAATTCTATTTGGATTGTCTCCCTTTGATAGGTATCCGCCATTTTAGACTGTGTTTAAAATGTGTCAATTATATACCCCATATCTGTGGTAAAAATTGAGAACCAGTCTAGAAATGTATATTACACCCCGTAACATATTATAGCCTGAGCTGTATATTACACCCCATAGCATGTATATGGGGTGTAATATATAGTTTAAGTATTTTTTAATATTATTTCTTTATCTTTTAAACTGACTCGTTCTGTTTCACGGAAATTGCCAGGTTTTTAAGAGCAGCTCTTTATCGACCGACAGTGTACCCCCACTCCTGGGTACTGGAGCCCTTACCTATTTGCTCGCATATTCAGTTTAGTCCAGTGGAGAAATGCGTGCCTATCAAAGATTTTACAATGTTAGGTCAAGAGAGCCCATCTAAAGGGGTGAAAACTTCGCGGGAGAGGTGGGGTAATTACCCTGGTCTCCAATAGTAGAGCGCATGGACCCCGGCGTTACATCACTCTTATCACAATCAAGCCATTGACAACTATGGGAAATGCGAATTTAATCAATGATTATATCAGTTATTATGATTTCGCTCATCGAAAAAGGCAGAATAATTTGACAAATTTTCAAAGCGGATGGTAAGTTTTTACGGTTATTGGGAGTTTGTAAAGATTATGCAGTATGTAGTGACGTATTGTTCTTATTAGAATTAAACCCCTTCCTTTACAACGCACCCACATACTCAACCTGGAAACGGTTGTTAGGTTGCCACCACAACTATTTAAACGATCACTTACCTATGATTTATCCATGAAATTTATAATATTAGATTAACATAAGAGAGTGGAGGAAGTAGATCTAGATCTACAACCAAGAGAATAGTGTGAACCGCCAAAATCCATAAGCAGTGAATCTAGTGATCTTAGGAAACGAACATCATGTGAGGTTCTGCAGATCTTGATCTATCTACATATACATGTATACAGATTAAGAACACAAAATTGTATTTGGCAACCTCAAGTTTAGTTTGTATTTAAGGGATTATAGGTAAACTTTTCAATAGAAGGATATAGGTCTACACAGGTCAATTCGAATATCATGAATTTATGTACAGTAAATGCACTTGTTTTGCTGAATATATATATTATTGCCTTTACAATGTGCATTCATGGCGTAACCGTGGATTATGCAATGACTCCAAATAAATCAAAATTTGAAATCTGAAGCAACGTAATTGCAATTTTAGAATTTGAAAAAGTTACATTCACTTTTCTTTATTCTATAACAGGGGCTGCTTATATAACTAGTGCAGTTTTCCCCTAAAATTTACAATATATTTGACATTTTGTTTCCCTTTACTTAAATGCCGATGTAATTGTTCCCTAGAATGATAGACCCGGCCCAGAGTACAAGCGTAAATATATAATTGCAGTATGTCAAATCACTTAGCAATACAAAGGCATATGATCTTTGAGCTCAGCTATCAAAAACCTTGACTGGGATATGGCGCCTATGATATCTTACTTAAGGACACCAGATTTGGTGCGTATGCTCATCTTAACATTGCGGAGTGTGAATCCTATACATATGTCTATCACCTTGTCCTTCCCATGAGAGCTTGGAATCGCCATGGAAATTGTTTCACGATACTATCGTGACAAGTGTTAAAAATCGGTTTCGATTTTACTATTGATAATTGGTTCCGCCCAAGTTACTAAATACAGATCTTAGTACAATCGATTTGGTCAGCATGCAAGCGTATTAAATTTATTGTTACATTGAATAACATACGAATTTGTCGAACGTCTCAGTGGCACAATTGTTTCGATAGTGTTTCAGTGGTGCTTTTAGATCAGTTTTGGGTCAACGTTCGGTCCAAGTCCCTTTCTGAAACATATTTACTTATATTTCCCCTTATTATCTCCAAATTTCCCCTCCCAGATTTGTCAAACAATTAAAAATGTTTAATCGAAGAAATAAAATGATAATGCAAACCTGCATGAGAAGATCTGGAATATGAAAGTCAATTCCGATTACATCTATTGTGAAGTATTATATAATATTTTACACAATATAAACTTTTTAACACTTAAACCTATCAGGCCATTTTGTGCAATATTTTTCTACTTCATGTATCCTTCCAAGCAGTCTGACCTTGGCCTATGCTCATTCAAGTACGCTGCCATACATCGATGAACGTTCTCATACGCAGAGGTCGGAAATAATGTTTGATCATGTTAAAAAAAAATCAGCGTATATGAGCGTATGAGTTATATATTACGCACACGCTCACCATGCGCTAGGCACACGTTGAATACGCTAGAGTGTCGTAAAAGGCATGCCACTTATAAGTCAAATACGCTTTACATATGGTGGCATGAAGGTGGCTAGTAGAGTTATCATATGGATATATCAGTAACTTATTTGTAACGTTATTCTGACGAACGACTAACGTATCTAACGTATTCCTGGCGATTCATACGCTACTCAAACGCTCGCATGCGCCAAGCATGTGTTACTCGTATGCCCGCATGCGCTACGTTTACGCTGCTATACAATGGCGGTGACATGTTGACATACGCTCGTATACGTTCCCATGTGCTGCCTATACGCCAGATATACGGTTCACATATGCTATTCATACACTGCTAATACGTTCATCGAATATATAGTGGTTGTAATTTCGGGTTCATACGCTCAAAATGCGTGCGTATGGCCAGTTCTTTCGAAACCTTTTGTACGTAGCTTATACGTTCAACTTATACACTAGTGTGATAGGGCAATTACGAACATCAAATTTGATGTGTAAGAACATCTTTCTATTGCAGACCTTCATATATCCCACTCTTACGTATGTGACACTGCCTAGGTATACTTTCGTCTTGTAGGCGGCACATATTTTTAGACAAAAAACTAATTCCAACGCTAAACAGGTAATGGGGGGGGGGGAAATAAAAAAAACAACTTGTTTTATTTTGGATAGAGAGTATTAAAATGTACAATTATATCATATACTTTCTGATTCCGCCAATGGGACGTATATGTTTGCGAGGTCTATAAATCGTTGCTTTGAGTCATTTTGCGGATTTCATATAAAGACCGTTCATTAGTTACTGTATATAATATCTAATCTGCATGCGGGATGTATATGTTTGTGAGGTCTATAAATAATTGCTTTGATTGCAGAACTTCATGTATTCCACTCATACGTATGTGACGTTGTCTAATTATACTTTCATCTTGTAGGCGGCACATATATTTAGACAAAAAACTAATCACAACGCAAGCAGGTAACTGCTCTTTTTCTGCATCACTCAGTGTGAAACACTATTTAATGGTTTCTCAAACAGAATGGATGTTATTGGAAGTTATGAGAAAGCAACTTACATATTGGAAACTAACTAATTAAGTTAAAGTCATCCCTCCAAGCTTTTATTTAAAACAGAAACTTGTTTTATTTTGGATAGAGAATAGTAACATGCAAGAGTATACATACTTTCTGATTCCGCCAATGGGGCGTATATGTTTGCGAGGTCTATAAATCATTGCCTTTAGTCATTTTGTCGATTTTAGATAGAGACGGTTCAGCAGTTACTGTATATAATATTTTAGAATGCATGTGAGGTGTATACGTTTTGAGGTTTATAAATAATTATTTTGAATGTAAATAGAGAACATCTATAGCCGTGTGCATGGTGTATGATTATATTGGCGAAGTCTACAAGTAATAGCTTTGATTTAACCCTATCCCTCATATAACGTGTTTCCGGCATTGAAAAAGAGAGTAGACCCAGACCAGCGAGCTCCTGTTGGAGCTGTCTTATCAGGGTGTGCTCTGTTTGTCACCACATACGCCTAGGTATACGTTCATCTTATAGGCGGCACATTTTTTAGACAAAAACTAAATAACAACGCAAACAGGTAACTGGCTTTTTTCTTCATCGCTCAGTGTGAAGCGGTATTTCATGCTTTCTCAAACAGAATCGATGTTATGGAAGTTATGAGCAAACAACTTACACATTGGAAACCAACTAATTAAGTTAAAGTCATTCCTCTGAGCTTCTATTTCAAAACGAAACTCCTTTTATTTTGGATAGAGAATATTAACATGTACACGTATATTATGTACATACTGATTTGGCCAATGGGGCGTATATGTTTGCGAGATCTATAAATCGTTGTGTTGAGTCGTTTTGCCGATTTCAGATAGGGAACGTTCGTCAGTTACTGTATATAATATTTAATCTGCATGCGGGGTTTATATGTTTGTGAGGTATAAAAATAATTGCTTTGATTGCAAAACTTCATAAAACCCACTTTTACGTAGGTGACATTGTCTAGTTATATACTGAACAAAAAAAAAGCTAAGGAAATTTCAGAAAGCAATGGAACAAAAGAACCCCAAAACAAACAACCATTCGATTTGTATTTATTTTTTTAGAGTGTTTGGGGTGAAACTATACAGTGACACTCTTTACGCAATCAAACCAATATTTTAATTTTGCGAAAAATGACGGAAAAGACCAATTCACTTTGACATTGATTTTTTAAGACGCTATAGGTGTTGAAAGTTCAAATAAAGCATCCTTCTGAGGAAAAATGGACACTTTATGATACCGCGAAATTCAAAATGTTTCAAATATTTTAGATCTTGTGTCATAGCCCCTCAAACACAAATTCCTTAACGTTTTTGTTGAGTACTTTCATATTGTAGGCGGCACATATTTTCAGGCAAAAAACTAATCACAACGCAAAAAGGTAACTGTTTTTTTTATCTGCATTACTCAGTGTGAAACAATATTTAATGGTTTCTCAAACAGAGTCGATGTTATGGAAGACAACTTACATATTGGAAAGTAACAAAATAGTTTAAAGTCATTCCTCCGAGCTTTTATTAAAAAAAGAATCTTGTTTTATTTTGGATACAGAATATTAACATGTAAGAGTATATTAACTTACTGATTCCGCCAATGGGGCGTATATGTTTACGAGGTCTATAAATCGTAGCCTTGAGTCATTTTGTCGGGTTTAGATAGAGCCGGTTCAGCAGTTACTGTATATAATATCTAAGTCTACATGCGAGGTGTATATGTGTTTGAGGTCTACACATAATTGTTTTGAGTGTAAATAGAGAACGTCTATAGCCATATGTAGGGTGTATGATTATATTTGCGAGGTCTACAAATAACTGCTTTGATTTAACCCTTTCCCTCATATAGCGTGTTTCCGGCATTGAAAAAGAGAGTAGACCCATATCAGAGAGCTCCTGTTGGAGCTGTCTTATCAGGGTAAGCTCTGGTTGTCACCACACAATCCTAATGTATTCTAACTGTTTCCCAGTCCGTTAAATGCCTTCATTTTTTTCTTATATGGAAAATTGGACATGGGTTTTTAATTTACATTTATAATGTACATCGTAAAGAAAGGCTAAAGTATAATTTTAAATATATGTAGACTATATGTATTGAGAGGTATATAAAATGCTTGTAAATTAATAATGTATATCATTATCTGAATTAGCCGCAATGTATAGTATGTTTGCTTAATAAACTGTGTCCTTCCGCAATCCGTCTTTGGTTCTTCTGAGCACAGAATAATGCAATTCAATCTAAAGCCGGGGCTTTTCTCTACCTATATTTAGCTATGTATTTGACTATAACGTAAAACCCGATACAAACAAAACAGAAATAAAATGTGTACTTGACTGTTACAATGTGTAAGGCATCACTATCTATTGAACAGAGTCGGTCTGTCTGTGTCTGGTCTAATCATTACTATATAACCCTAAATGAAATTAATATAGCTCTGCTTATATTTCTGGGGTCTATAAGTAGGGTTAGGGTTAGGGTTATGTTAGGTTAGGGTTAGGGTTAGCCGTGAGTTTGTCCGTTTCTTAAGCTGTACGGGCGAACGAATGCCCCAAATTCTATGTAATCTGTGTCATTTTGTTTATATCTTTGTTACCTACATACATATGTAAAGAAAAATACTAGATACAAATAATTGATGTAGAAATAACCATCAAAATAGACCAAAATGGCCCGATTTTCACAAAAATTAGCACTGTGGGCCTAGAGAACGGCGCGTACGGACGGACGAACATCCGAATGCATTATATTAGAATACTAGCTTGTAAAGAATAACATGTTAAATACATAGAAGTAGGTTTAAAATAAAATATAAAGTATATAGAGCCCAGGGCTCCATTAAATAGGGCACAGAAGGTGCATTTTGGACTCTTTAGCGGGCCTCCAGGATCGAGCCTAGAATCAACTATATCGAGGGTTCTCGGTAATGTACTTATAACCAGTTGACTGCGCATAATTAAGTCTTCATATGCATGATAAATTAATTGCGTAGACATTGCGAGATCGATTCGGAAATGCCCGTCAAATTTCGTAAATTTCGAAAAAAGAAAAGGTAATTTTCGCGATTCTTAGCTAATTCAAGACCTCGTACAGACGTACACAAAAGCGGATAGACCAATATATGTATGCCTAAGTTCTGTCCAATATTAGTTCTTTATATTGGTATATAGATATAAAGAATATATGCAGAGATTATGTAATAATGGGACCCAAAAAAACGGCGGTAATCGCTATAGAACAAGGAACTGTTTTGGCGCCAAAAGGGTTTTCGCGCTCTGACGGACGAACGCCTACACTGAGGAATGTGAATTTAGTGCGTTTGTACAACCTAGTAAACAGCTACAAGTTGGCGCAAAAATATTGAAAAAATATTGAAAAATGGCTGAGATATCAGGTTCCAAACATTTAAAATGAGCAAATCCGGAGCGGTTTGGTTGTACATGTATCTGTGTCATAACTGGCAACCTTATTAAAACTCTGTGTTGACACATGATATGACCTTACTTTTTACATCTTGAATAGTTCTACACGTACATGAAAAGATACAGAAATATTAAGTTCTTAGCGCGTTATGAACGTTTAATATAACTCGTCCATTTAAGGAAGTGTCTATATTTAACTTGTTTGTTTTTTACTAAAAGTAAACTAAAGGAGAACGCATAGGGTTAGACTATCAAACGATATGTCATTTTGTAGATCTTAACATGCCCAACACGTCGATACCTTTTTGAATTGAAATCGGTCAAACGATAAGTTTTTTATTGCCCAAATACGGACAGGGACACTTCAACCACCAAACCCTATCAAAATTCAACCCACGGAAATTGAAATAAGTTCCTTATATGGAAGTTTTCGGAAATGATACTTACAGGCTCTAAAGACCTTTTGATGCTGCATCTTTTGACACCAACATCGCCATATTCGGAAGATAAATAAAAGTGTCATAAACGGATCACGAAAGTTGCTGACTTTTGTTAGGTTAAATTGTATACCTGACACAGCATCATAATCTCAACGCCTGGAGATAGATTTTTTGTGCTGGGTATGTGGTTGGGTCAAGGTCATCGACACCCGACATTGAAAGGTCACGATTGGTGTTGCGTAATCGCTGGGGGTTAAAAATCAAGGGTTGGAGTGTCCCTCAAAGTTGACCAGAAATGCGCCAAAAGTAATTTACCCTACCCCGAATTCGTAGGGGACATTAGTAGATATACTCGAAATGTACTTATATACCAAGTTTCAGTACTAACCCAAGATTAATAAGGTGGACCCTGATCATTTTGTGTACTCAGGGACACTCGGCACAACACAGTATAATTAGGGTTAGGTTAGGGTTAGCCCTGACTACGCTGTGTAAGGTGTCTCGCTGTAACCTCGTAACCGGCCATATTTTGAACTGGTATAACTTAGTTCGGATTTTCGATCTAGTGCACGATTGTGAGGTCCCAGGTTCGAAACTTTGATATCAATCGATTTACTGGCTAAAACTGAACAACTTTTGTTCTTACATGTATATTCGAAATCTCCCCGGTAGCTTGTTATAAGAGAAAATTTAATTTATTAGGCTGAGACACAAACAAGGACAGACAACCCGCTTGTATTCAGCCGAGTTGTCCATTTAACCATAGTCTCATACTCACTGCATTGAAACCTTTCCAACGACATGTTACAAGCCTGTGTTTCATTGCATTTGGATAAGGACAACACGACCGACAACCACCGGCCTCTCGGCACGAATGTGGGTGGGGTAACAAAATTGAAATATTAACACCGTCATAACTTTTGAACAGAGAAAGATAGAAAACCAAAGTAAATTGCAAAGTTGCTTGTCCTGTCGAGATCTATCGATCGATGCCATGCTAACTGGGTTCTCTATGCGACTGGCCGAGAACGGGACCGAAAACCATTTCAGTCCAAAGTTCGATCCGGCATAACTCAGGATCCATAGGAGATAGAAAGACAGTGTAAACAGTAATTTTGCTTCATTGGACAAGCTCTGTCGATTGCTGTTGAGTTTTTTCACCGAGCACTTTTGGTTCAGATTTTCGCTCTAGTGCACGATTGTGAGGTCCCAGGTTCGAAACCTTGATATCAATCGATTTACTGGATAAAACTGAACAACCTTTGTTCTTACATATATGTTCGAAATCTCCCCGGTAGCTTGTTATAAGAGAAAATTTAATTCATTAGGCTGAGACACAAACAAGGGCAGACAACCCGCTTGTATTCAGCCGAATTGTCCATTTAACCATAGTGACATACTCACTGCATTGAAACCTTTCCAACGATATGTTACAAGCCTTGGTTTGATTGCATTTGGATCAGGACAACACGACCGACAACCACCGGCCTCTCGGCACGAATGTGTGTGGGGTAACAAAATTGAATTTTAGAACCCTCATAACTTTTGAACAGAGAAAGATAGAAAACCAAAGAAAATTGCAAAGTTGCTTGTCCTGTCGAGATCTATCGACCGATGCCATGTTAACTGGGTTCTCTATGCGACTGGCCGAGAACGGGACCGAAAACCATTTCAGTCCAAAGTTCGATCCGGCATAACTCAGGATCCATAGGAGATAGAAAGATAGTGTAAACAGTAATTTTGCTTCATTGGACAAGCACTGTCGATTGCTGTTGCGTTTTTTCACCTAGCACTTTTGGTTCAGATTTTCGCTCTAGTGCACGATTGTGAGGTCCCAGGTTCGAAATCTTGGTATCAATCGATTTACTGGATAAAACTGAACAACCTTTGTTCTTACATATATATTCGAAATCTCCCCGGTAGCTTGTTATAAGAGAAAATTTAATTCATTAGGCTGAGATACAAACAAGGGCAGACAACCCGCTTGTATTCAGCCGAATTGTCCATTTAACCATAGTGACATACTCACTGCATTGAAACCTTTCCAACGATATGTTACAAGCCTTGGTTTGATTGCATTTAGATCAGGACAACACGACCGACAACCACCGGCCTCTCGGCACGAATGTGGGTGGGGTAACAAAATTGAATTTTAGAACCCTCATAACTTTTGAACAGAGAAAGATAGAAAACCAAAGTAAATTGCAAAGTTGCTTGTCCTGGTGAGATCTATCGACCGATGCCATGTTAACTGGGTTCTCTATGCGACTGGCCGAGAACGGGACCGAAAACCATTTCAGTCCAAAGTTCGATCCGGCATAACTCAGGATCCATAGGAGATAGAAAGATAGTGTAAACAGTAATTTTGCTTCATTAGACAAGCTCTGTCGATTGCTGTCGCGTTTTTTCACCTAGCACTTTTGGTTCAGATTTTCGCTCTAGTACACGATTGTGAGGTCCCAGGTTCAAAACCTTGATATCAATCGATTTACTGGCTAAAACTGAACAACTTTTGTTCATACATATATATTCGAAATCTCCCCGGTAGCTTGTTATAAGAGAAAATTTAATGTATTAGGCTGAGAAACAAACAAGGGCAGACAACCCGCTTGTATTCAGCCGAGTTGTCCATTTAACCATAGTGACATACTCACTGCATTGAGACCTTTCCAACGACATGTTACAAGCCTGGGTTTGATTGCATTTGGATCAGGACAACACGACCGACAACCACCGGCCTCTCGGCACGAATGTGGGTGGAGTAACAAATTTGAAATTTTAGAACCCTCATAACTTTTGAACAGAGAAAGATAGAAAACCAAAGTAAATTGCAAAGTTGCTTGTCCTGTCGAGATCTATCGATCGATGCCATCTTAACTGGGTTCTCTATGCGACTGGCCGAGAACGGGACCGAAAACCATTTCCGTCCAAAGTTCGATCCGGCATAACTCAGGATCCATAGGAGATAGAAATATAGTGTAAACAGTAATTTTGCTTCATTAGACAAGCTCTGTCGATTGCTGTCACGTTTTTTCACCGAGCACTTTTGGTTCAGATTTTCGCTCTAGTGCACGATTGTGAGGTCCCAGGTTCGAAACTTTGATATCAATCGATTTACTCGATAAAACTGAACAACTTTTGTTCTTACATATATATTCGAAATCTCCCCGGTAGCTTGTTATAAGAGAACATTTAATTTATTAGGCTGAGACACAAACAAGGGCAGACAACCCGCTTGTATTCAGCCGAGTTGTCCATTTAACCACAGTCTCATACTCACTGCATTGAAACCTTTCCAACGATATGTTACAAGCCTGTGTTTCATTGCATTTGGATAAGGACAACACGACCGACAACCACCGGCCTCTCGGCACGAATGTGGGTGGAGTAACAAATTTGAAATTTTAGAACCCTCATAACTTTTGAACAGAGAAAGATAGAAAACCAAAGTAAATTGCAAAGTTGCTTGTCCTGTCGAGATCTATCGATCGATGCCATCTTAACTGGGTTCTCTATGCGACTGGCCGAGAACGGGACCGAAAACCATTTCAGTCCAAAGTTCGATCCGGCATAACTCAGGATCCATAGGAGATAGAAATATAGTGTAAACAGTAATTTTGCTTCATTAGACAAGCTCTGTCGATTGCTGTCACGTTTTTTCACCTAGCACTTTTGGTTCAGATTTTCGCTCTAGTGCACGATTGTGAGGTCCCAGGTTCGAAACTTTGATATCAATCGATTTACTCGATAAAACTGAACAACTTTTGTTCTTACATATATATTCGAAATCTCCCCGGTAGCTTGTTATAAGAGAACATTTAATTTATTAGGCTGAGACACAAACAAGGGCAGACAACCCGCTTGTATTCAGCCGAGTTGTCCATTTAACCATAGTCTCATACTCACTGCATTGAAACCTTTCCAACGATATGTTACAAGCCTGTGTTTCATTGCATTTGGATAAGGACAACACGACCGACAACCACCGGCCTCTCGGCACGAATGTGGGTGGGGTAACAAAATTGAAACATTAGAACAGTCATAACTTTTGAACAGAGAAAGATAGAAAACCAAAGTAAATTGCAAAGTTGCTTGTCCTGTCGAGATCTATCGATTGATGCTATGTTAACTGGGTTATCTATGCGACTGGCCGAGAACGGGACCGAAAACCACTTCCGTCCAAAGTTCGATCCGGCATAACTCAGGATCCATAGGAGATAGACAGATAGTGTAAACAGTAATTTTGCTTCATTAGACAAGCTCTGTCGATTGCTGTTGAGTTTTTTCACCTAGCACTTTTGGTTCAGATTTTCGATCTAGTGCACGATTGTGAGGTCCCAGGTTCGAAACCTTGATATCAATCGATTTACTGGATAAAACTGAACAACTTTTGTTCTTACATATATATTCGAAATCTCCCCGGTAGCTTGTTATAAGAGAACATTTAATTTATTAGGCTGAGGCACAAACAAGGGCAGACAACCCGCTTGTATTCAGCCGAGTTGTCCATTTAACCATAGTCTCATACTCACTGCATTGAAACCTTTCCAACGATATGTTACAAGCCTGTGTTTCATTGCATTTGGATAAGGACAACACGACCGACAACCACCGGCCTCTCGGCACGAATGTGGGTGGGGTAACAAAATTGAAATATTAACACCGTCATAACTTTTGAACAGAGAAAGATAGAAAACCAAAGTAAATTGCAAAGTTGCTTGTCCTGTCGAGATCTATCGATTGATGCCATGTTGACTGGGTTCTCTATGCGACTGGCCGAGAACGGGACCGAAAACCATTTCCGTCCAAAGTTCGATCCGGCATAACTCAGGATCCATAGGAGATAGAAAGATAGTGTAAACAGTAATTTTGCTTCATTGGACAAACTCTGTCGATTGCTGTTGAGTTTTTGCACCTAGCACTTTTGGTTCAGATATTCGCTCTAGTGCACGATTGTGAGGTCCCAGGTTCGAAACCTTGATATCAATCGATTTACTGGATAAAACTGAACAACTTTTGTTCTTACATATATATTCGAAATCTCCCCGGTAGCTTGTTATAAGAGAAAATTTATTTTTTTAGGCTGAGGCACAAACAAGGGCAGACAACCCGCTTGTATTCAGCCGAGTTGTCCATTTAACCATAGTCTCATACTCACTGCATTGAAACCTTTCCAACGATATGTTACAAGCCTGGGTTTGATGGCATTTGGATAAGGACAACACGACCGACAACCACCGGCCTCTCGGCACGAATGTGGGTGGGCTAACAAAATTGAAATTTTAGAACCGTCATAACCTTTGAACAGAGAAAGATAGAAAACCAAAGTAAATTGCAAAGTTGCTTGTCCTGTCGAGATCTATCGATTGATGCTATGTTAACTGGGTTCTCTATGCGACTGGCCGAGAACGGGACCGAAAACCATTTCCGTCCAAAGTTCGATCCGGCATAACTCAGGATCCATAGGAGATAGAAAGATAGTGTAAACAGTAATTTTGCTTCATTGGACAAGCTCTGTCGATTGCTGTTGAGTTTTTGCACCAAGTACTTTTGGTTCAGATTTTCGCTATAGTGCACGATTGTGAGGTCCCAGGTTCGAAATCTTGGTATCAATCGATTTACTGGCTAGAACTGAACAACTTTTGTTCGTACATATATATTCGAAATCTCCCCGGTAGCTTGTTATAAGAGAAAATTTAAAGGCTGAGACAAAAACAAGGGCAGACAACCCGCTTGTATTCAGCCGAGTTTTCCTTTGACCATAGTGTCATACTCGTTGCATTGAAACCTTTCCAACGATATGTTACAAGCCTGGGTTTGATTGCATTTGGATCAGGACAACACGACCGACAACCACCGGTCTCTCGGCACGAATGTGGGTGGGGTAGCAAAATTGAAATATTAAAACCGTCATAATTTAAGATCGGAGAAAGATAGAAAACCAAAGTAAATTGCAAAGTTGCTTGTCCTGGTGAGATCTATCGATTTATGCCCTTTTGTTTCGGATTTTCGCTTTATTGCACTATTTTGAGGTCCCAGATTCGAAACCTTGATATCAATCGATTTACTGGCTAGAACTGAACATCTTTTGTTCTTATATGTATATTCCAAATCTCCCCGGTAGCTTATTATATAAGAAAAATAATTCATTGGGCTGAGACACAAACAAGGGCAGGCAACCCGCTTGTATTCATCCGATTTGTCCATTTGACCAAAGTGTCATATTCACTGCAGTGAAACCTTTCCAACGATATGCTACAAACCTGGGTTTGGTCGCATTTGGCTCAGGAAAACACGACCGACAACCACCGGTCTCTCGGCACGAATATGGGTAGGGTAACAACATTGAAAAATTAAAACCGTCATAATTTTTTAACGGAGAAAGAACGAAAACCAAAAGTAAATTGCAAAGTTGCTTGTTGTGATGAGATCTACCGATTGGTATTTCGTTTTCTGGGACAGGCGCAACATGATCGAGAAGGTGGTCGAAAATGATTTCTGGTCAAAGTTTGATCCGTTATAAATCAGGAACTATAGGAGATATCTAAAATAATTTCAACAGCAAATGTGCTTCATTTGACAAGCTCTATCAATTCTCGTCAAATTTTCTCATCCAGTCCTTCTGGTTCTGGTTTTTCACTTTTGTGCATTATTTTGAGGTATCAGGTTTGAAACCTTTATATCAATCGATTTAACAGTCAGAAATGGACAACTTTTATTCTTACATATATATTCCATGTCTCTCCGGTAATATGTTTTGTTTAACCGTTTCCTTCATATAAACGTGTTTTCACGCATCTGCTTACAGAGTAGACCCAGATAAGACGGATCCTTTATAGCCGTCTGATCAGGGTCTGCTATGTTTGCTAATGGAATTTGATACTTCGTTCTTTGCTTTCTAAAATGGCTACAATGTTCCACCGTTCATATGTTATTATAGCTGTTTTGTACATGAATATGCAAAGGTATTGAAAGATAGAATACAAATAGAACGGGGAAAGTGCTAAACATAGTTTATATCCTTTAGACCAATTATCGATTTATGGGCTAGAAATTAACAACTTTTGTTCTTACATACATTCGCTATATTTCCAGTAGTTTGTTTTAAGAGAAATGTAATTCATTAGGCTCTGACAAAATCAAGGACAGACAACATGCTTGTATTCAGCCGAGTTGTCAATTTTACCATAGTATCAAACTCTTTGCAATTGAATCATTTCCTGCGATATGCTACCAGCCTGAGGTTGGTCGCATTCAGGACAATACGATCGGCAACCACCGGTCTCTCGACAAGAATTTGGGTGAGGTAACAAAAGCGAACATTTAAAACCGTAATAACTTTCAAACGGAGCCAGATGGAAAAAAAGAAATTAAATTATGTAGTGGCTCACAATGAGATCTGAACAGTTTAATATTTGTCCAAACTGTTTGCCTGAATATTTCTTTTGATGGTAGAAACAAATTCATATGTCTGTTTCTTCAATGTAGATACATGCTGCATGTTGCAAGAGCTCACTGATCCATTCTTCTTTGCTACCGAATTTATTATAAATACACCAAATACACCCACTGGTTGTAACGCTGAATAAGTGAATTTGGCAGATTTTTATAACTATGAATTAGACTGACATATTAGCATGTAGTATGGACCCTGAATAAACAGGTCATCCGGGAGTAGTTTGATTTTGACCTACATTTGTTTGCCTAAGTTTGTGTGTCTGAACAATTATGGTATGTGCTATGTGTTAATTGTACGTGTCTTACCCCTTTTCATATCTTAAGATCGATTGACCCTCCCCCATGTCAAGTTCATACACTGAGGTCAAACTTCAGATTTGTATAATGAATGGCATTTGAACAAGGACAGACAAGCACTTCATATTGCCATACATGTGCATTTAATAAAACTGTATTTTTGGAGTGGTTGCATTTGAGGTAAAACGTAACAGAAAAACGTAAAGGCCAAATTGGCACCCTTGGAAATCATAATAAGAATTCATATACATGTGATTCAAGGATATGCTGGACGAATTTTTTTTAAATAATTTAACAAATAGCAACCACAGTGATAAATATTGTTTTAACACTTTCCCTGATGAATATTCACGTAGGAAATAATGACATCATGAATATTAATAAGACTATTTTTTTCTATAATGGCATTAATGAACACAGTATATTTTGGCTCAGGCAGAAGCTGTAGAATCAGATCTATATTACACCATAAGCAAACAGAGCAGACCCTATAGGAGCCGCCTGATCTGGATCTACTCTGTTTGCAGATGCGTCGAAATGCGCTTACATAAGGGAAAGGGTTCAAGCTAATCGCAAACATGGTGTGATCGTTTAGATGATGAAAATGATATCTGGATATTTGAATGCCTGAGGTCAATTTTCCAACCCAGGTTGACAGTATTGTGTACAGTATATAATTTTGATATGTTGTGGGCTATATTAAAGCTTTGTTATAACATTATGTGGTATATATCTTTGTATATATATATGTTGTATAAAAAACGTTATGTGATATATATATATAAATACTTTTTGTATAGACTATGTGGTATATATATAAATATATATATACTTTTTATAATCTAAGTGGTATATATATATATGATTTTTGTATAAATATTACGGGTTGGAACTGAAGCCCCACAGTAAGGTTTGACACAGAGACCCCGTAACTGACCATATTTCTTTATATATATATATATATATATATATAATTGCATTACCAAATAGAGCAGACCCTGATTCGATGGATCCTACAGGGGCCATCTTATATGGGTCTTTTCTGTTTAATCTCAAATTGAGTGACAAGAGTGAATGAAAATTACACTACAGAGGTCTAGATAAGGTGCTTAAATTTAAACAATTTTAACAATAGCTCCTTTATTTCTTCACCAAACCCTATGCAGTGACCACTCTTTAGCCTCGAAGAGACAATTATAAATAGTGGTCGCAGTATGGGGTTATGTGGAGAAATGGAGATTTTAATATTTGGATATGCATGTTTATCTGTAATTCTGACACTAGTTCATGTATATTATTATAGATATAAAAACTTTATCTTCACGTATACAAATGTAATTGAAAGACTACACACTAATGATTCATTTGATTATTATCAGTGATGTAATCTGCTATTTGATTACTTTTCAAACAATGCTATTTGTTTGACATTTTTTCAAAGTATGAATCTGAGCTACAGATAATGGTGTGTACTGAAATATTAAACTTGTCATTTCTCCACCAAACCCTGTACTGTGACGATTCTAAGGAGTAGTCACAGTAAAGGGTTTGTTGGAGAAATAAAGGAGTTATTCTTGAAAATGTTTAAATTTATGCATCTTATCTCAACCTCTGATGAATGTACATGATTAACCCATTACCTCATAGGCTATTTTTAGATACAACCTCTTTGAATTAATCTACCGAAAAGGAGCACTAACTAGAGAAAAGGAAAATTTTAGAATTTTGTAGTTTGAAACCATTGTGGTAAATAAAGCATTTGCTCCTATAGGAGCAAATGCTTTATTTATCACAATGGTTTCACAAAGTGACTTTTACAGAGTCATCAAAAGTCGTCAATATGAGGGAAAAGGTTAAGGTGTTGCTGGATTTGTATTGCATTACAACTTTAGAGCTACACAGAGCCCTACATGAAAAGAGTATTTACCAAATCTAGGTAACATATTTTCTATGTTTCTCCACTAAGTCATCTTGTTGGTACTTATTAGAATTGCAAAACCCTGTCTTGTTGGTACTCATTAACCCATTACCTCATAGGCTATATTTAGACCCAACCTCTTTGAATAAATCTTCCGAAAAGGAGCATTAACTAAAGAAAAGAAATATTTTAGAATTTTGTAGTTTGAAACCATTGTGATAAATAGAGCATTTGCTCCTATAGGAGTAAATGCTCTATTTATCACAATGTTTTCACAAAGTGACTTTTACAGAGTCGTCAAAAGGCATCAATATGAGGGAATGGGTTAGATTGCCTGACTGAGGCATTTTTAATGAGTGCCAACAAGGAAAGCTTTGGATGAGAGATAAATGACTAGGATATGTCAGTCTTTTGTCTATATCGGTGGCAACAGGTATCACCATCAGTTTTCTCACAGATATACCATGGACCAAAGCCATATCGTATTTATTGACAGCAGTGTCATACATAACATAGGGGCATATTCTAATTCTAAAATTGTCTCAACCAAACGCTATGTTGTGACAATTCTTTAGTATTGTCTCTCTCATCGAGATGATATTAAGGAGTGGTCAAAACAAGAGGTTTTATAATAGCTGATTTGTATTTGCAATGCTCTTGTCTACCTTGTCAACAGAAAGTAATTTTTGTTCGGAAAGAATGCTTTTTGTATCAATTCTAGATTCTGAAATATACCTTTCCCTGTTCTATGTTTATTCCAAATTTCAATACCTTCTGAATATTCATTGACAAAATAGTTTAATGAAATATGGAAGGGTGAACATTGTAGCCATTTTAGAAAGAATGTAAAGAAACAGATCTATCAAATTCCATTAGCAAACAGAACAGACCCTGATCAGATGTAGGAGCATCTGTTTGCAAATGCGTGAAAATGCTTGTATATGAAGGAAAGGGTTAAAACAAACTGTCAGAATGTTAAATGGTATGGATCATAGTTTGACATGAGTGTTTTCATTGGATCAATACCTGGATCAGTACAGTGTACATAGATATACATTCAGCTTTTATACTGAAAGAGTTTAACCCTTTACTTGATAGAGACATCTATTGATACCTTTGCAAACAGAGTAGACCCATATGGCTCCACTAGGAGCTGTCTGATTAGGGTCTGCTCTGTTTGCTTTTAGAATCTTAGATCTGATTCTGTACTATTTGCCATAGCAATGTATTCATTTCTTTCATGTAATAATATAAGAATATTAGTCAATATTCATAATTTGGTGAGTCTGGCATGAATATTCATCAGGTAAAAATTTAAATATTCAATTTTAGGTCGAGGATGAAGAGTACACCATGGAGATTAAAGTGACAGAGCCCCATAAGGTTGGCGATGGCATGGGAGCATATGTTGTGTACAAAATCATAACAAAGGTGTGTATCACAATATGGAGGCATATTTTGTGTACAAAATCATAACAAAGGTGTGTATCCCAATATGGAGGCATATTTTGTGTACAAAATCATAACAAAGGTATGTAACATAACATAGGAGTGTGTGTTGTGTACAAAATCATAACAAAGGTATTATCACAACATAGGGGCCTATGTTGTGTACAAAAAGATAGCAAAGATATGTACCACGGCATAGTAGTGTATGTTATGTACAAACTCATAGCAAAGGTATGTATCATGACATTGGGGTATATGTTGTGTACAAAATTATAACAGGGTTTCCACGGTATTGGAAAAGTCAGGGGAAAATGAAAAAAAATCAAGGTCAGGG